>CM054931.1:14398395-14455618 GCA_029168755.2 Tillandsia fasciculata | reverse complement strand
CCATCCCCGCAGGCCCACCGATTCTCGAGGATTACTACTGTGGCAACGACCCCACATCACTACTTCGACTTGGATAGTGACTGAAGCTCAAAAGCTGAAGTGACTAGCCTTCGGTCCGCATTCGTTAAGAGACCTTGAGGCCTTCCCTCGAGCTTGAACCCAACCAGATTGTTTCCTCACCGGTCTGTGCCTAAGACCAAGTCAAATTGCGCGTTTCACATCGAGGGACATTGTCACGTCCCAAGGTCAAACTGCGATCCGGACTCGCCAACTATAGAGTACCAAAGCTTTGTAACTGTTCGGGTATGTGCATTTGAGCTGGCTGATGTATCTGTGGATACTCGAATCGAGCGAGTGTCGTTTTGTGCGAAAATCTCACGAAAATAGACTCAGGATTGCAAATAGGTGAGAACTAAAGTTTCAGAGTTTTCGGGCACCTTAGAGATTTTCCGGACGCCCGAAAATGTTTACATATTTGCGGATCCTATCGAGGGACGCCCGAAAGTTATTATAGCAGTCCGAAAGTTGGATGGTTGGAATTTTCTCGAGATTTGTGTGTGACTCAGCTGATTGTAGAGTCGGTTGATTTCGGGTGCATTACTGTAGCACTGGGCGCATGGAGCGTACGCCCGCGAGGCAGAGCAAGAAAGACTATACTATTCCGAGGATTCGGGCGATGCACTGTAGCAGAGCGCGGGCGGTCGGGGAGGGCCCGTTAATACTATAGCTACGAAGTTTAGGGCGCCCGAGGCTTGGTCGAGGGAGCCCAAAACGCAAATTTTTTCACGTGGGCAGGTTAGTAATTCAGTTTATTCCACGATTTATTTGACTCAATGGAGGAATTGACTAATGTCACGCCCCGGAACCCGGGCTCGCCAACAGATCCGCCGTGCACACGGGATTTCCCGCGTACACGAAGCGCTGGTAACCTGCTCCGATATAATATGAACAATAAAAGAGCATAATACGAGCTGAATAGAAGAACCACATAGTATTTCAGACTGGAATACAAATACAACTGTAATAAGTACAATAATCTCCCAGCTCACCAAAATAGTACATCCAGCTGGCGGAAGCCAGACCCAAAATAAAAGGAGAATATCACAGTCTGAGTGGAGGGTACATTATCTGTCTAATAGCTCTCAGCCTCACAGGAGATCTATCTATTCAGCGATCCCCTTACCTCGATCAGCTGCCGATGGCCTAGCAGCTCCCGCAGACGACTCTGCAAAATAAAGGAGAAGAAAGAGAGAAACAACAATGGGGGTGAGAACTACCAGATAAACCAGTAGCCTCCCCTAGTGGGTAAAACCTCAACTCTGACGCACCCACTAGGACTACTAGAGGCAACAGGAAAGAACAGTGGTAAATTATAAAGACTGCTGAAAAAGGAAACTACCACTACTATGCCTCAAATGCCATGTAGCACGAAATGACTGGATGCAACAATACAAAACATGCCTGCCTGAAATAACTCAATCTAGTGTCACTAGTAAAACTGGTACTGCCTGCTGTGCCTTGCCAAATCGGGTGGCTGGCCAATGCCTTATCACCGATAGGGGATAGTTGCCAAATCGGGTATGCAGACACCGATAGGGGATAGGAGTCCAAAGACTCTAAGCATGTCTGCAACACCTCCGGAGTGGCACTCGAGGGGAGCGACCCACACGAGTAAAATATCTCAGTATCAGAAGTGCCATAAACAGCAGGACTGGATCATGACTATGATCAAAGTGGGAAAACCATCCACTAGGAAACCCGATCCCCAACTGATGCAATAAACCAGACTCAACCCCAATCTGATGCAAGGATAAACATCTGGTCAACCGCCTACTGTCCGCGGTCACCGCAATACCCCACAAGTCCACAATCTAGCACAACCTTGGCTACACTATCCCAAACCCCTGCTCACACTTGAGCAACAACATCTGGATGCAAAGGACAACAATGAAACATGTTCAAATCCCAATATGATAGTGTAGCAATGAATAGTGGCCTTACCTGATGTCCGGGCATGCATGCAACTGTCTTTATTTTTAAAAGTTGTAAAATAGTGTCAAAGGTTTAAAACAATTGATTTACTGAATAAAAGTCATTTGCATGCGAGATCATAGCCTTTGTCTCAATCACAGTGTCCCAATATAAGTCATCATATCATTTGTGGGGTTATATTAATTTTAGGGGAGTTTGTCCCAGCGGTCCTTGTCATTTGTCATATTAATTTGTCCCAATGGTTCTCATTAATTGTCCTGTTAGTTGTCCTGTTAGTAGTCCTGTTAGTAGTCCTGTTAGTAGTCTCAATGGTTCTCATCAATTATCATTTACTTTGTCCAATTGTTCTCATTAATTGTCATATTTTAGGGGATTTCTAGTAATCCCAGTGAGCTTGTCAAAAATGAGGTAAGCAACAACCGCCCACCTCGAGCAGCTCAAACAACACCCCAGGTAGTCTCCTGGTTGTCCACAGTCCTCAAATCCTGCAAATCAACGCTCCCGGTATAAATACAAATCTCAAAAAGCACAATATTTGCTGTTTTTCAAACAGCACGGGAAAAGAGGAATTTTTCACCTCTAAAATGAGCTCCTAAAATCCCAGAAAAATCACGGTTGCGTTCCTCGCGAAGAGTAGATCAAAATCGACTCTTTGAACGCCTCGATCTGATGCTCCTACGCCAAGATAAAAATCGGAGAAGTCGGTGCTGTCCAAAAATTTCCACAGCAAAAAGGGGGGTCAAAGAGGACTCGGGAATCATGCCAAAAGTACGAAATGGAGCAAAATGATCAACACGGAAATCGAAGCCCTACCTCTTACGGTCGCGCTGCCGCAAAAATCGTCCAAAAATTCCACCCGGTTAGCCCGCAGTGAATTTTCGACGGAACTGCGACGGGAAATGGGCCTAAAAAGAAAATCGTCGCAGTGCGCCGCGTCGCAGATATCTTGCTATCTGTAACTCCTAAAATCCTGAGATTGTAGAGAGAGAGAGAGGAGAGAGAGAGGAAAAACTTTTGTATAGAACACTTTCTCTGATTCTCTTTCTTCGGGGCGCAAATGGAGGTGGGAATGAGAGGGGGTGGGGGACCTCTTATATAGTGGGCCAAAAGGGAATATTCCCACACGGGATCCGATCCGAACAGGAAACACCGAAATGGGCCAACCAGAAGGCGCCACGTGTCCACAAAACAGCAAACAGCCTGTGCAGGCCCAATGAGAAATTGCCACGTGGCCACGTGGTGCACATGGCCGGTCCGCGCTCCGGGTCTTCCGGAAGTTTGTCGGCCAATAGGAGCACGCCACGTGTCGCATTCCCACATGCTTCTAGAAGCCGGCCCACCAATGGGAAGCTGCCACGTGGCAGACCAGGAATTCCGTGCACCCGGTGCACGCCCAACCCATGGACCGCGCACCCGAGCCTGCTGCCCGCGCCTGCCCGCGCTGCCCGCGCCGCGCTCCCCCGCGCTCCGCCGCTGCGCCGCTGCCCGCCGCCGTGCGCCGCCGCCCGCCGGTCACCGGAACAGTAATTCCGGCGGCCGGAGTTACTGTTCCGGCGTGAACAGTAACCTAGTGCCCAAAAATAAAGTGAACATACCATTTTGACCGTTTTCGCGTGCTGAGTCCGATTTCGCCATCCATTTCGCCAAATTCTCGTCCGAAATTTTGCCGAAAGCTCCCGGAAAATTCCATTTGCTCCGATTTTCGCGCAGAGTCTATATTAAATGTTCAATTTCGATTCTACAAGCTCCGATGCACTGTACAAGCTCCCCGTAGTCACTGTTTAATGTGGCACAGTTCCTGCGGGAGTCCGGATCATCACAACTAAGCTGGTTGTGACACGTGGGTGCTCTCTCCATTCTATGAGTGTCCAGGCCTTGTGTACTTGTAATAACAGCGCTTAGAATTTAGGAAATATTAATTATTTTCGGCTTTTTAAATAAAATTGGTCCTTTTCGAAATTTAAAGAGGGTGTTGTTTTTTAACTATTTAAGGATTTAATCCTTGGAGTGGCTTTCACCGGATTATTGGTGAATTGCAGCTGAAAGGAACGATCAAACCCGTTTTTAAATCCGTGGTGCGGGTTGCATCGAAAAATGTGAAAAACAAAATTTGACGGGCAACGAGTTTGCTCCGTAAAATGTTTCGACTATTTTTGGGTAAGATCTTCGAATGGGAGGTCGTCATTCTGTTGGCATCGTCAAACAGAGAATAGCAATGCGATCAAATCTCAAATCCGACTTACGGATCTTCCGAAAGTGCACTTTTACCGTAAAGGGTTCGAAAAATGGTTTCGGATATTTTCGATACCCGTTAAGGTGTATTAGTGCATCGAAATGCGTGAAATGGATGTAAAGCATTTTGTATGCCTTTCGAGGATTTGAATTTGATGATATAGATTCTTTTGAGGAAAAGAAGAGATAAAGGTGCTGGGGACGTAAAATCATTTCTGAAATTATTTTTAAAAGAGGGATATTTTTTGTTGGACTTGGATTAGGGTTAAGGAACCTAATCTCTAATTAAGTTCCTTAACTCTTCTTCTTCCTCCCCAATCTGTAGACCAAGAACCCTAGATTTCTCTTCTTCCCCTTCCCCCAATCCGAACATTGTCTCGCCGTTGAAGTCGAAACCGGAGAAGCTAGATCCGGGCGCCCCTCTCCTGGCCATGCGCTACGCAGGGAGCCGTGCCCGTGCGCGCCGGCTGGCCACGCAGGTTCTTGCCACGGCCCAGCCCACCTGCGGGCTTCCTGCTAGGGGCGGGCGCCCGCTTGCAAGAGTGGTGCCCGCACCCGAGTTGTGCAGGCTGCATGCGCTGCGCCTGAGCCGCGCAGGCCTGTGCGTGGGGAGGCAGGGCTATCACACCCTCCTGGTTTGCATTCCAGGCACCCAGGTCTAGGGGATTCTTGGAACAGCAATAGCTCTCTCTTTCTCTCCCCTCTCTTTGCTGTTTCTAGTTTTGCAGGGGTTTTCTTCCTCTCCCTGTTGGCTGAAGCTTAGGTTGATCCGAGCCTACTCCCCTTCGCCGTGTCATGCGCGCGACACCGCCGAGCTTCGAAATCACCTCGTTTGTGTGCCGAGCTGCGCCACCCCCGATGAAGTTGATTTTTGGATGTTCGGTTCGATCCGGACTGCTTCTCGGTTGTCGCCTTCGCTCCGGACAGTGAGCGTGGCATTTCTTGTGTCATGATCTACGACCCTTGTCGCCGGTTCGCCTCCGAAAGGTGCGATTTTTGTAAAAATATATTTACCTATTTTTTATGTTTTTATGCAATTTTTGGAACTATTAAGATTTGGAATGTAAATTGGCCGTACGAGTTGTCTCGGAAACGTGCACGGATCCTTTGGATGCTTGTCCATGATCGATGGTGTCACGCCCCCGGGGGTTTTGAGTCAATCAAAGCGGAAAATTGCGTGTCTATTTTTTTTCTTATAAGGTAATATAAACCTCATCCCCGGTGCGTGCCAGACCGCCACATACACAAATTCTCTCTGCCACGGACAGAGTCTCCTTTGTATATGCACGGCGTCTCATTTACAACATCAACATTAACAACCAACAACATCAAAATCAACCAACAACCATACAGTAGACATACATCACCAACAAAGCAGTTTATAAAGCGGCGTCATCGTTTGGAAAGGATAAAACCCAGCGTTGTAAAATCCGTGCCCACACGGCACTTCGTTTTGAGAAAACATTTTCGCAATCAATAGTTTATCATGAAAACGTGCCGCGTAAAACATCATAAGGAGTATCAAAAGCATAAAAGTACACCTCATCCACAGAGCTACTACTACATGTCCAAACTAAAGTAATCCACAACTAAAGTAGTCCACAAGCAAATTAACTATTTAAAGCATAAAAGGAAATGAGATATAGAACCAAGTATCCTGACTACGGTCCTCGCGACGCAGTCTCACCGCCATCCCGGCTAACGCACCTAGTAATACCTGTCACGGAGTGGGTAAAGTCAGTGACAAACAAAGTAGATGTTTAAATGCAACAAGGGAAGAAGAGCAAACCGATTACACCAGGACCTTTCGCTAAAACCTGAAACTCACATTACTCATTTTGTTTACTTTGGTGCCACCGTCCCTGTCGGGGTTGACAACGTCTCTCCCCGCAGGACAATTGATGCCCTTCACGGGCTAGTGCGGTACCTTTAGCCGCCGTGAAGAGGTCCCCACCTTACGTGGGAGCACGAGTCAAATAGACCACTTCTCCGGAAAAGTACACCATGCGGAGGCCAATCCGCCTGTGTACGTGCAACACTCCGAAAACGGATTTGCAGAGATCGGACGTGTAGTGGGCACCGCGACCGCAGCCGCATCAGTTGTTAGATAAAAACATTTATGCGAAAGGTTAAACTGTCAATCTACTTTGTTAGGTAAATTGAGAGCACTTTTAATGACGATAGATGCATTACTGCACTTGTTGCAATTATAGCAAATGTACCCACCTCGTTGGAGAGCAATCGGAACACCGGTATCCTTCGCGCTCTCCGCTGCACCCCGGGACTAAAGAAAGTCCGTACGGATAACTATGATCAGAAAACATACACTAACATCTTAAATCGGAATAGACCCCACTATATCTTTTTGACGGACAAAGACCCGGCACCGTCCGGTTCGCCGTAACCGGACCCCCGCACCGCCATCGCCGTCCGTCGGAGCCCGCGCGGCTCGAACCGCGCGGCGCGGCTCCACGGGCGGCGCCCACGCGGGCGCGGCGTTTCGCGCGGCGCCCGCGCGGGTGATGGCCCGGCGGTGCCGGCGCGGCGCCCGCGCGGGTGTGCGCCCCGCGCGGCGACCGCGCGGGGTTTGCCCGCGCGGCGCCCGCGGCGGGCGCCACCGCGCGGCGCCCCGCGCGGGGGCCCGCGCGGTGCCCGCGCGGCGTGCCCGCGCGGGTGCGGGCCCGCGCGGGGTGCCCGCGCGGCCCGCCGCCCGCGCGGCGCCGCCCGCGCGGGTTGCGGGCCCGCGCGCGGCCCGCGCGGCCCCGCGCGCGGCCCGCGCGGTGATCCGCGAGGGTGGTGCCGCGCGGCGCCGCGCGGTTGGGCCCGCGCGGGTCGTCGCCCGCGCGGCGCCGCGCGGTGCCGCGCGGGTGCGACCCGCGCGGACCCGGCGGTCCCGTCGCCGCTTTGCGGCGGCGTCCGTCCGTCCGCGGCTTCCTCCGCGCGATGCCCTAGCGGCACCGCGCGTCTCCGCCGCCCGTTCCGTGCCCTTGCATGAGACGATGACGGCGACGGTGACGGGGTTGACGGAGAGAGAAACCAAGAACTTGACGAAAGAGACGACGAAAAATCCGGAAAAATTACTAAAAATATTTTACTAACCGGAGATCGTCGGGAAGGTCGCCCGGTCGTGATTTTGCCTCGGATCGGTGTTCGGGACGATCGGGCTCCTTCTCTTTTCCTTCTCCTTCTTCGGCTAGGGTTCCGTCTTTTTCCTTTTCCCTTTTCTTCTTCTCACTGGTTACCGGTTTTAATTTTTCTTTTTCTTTCTTTCCTTTCCGATAATCGGGATCCTTATATAATCCGTACTTTATCCTTTAATTAATTTCTCTTTAATTCGTACGTAAGAGAATTATTATTTTCGTCTTGGATAATTAATTAATTAATTAATTATCCCTACGAGATAACCCACCTTATCTCTAACGGGTGCAAGATATTTTGCACGGATTCCGATGCACGACTAATCACCGTATCACTTTGAATCCCGTTCCGGGAGATCCCGGTATCGGATTTCAGATCCGATCGCACCGTCGGTCATCTTTTTCCGCGCTCTATCGCAGAAAAATACTAGCACCTCACACCGGCCGACTTTTAAGAATTAAATAATTTTATTTCACTTAAAGGCTTAAATGACTACATGTGAGTCAAAAATACCCCGAAAGGCCGGATCACTACACCACTCACACTTTATAAAAAGTTTCGTCCCGAAACTTAAGTACAAACCTCACTAAACAATTCGGGAAAACATTCCCTCATCTTCGATTCCAGTTCCCACGTCGCCTCGCGCTCTTCGTGGTTGCTCCACTGGACCTTCACATAAGGGATGTTCGGTTGCGCAACTTCTTGTCCTCTCTTGCCAAAATCCGCACCGGCGTCTCCTCGACGCTCAAATCCTCTCGCAACTCGATGGTGGAGGCATCCAAGGCATGAGAGGGGTCAGCGAGGTACTTCCGGAGCATCGAGACATGGAACACGTTGTGGACTCGTTCGAGGTTCGGTGGCAGGGCTAATCGGTACGCCACCGGTCCTACGCGTTCCAGGATTTCGAACGGTCCCACGTACCTCGGGCTCAGCTTTCCCTTTATGCCGAAACGTCGGTTCCCCTTGGAGGGCGAAACTCGGAGTAGCACATGCTCACCCACCATGAACTCTAAGTCTCGGCGTCTGTTGTCCGCGTAGCTTTTCTGTCTGCTCTGGGCGGTCAGTAGCCTTTGTCTAATCAATCGCACCTTTGCTTCGGTCTCCTCCACCAAATCCGGGCCCAGAAACTTACGCTCACCCAAGTCGTCCCAGCATATTGGAGACCGACAGCGGCGCCCGTACAGGGCCTCGTACGGTGCCATCTGAATGCTGGCCTGGTAACTGTTATTGTAGGCAAATTCTACCAGGGGCAAACACCGTGCCCACCCTTCGCCCAAGTCCAGAACGCATGCTCGAAGCATGTCCTCCACGATCTGTATCACCCGCTCTGATTGTCCATCGGTTTGCGGGTGAAAAGCCGTACTGAAGTGCAACTTGGTCCCCATTGCTCGTTGCAGGCTTCGCCAAAAGTTCGACACAAATCGCGTGTGTCCCTGTCCGACGTGATAGATGTCGGTACCCCGTGCAACCTTACTATCTCGTCGATGTACGTTTGTGCCAGTCGTTCCCGGGTCCACGTCGTGTGTATGGGCAGAAAGTGGGCCGATTTCGTCAAACGGTCCACAATCACCCATATTGCATCGTGTCCCTGTGGCGACCTCGGGAATCCGGTCACAAAATCCATGGTAATCATGTCCCATTTCCACTCGGGCACCGGTAAAGGTTGCAATTTTCCTGCCGGGCGCTGATGCTCGGCCTTCACCTGTTGGCACACCAGGCAGTGTGCCACAAATCGAGTCACGTCTCCCTTCATTTTGGGCCACCAGAAGGTTGTTTGACGTCCTTGTACATCTTCGTTCCCCCGGGATGCGCTGCATATGGGGCAGTATGCGCCTCCCGCAGGATCTCCTCCTTGAGCTCCGGTAGATCCGGCACGCAGATTCGTCCCCGAAATCGTATCGTGCCGTCGGAGTCCACTGCAAAATCACCTTCCTGGTCGGCGGTTATCTACTTCGCACCAGCTGGAGTTGGTCATCAGTCGATTGCCCTTCGAGAATCCTGTCCAGCAAGGTAGGTCTGACCACCAGTGTCAGAAGTTGTGCGACTGTACCTGCCGGTACTACTTCTAGTCTTAATCGCGAAAATTCCGCAATCAGACTATCCTGCTGTGTAATGGCGCTTACACCTGCCTCCTCGGCCTGCCCCTTGCGACTCAGGGCGTCGGCCACCACGTTGCCTTTCCCGGGTGGTAGTGGATCGTTAAATCGTAATCCTTCAGTAGCTCGAGCCACCGTCTTTGTCGCAAATTTAACTCCTTTTGGGTGAAAAGGTACTTAAGACTCTTATGGTCTGAGTACACGTTACAGTGTGCCCCATACAGGTAGTGCCTCCAAAGCTTGAGGACGAACACCACCGCTGCGAGTTCCAAATCGTGCACGGGGTAATTTCGCTCGTACTCCTTGAGCTGCCTAGATGCATAGGCCATAACCTTTCCCCGTTGCATGAGTACTCCACCCAGTCCATTTCGCGACGCATCGCAATACACTTCATAATCCTCCCCTGGCTCTGGCAGGGCGAGGATCGGAGCTCGCGTCAATCTATCCTTGAGCTCCTCGAAGCTTCTTTGACATTTGTCCGTCCAGATAAACTTTTCCCCTTTTCTAGTCAAACGGGTCAAGGGGGTGGCTATCTTGGAGAAACCCTCCACGAAGCGCCGGTAATACCCGGCTAATCCCAAGAAGCTTCGAATCTCCGTCACCGTCGTCGGTTGGGGCCAGTCCGTCACCGAATCTATCTTTTTCGGATCCACCGCGACTCCAGCCGCCGAGATTACATGCCCCAAGAAACCGACCTCACGGAGCCAAAACTCACACTTTTTGAGTTTGGCGTAGAGTTTCTGTTCCCGAAGGGTCTGGAGGACTGTGCGCAGATGTTCTTCATGTTCCTCGTCTGTACGGGAGTAGATGAGGATATCGTCGATGAAGACCACCACGAATAAGTCCAGGAAGGGTTTGAATACCCTGTTCATCATATCCATAAACACTGCCGGGGCATTTGTGAGCCCGAATGGCATTACAGTAAATTCGTAATGGCCATAGCGGGTACGGAAGGCCGTTTTGGGAATATCTTCCCCCTTAACTCGGACCTGATGATAGCCCGACTGCAGGTCAATCTTCGAAAACACCGTCGCCCCCTGTAATTGGTCAAAGAGGTCATCGATCCTTGGCAGGGGGTATTTGTTCTTAACGGTGACCTTATTTATCTCCCGGTAGTCGATGCACAACCGGAGACTTCCGTCCTTCTTTCTCACGAACAGGACGGGCGCGCCCCAAGGTGACGCGCTTGGTCTGATAAAACCCTTATCCAACAGGTCCTCCAACTGCGCCTTGAGTTCCTTCAACTCCGCGAAAGCCATCCTGTATGGTGCTTTAGTGATGGGCTTGGTACCGGGGAGTAGCTCAATTGGGAAGTCGACCTCCCGCTCCGGTGGCATTCCGGGGAGCTCCGCCGGAAATACATCCGGAAATTCCCTTACGACGGGAATTTCAGACGGCATGGAAATGGGTCGGGTGACCAAATCCACCGAGGCTAGATAGGCCACGCACCCTCCCTCTATCAGCTTTCTAGCCCGCGACGCGGGTATGACAGCCAAAAAGGAGGTGCTTTTACATGCCAAGTACACGTTTTCCGGGAATCCCGGCTTCCGTAGTTGCACCTGGCGCTTGTCGCAGTCGATGACTGCCTGATACTCGGTAAGCCAGTCCATGCCCAAAACCACATCGTATTCTTTTAGCGGTATGACCACTAGATCCCAGGGGCACGACAACCTTCCCAGTCTTACTGAACACGAGGGTATTAGGCCAGTCGCCGCGATTGGCCCCCCAGGTGTTTGGACGGTCATCATAACATCGAGAGGGCTACTTTCTATCATATGTGTTTGTGCAAAAGTGCGGGAGATGAAGGAGCGAGTCGCTACGGTGTCAAACAGGGTTCTAGCTCGAAAATTGGAAACGGAGGTAATACCTGCTACCACTTCCTCTGGCGGTACCGCTCCGTGCTGATCCATGGAGTAGAGTCTCCCTCCGGGTTGCGGTCGCGATTCCCCTCCTGGTCTTGGCGTCGGAGGGTGTGAGGACATTCCCGTTGGCGCTCTACCCGTCCTGGTGCCTGCACGTTGGGGCGGAAGCCGCGGAGGATGCCGCTCCCGTATTCAGGGGACAGTTGTATCGGAGATGCCCCTGTTTGCCGCAGCGGAAATAGTGATCTTGTCTCTTGGGGCATTCCGTTACTAGATGCGATGCTCCGCAGATAACGCATGGCTTGTTCGCTGGTCGAGGCTTCCCGGCAGGCGCACTCTTGCCTCCTGTTGCGTCTTGGGGTACTTTGGGGTCGGCTCCCACCAGAAGGGCCCCCTCCCGGGTAAGTCTGCGTTCGCTTCCTCTCCCGGTTATTTTCTGATCCCTCACATCGAGCTCGGGTGATTGCGAACCCCCGCTCCACGATGGTGGCCCTGTCCACCACCTCCGGAATGTGCGCAAGTCCGCAGCCTGAACCATCTCGAAGATGTCATTCCGTAGCCCATCAACAAAGAGACGGGCCTTGTGGGGTTCATCCCGTATAACAAACGGGACACAGTTGACCAATCTCACGAACTCTCTTTGATATTCCACGACTGAGCGGTTCCCTTGTCTAATATTCTTCAGGTCGTCTTCCAATTGCCGCTTGACGCTGTCGGGAGAAGAAGGCGCCAAACAGCTCCTCTCTAAAGGCCGACCATGTGGGTAGTGGGTCGCTTGTAGACGGATCCGGGCGTATAGTCTTCCACCAGATGCGTGCATTCCCTTCGAGGAAGTGCCACAGCTAGTGGGACCCGCTCATGCTCCTCCATCAGTAGGTCCTCAAAGAGTTTTTCCATGGTATCCACCCACTTCTCGACGACCCACGGATCGGTCGTTTCGCCCTCGAAAGTGGGAGGGTCATGTTTCTTGAACTGGGTCAAATTCGTCCTGATCCTTTCCCGTGTCGCTTGCTGCTCCGTGATTCCCCCTGCGGTGGCGGACCCCCAAGGGTAGGGGTCGTCCCTGCCTCCCCTGCTGTCGCTCCCAAAGCGGGCCCCGAAGTCGTCGGGGTGGGTACTTCCCTTGGGACTGGGGGCTGTTCCGTCGTCGTACCACCCGCCCCTTGCGGTTCCGTAGTGGGTGCTGTGGTTTCGGGCGGAGGGGCCGGATCGCGCTCGGCTGGCGCGGTAGTCTGTCGTTGCGTCAACTGCCGAACTGCTCCGTCAATGTCGCTAACTGCCCGGCCATTTCTCGCAGTTGTCGCCGAGGAGCTGGTTCTCCGCGGCGGCGGGGCCGCTCCGTCTGCGTCTGCATTTTCGGTGGACGATCTAGTCCGGGCCATCGTCTGCTGTAAACAAAGAAACCTTGTTAACCCTAAGGTTACTACCCTAGCACCCTATCTTACGATCACTCCTATATTACGTTCCCGTTTCCCCGTACTCTCACGTACTACGCACCTATACCTTGGTTATCTCATGTCCAATTTGCTTGTGGTACCTTACACTGTGGATGCGGATCTCGTCTACTATGGTTGTGGTTGTATTTCTCTGATACCATTTAATCTGTCACGCCCCCGGGGGTTTTGAGTCAATCAAAGCGGAAAATTGCGTGTCTATTTTTTTTTCTTGATAAGGTAATATAAACCTCATCCCCGGTGCGTGCCAGACCGCCACATACACAAATTCTCTCCGCCAGCAGACGGAGTCTCCTTTGTATATGCACGGCGTCTCATTTACAACATCAAATATTAAACTCCAACCAACAACATCAACATCAACCACCAACCATACAGTAGACATACATCACCATACAAAACCAGTTTATAAAGCGGCGTCATCGTTTGGAAAGGATAAAACCCAGCGTTTGTAAAATCTGTGCCCACACGGCACTTCGTTTTGAGAAAACATTTTCGCAATCAGGTAGTTTATCATGAAAACGTGCCGCGTAAGAAAGCATCATCAGGAGTATCAAAAGCATAAAGTACACCTCATCCACAGATCTACTACTACATGTCCAAACTAAAGTAATCCACAACTAAAGTAGTCCACAAGCAAATTAACTATTTAAAGCATAAAAGGAAATGAGATATAGAACCAAGTATCCTGACTACGGTCCTCGCGACGCAGTCTCACCACCATCCCGGCTAACGCACCTAGTGATACCTGTCACGGAGTGGGTAAAGTCAGTGACAAACAAAGTAGATGTTTAAATGCAATAAGGAAAGAAGAGCAAGCCGATTATACCAGGACCTTTCGCTAAAACCTGAAACTCACATTACTCATTTTGTTTACTTTGGTGCCACCGTCCCGTCGGGGTTGTCAACGTCTCTCCCCGCAGGACAATTGATGCCCTCTTCACGGGCTAGTGCGGTACCTTTAGCCGCCGTGAAGAGGTCCCCACCTTACGTGGGGAGCACGAGTCACATAGACCGCTTCTTCGAAAAAGTACACCCATGCGGAGGCCAATCCGCCTGTGTACGTGCAACATCCGACAACGGATTTGCCGAGATCGGCGTGTAGTGGGCACCGCGACCGCAGCCGCATCAGTTGTTAGATAAAAACATTTATGCGAAAGGTTAAACTGTCCATCTACTTTGTTAGGTAAATTGAGAGCACTTTTAATGACGATAGATGCACTTACTGCACTTGTTGCACTTATAGCAACTGTACCCACCTTGTTGGAGAGCAATCGGAACACCGGTATCCTTCGCGCTCTCCCGCTGCACCCCGGGACCTAAGGAAAGTCCGTACGGATAACTATGATCAGAAACATACACTAACATATTAAATCGGAATAGACCCCACTATAATCTTTTTGACGGACAAAGACCCGGCACCGTCCGGTTCGCCATAACCGGAACCCCCGCACCGCCATCGCCGTCCGTCGGAGCCCCGCGCGGCTCGAACCCGCGCGGCGTGGCTCCACGGGCGGCGCCCGCACAGCGCGGCGTTTCGCGTGGCGCGGGGTTTGCCCGCGCGGCGCCCGCGGGGGTGCCCCGCGCGGCGCCCCGCGCGGTGTCCCGCGCGGTGCCCCGCGCGGTGCGCGCGCGGTGCCCCGCGCGGTGCGCGCGCGGGTGCTGGCCCGCGCGGCGCCCGCGCGGGGTTGCCCGCGCGGTGCGCGCGCGGGTGCGGGCCCGCGCGGCGCCCGCGCGGGGTTGCCCGCGCGGCACCCGAGCGGGTGCGGGCCCGCGCGGCCCCGCGCGGGTGCCCCGCCGCGGTACCCGCGCGGTGCCCGCGCGGGTGCCCCGCGCGGTACCCGCGCGGGTGCGGGTCCGCGCGGCGCCCGCGCGGCGCCCGCGCGGTTGCGGGCCCGCGCGGGTGTCGCCCGCGCGGCGGCCGGGCGGCGCCCGTGCGGGTGCGACCTGCGCGGAGCCCGCGTGGTCCCGTCGCCGCTTGCGGCGGCGACCGTCCGTCCGCGGCTCTCCTCCGCGCGATGCCCTAGCGGCACCGCGCGTCTCCGCCGCCCGTTCCGTGCCGTTGCATGATGACGATGATGGCGACGGTAACGGGGTTGACGGAGAAACCCAAGAACTTGATGAAAGAGACGACGGAAAAATCCGGAAAAATTACTAAAAATTATTTTACTAACCGGAGATCGTCGGGAAGGTCGCCCGGTCGTGATTTTGCCTTCGGATCGGTGTTCTGGACGATCGGGCTCCTTCTCTTTTTCCTTCTCCTTCCTTCGGCTAGGGTTTCGTCTTTTTCCTTTTCCCTTTTCTTTCTCTCCTCACCGGTTAGGGTTTTAATTTTTTTTTTTCTTTTCTTTCCTTTCCGATAATCGGGATCCCTTATATAATCCGTACTTTATCTTTAATTAATTTCTCTTTAATTCGTACGTAAGAGAATTATTATTTTCCGTCTTGGATAATTAATTAACTAATTAATTATCCCCTACGAGATAACCCACCTTATCTCTAACGGGTGCAAGATATTTCGCACGGATTCCGATGCACGACTAATCACCGTATCACTTTGAATCCCGTTCTGGGGGATCCCGGTATCGGATTTCAGATCCGATCGCACCGTCGGCTTTCTTTTTCCGCGCTCTATCGCAGAAAAATACTAGCACCTCACATTGGCCAACTTTTAAGAATTGAATAATTTTATTTTCCTTAACGGCTTAAATGACTACATGTAAGTCGAAAATACCCCGAAAGGCCGGATCACTACAGATGGCCTTTTATGGAGCATAATAGGAATTCTAGAGCCGATTTTGGCAATTTTGAAAATTTGTTTCGGCATAATTGCACTAAGAGATATTTTATAATTCTAAATTTAGTGTTTGCTGTTCGGGCACCTATTTTGGTGCATTTTGGGACAGTGGGTGATCTATTTAATTATTTGGGATCTTTCGGAGCAGTTTGGGGGTTCCGGGAGAATTTCAAAAAATTTCGATGGGCTCTGGGAACTGGTTTAAAGTACCAATCTTTCCAAATGTTTTGGGATTGAGAAATTGGTGATCTTGAGTTGTAGAGTCTAGTTTTGACTCGGTGGACCTTTTGAAGGTTCGGTCTTTGATCGGGAGCATCGTGAGAGTTAGGTGGTTCGCCGTTTCAGATGGGTACACCCATGAAACCCCTTTGTCGCATAATTTCATATTTTTGCACGGTGTTTATATCGGGTGGTATTAAGGGTGTTTTAATGTGTGTATAACCTTTGGATGATTGAATGTCATAGTAAAAAGACCTGCCGGACTGTTTGTCCTTATCCGAACAATAGTAGAGTCGTTCGGAGTATATTTATGATCGGTAAAATGATTGGTACGACTTTTCGGGAATCGGAAGGTCGTTCCGGTAAATTGGAACAAAGGTAATTTTGGCACAGTGGTCGGGACCACTAAATGGCCGGTTAATGTAAAACTTGTAGTTGGTTATTTGTGGACTTTGGATAGGTCCGGGGTGATTCACATGAGTTCTTAGAGGAGTCATGTGCTTAGGTTGACTTTCTGGTAGAGGTGGGTACCCCGATCTGAAGTCGGAAACGTTGTCGAATTGGTAACATTCGAGCTTTCTCTTCCTTTTTATCATTTTCCTTATGATTATTATTTGTCGGTAGGACGGTTGTCGGTCACGGTCATTGTGATGACGTAGTATATTATTATAAATCTCTTTATCGAAAGGTGTGCATTAAACACGGACATTGTGTGGCTTATCTGGCTGTCGGGCAGCAGGATAAGCGGGAAAAGTATACTTCCCGGTAATTAGATAATGTATGTCATATCGTAATAGGACAAAGACATGTTGTCATGCCCTGAGCCTGCCAATTTGGTCAGTTCGGACGCGCCAACAGACCTGCCAAACGGGTATGACCTTTCCACACCCGAAAGGAAGGGTTCATTCCAACATTCACAGTTTAGTGTAAGCGGAAGAGTAAATAATTAGAGTACTAAATTATGAAATTAAAACTTTTATTCATTCGTACAACTAGATAGAAGGAAATGAAAGTACAATATTTGAGCGAAATAATAAACTTCAAATATATTACAACCCTCTTTTACATGAAACTTTAAACTTAAAGTAGATAGAAGGAAATGAAAGTACAATATTTGAGCGAAATAATAAACTTCAAATATATTACAACCCTCTTTTACATGAAACTTTAAACTTAAAGTATTACAATATTTTTTTTCCAAAATAAACTTAAAACATTTAATGTTTACAATGTTCCTCACATACAAATTTTGCTCAAAAATAGTAATCGCTCCAAAATGTGCTGGTAACTCTAGATTGCTAGGTCGCTACTGTAATGTACCAGATTTATGGTATATAAATAATATAAATAAAAATGGTATGAAATACTATTTTTATTGGATTCGGAGAAAAGTACTAAATTATGGTTTATTCAAAATAGGGGAGAGTGTAGTACATCGATTTCCACGAAAAGGCGAAGTTCAGCAAAAATACTTGTAACGCATTTCAAATGTAATTACAAGTGAGTTGGAAGCATTGCGAATCGATGCAAAAGTCATCGAGTCGAAAAGTGAGTTGGAGTTGAGAATTTGAAGCTTCAATTGTGAAGCTTAGGTCATTGTTTGGCGATTTTCGCAAAAAGGACGAAATTCAGCAAAAATACTTGTAACACATTTCAAATGTAATTACAAGTGAGTTGGAAGCATTTCGAATCGATACAAAAGTCATCGAGTCGAAAAGTGAGTTGGAGTTGAGAAATTGAAGCTTTAATTGTGAAGCATAGGTCCTTGTTTGGCGATTTCCGCAAAAAGTGCGAAATTCAGCAAGAATACTTGTAACACATTTCAAATGTAATTACAAGTGAGTTGGAAGCATTTCGAATCGATACAAAAGTCATCGAGTCGAAAAGTGAGTTGTAGTTGGAAATCAAAGCTTCAAGCTTGTAAAAGGTAGACCCACGTTCGCCGAATTCGCAAAATGGCGAAATGCGGCGAGAAGACTTGTAACATGTTTTAAATATGATTACGGTCGAGTTCGGTGCGTTTCGGGCTGACGCGAAGGGCATCGGGTCAAAAAGTGACTTGAACCCCAAGGACTTAGCAAATTCTGGAATTTCTGAAATTCGTAATCACGAAGCATTTTCGGAGCCCTGTTTCGGAGGCTTAGATTGGCCCAAAAATTTAAAAGAAATCGTGGGGTGTCTCACAAAAGTTTTCTAAGTAAAAGGGGTGAAAAACCTAGGTGAGCGATTAAGGAAAAATTGGAGAACGAAGCGATGAAAAATGCTTCGTAAATTCTGAAACTGCAGTTTTTGACAGTGCAGTTTATCGCGAAGCTTTTTCGGGGCTCTCTTTCGAAGGCTTAGAGTGGCCCAAAAATTTAAAAGAAATCGTGGGGTGTCTCACAAAAGTTTTCTGAGAAAAAGGGGTGAAAAACCTAGGTGAGCGATTAAGGAAAAAATTTGAGAACGAAGCGAAGAAAAATGCTTCGTAAATTCTGAAACTGCAGTTTTTGACAGTGCAGTTTATCGCGAAGCTTTTTCGGGGCTCTCTTTCGAGGGCTTAGAGTAGTCCAAAAATTTAAACAAAATCGTGGGAAGTTTAAGAAAAATTTGTAGAGTAAATCGGAGGAGAAAAATTTTATTTTCGATCTTCCTGTTGACGGCAAAATGCGGAGTATGAGGGGTATCCGAATGTGCTCACTGCAGGGGAAAAACTGCAGGAAACAAGGGCAGTTTTGGAAATTCCTTTTGTAAGTTGGGGCAAATGTGTAAATTTACACTCCCTCTCCAACCACCACCTGCAGAGCATTAAAGCCCCTCCCTTCCTCTTTGAATACCCCACTCTCTTCTCTCTCTGCTGAAGAAGAAAGCAGGAAACGAAGGAAGGAAAGAAGAAGAAGAAGAAAAAGAAGAAGAAGAAAGAAGAAGAACAAGAGAAGAAGAAGAAGACTGGTATGAGTTCCCTCCCTCTTTTCTCCTTCTTCTTTGCAGGAAAAAAACAAAAAAAAAAAGAGAAAACTGGGGGAGTGCCAGCTGCTGCTGCTGCGCAAGCAGCAGCAGCAGTGTTGCTGCTGCGGTGTCCCAGCAGCAGCCGCATCCGCTGCAGCTGCTGCTGCTACCAGCAGCAGCTGCAGGTTGTGCTGGGCCAGTTGCTGCTGCGGCAGCAGCTGCTGCCTGCAGCAGCTCCTGCACAGGGAGCCGCTGCCTTGGCAGCTGCATGAAGCAGCTGCCTGGCAGCTGCTTGGCTGCTGCTTGGCAGCTGCCAAGCAGCAGAAATGGCTGCAGCAGCTGCCTAAGCTGCCCAGCAGCAGGTTTGCAACAAAAAAAAAAAAAGAAGGAAAAGAAGAAAAGAGAAGAAAGGAGAAAGAAAAGAAAAGAGGAAAAGAAAGAAGTAAAAACTTCTCTTCTTTTTCTCCAACGCAAAATCCCAAATTTCTCAATTTTTGCAAAATGCAAAATCGAGGAATTTGAGTGGGGGATTTGCTCAAATTGAGCTTTCCTCAAAATTTGAGACCATTATGTTTCCTTACAATATAAAAATTTCAATTCTCGACTTACCAAGATGCAAAATCGATGAATTGGGGGGAAATTGCTCAAATTGAGCTTTTCTCAAAATTTGGAGGGCATTTTGACCCCGGATCGAATTGAGCAAGTTTCTTTTTGGCAATAGGCCATGGGATGATCATTTTTCTCCCATTTCTGTAAACCAATCAAAAAGTAGCCTTTTTGTGGAGAAAAGTGAGCTAATATGGATTGTTTCCCCTTTTCTTGCCAAAAGGGGTTAATCTAACCGTTTCGCTAAATTTAGTAAATCACGTGGAAACAATTGCTTTATTTTTCCTTCCTTACAACGTAGGGAAATCTCAGAGGCATAAAGAGCTGGACTTGTCTCCTCAGGGAACCCAGAAAACACATCGAGGTGGGGGATTCTGCCGAAATTGGGTGACCTCTCCCCTTGCTCCTTTGCTTTCGATTTCGAAGCATGATAGTAGCCTGTTAGAGGCGTTGGATAATTATGAGTGAATGTGCATGTGTAGATGGATATAGAAGAGAAGTAGACTTGCATGTGTAGAAGGATAAAGATAGAAAAGTGAATTTTTCTGAGCTGCTAATTATGGATGATATTTGCATGCGTAGATGATAAATTGCATGTATAATTGGACATAAAGAATAGTGGCTTCTCCCTAATTGCCAAGAAAATAGAAGATAAACTTGCATGTGTAGAAGGATACAGATAGAAAAGTGGATTTTTCTTCTAAACTGCTAAATATGGATGATAATTGCCTGCGTAGATGTTAAACTTTATTTACGATTGAGATGGGAATAATGGCGTGCGTAAAAAGGGGAATCAAAATTTTGTTGTCTGTGACCATGTTAGGGTATCACCCTAGTAGTCATGTGGAAGCATAAGGAAAATGACATGTTGGTAGTAAAACTAGGAGAAAACCTAGACTCAGGGCTAATGAGTGGCATCAAACTTAGAAGTTTATCCTAGGATTGAATGAGTGGCATTATCTTATGAGATAACCTAAGGACTTTGGATAGAGTGATCAACATAGAGTCAAGGACTCTAGGATGAGCATGATATAAGACTTAGGTAAAGAAAACCTAAGGTAAGTTAGTGAGTTGAGAATAGACTAGTCAACATAGAGTCAAGGAACTCTAGGTTAAACGTGATATGAAACTTAGGTAAGAGAACCTAAGGTGAACTAGTAGAGTTTATACTCACAGAAAATGGATTAGAGTTAAGATAACTCTAAATGCAAGGGGCAACAGGTAAATAGAGATAATGCAACTCCGGGTTCGGCAAAGAAAAGTGTATGTGGCCACAAAGTTAATGAATTAAACTGATAGCAAAGTGATCAACTTAGGGTCAAACTCTAAGGAAGAGTTTGTGTAATCACAAAGTCAAAAAGCTAAATAATACAACCCTAGAGTGGGTCATAAGGTGTCTGGGCAAAAGGACAGCAACTTTAACTTCAATTTGAGTTATATAAATGAAAGAGAAATGATATGAGTCCAAGTGACTCTTAGTTATCCTTATGGCGAGACCTAGGATAAGAGATAATTTGTTGTAAAAAGGCAAGGTTAAAAGCAAGCTAAAAGTGGCTAAAAAGCATAAAGAGAATGTAAATGGCACCTTCGAATTTGAGACTCGTCAAGTGGAGCAGGACTCCCTGGGCAGTGACCCGTCGGACGAGGTACTTTCGAAAGGCTTAAAGTGAAAGTAAAGAGCTAAATGCTCAAAAAAAAGAGAAAGAGATTTGCCAATGGCAAAATAGGAGCTATAAGCTCGAATAAGAAAGGAAAGCAAGTGTTCAAAGGCAAAGAGGCTAAGAACTAAAGTAAAAGAAAAGAAAGAAAATATAAAGATAAAACGGGCGGACCTACGGTGAAACCAGCACATGTTGGAGGTACGGGCAGTATCCCTCTCCCGGGTAGAGACCCGTTCGGGACGTTTCTTCCGTAGGACGGGGTAACACTTGCGGGTGTTATCGGCAACCTTAGAAGTCTTATCTTATGGTAGCAGGACTACCGGGCTGGGGCCCATTGGATAAGAATTTCTAAGGGTTAACTTGAACTAAAGCACCAGAATCTAAAGAATAAAGAAAAATAGAGTGGCCGAGGTGGCCGGGTTAGTTTGTGTAGTAGCCGCTGGTTTAAAATTTTTTTTAAGGGTCTACTTTTGGTTTCGTTAATTCCGTATTTCGTTTCGGGGGCTGGAGGGTGATCGAATAATTTCTTGTTTCCGGACAGACCGTCGGGGCCCGCGGGTATTTTTAGTTAATAGGGCTCGCGAAACGGAGAACGGCGGCGAAATCGGTTTTGAATTCCGACGCCGGAATCTTCCGGAATAAATTCCGGAAGGTAGCTAACGGTTCAGGTGGTTAACGCGGCTTTTCAGACGGACCAGACCCTGGTTCGCACCCGACTTGTGCCCGTTTTAACTTAAACTGGGTTCATTCCCATTCCCCAATTTAACCGCTCCCGCCACCTTAATCACTCCCGCGTTTTCCCGTCGTACAACTCCCCACGAACCGCCCCAACTTCCCACCACTTCCCACAACTTTCCACTAACCGCCCCAACTTCCCACCACTTCCCCCAACTAACGGCCACTCCCCACAACTCCCCTTAACCCCCCCTGCGTACGAAACCCCAAAGAAACGAAAACCCATTTCCCAAACTTTCCATTCCCCAATTCTTCCTTACCGCTATCAATCGGCGTAGAGTACCCGGTGGAGCAATCAAGGAGGAGGAGGAACACCGTACATCCTCTGCCTTGGGACCGGGCACACAGGAGGGGACGAGTCTTCCCTCGTTTAACCTAGCCGACGAAATCAAGGTGAGCTTAATTTAAGGTTTCTATTTGTCAATTCTTGGCCCCTTCTTGGAAACTGGAGGAAGAAGGGTCGGCAACACTACGGAGCCGGCGCACGCGGAGCCGCGTTTGCGGAAAAGCGCCGCATGCGGGCGGCGCCAGCATGCGGGCAACGCCGCATGCGGGCGGCGCCGCATGCGGGCGGCGCCGCATGCGCCCGCATGCGGACAGCGCCGCATGCGGGCGGCGGCGCCCGCACCCGCACGCGGACAATGCCGCGTGCGGGTGCGGCGCCGCACCCGCCCGCGCGCGGGCAACTCCGCGCGCGGGCGGCGCCGCGCCCATGCGGGCAATGCCGCATGCGGGCGGCGGCGCCCGCACCCGCACGCGGACAGTGCCACGTGCGGGCGGCGCCCGCACCCGCCCGCGCGCGGGCAACTCCGCGCGTGGGCGGCGCCGCGCCCCATGCGGGCAATGCCGCATGCGGGCGGCGGCGCCCGCACCCGCACGCGGACAGTGCCGCGTGCGGGCGGCGCCCGCACCCGCACCCGCCCGCGCGCGGGCAACTCCGCGCGCGGGCTGCGCCGCGCCCCATGCGGGCAATGCCGCATGCGGGCGGCGGCGCCCGCACCCGCACGCGGACAGTGCCGCGTGCGGGCGGCGCCCGCACCCGCCCGCGCGCGGGCAACTCCGCGCGCGGGCGGCGCCGCGCCCCCATGCGGGCAAGGCCGCATGCGGGCGGCGGCGCCCGCACCCGCACGCGGACAATGCCGCGTGCGGGCGGCGCCCGCACCCGCCCGCGTGCGGGCATTTCCGCGCGCGGGCGGCGGCGCCGCACCTCCATGCGGGCGGCGCCGCACCCCATGCGGGCAGCGCCGCATGCGGGTGGCAGCACCGCACCCGCACGCGGACAGCGCCGCGTACGGGCGGCGCTGCGTGCATGCGGACAGCGCCGCGTGCGGGCGGCGGAGCGCGCACCCGCACGCGGACAGCACCGAGTGTGGGCGACGCCGCACACGCCGCATGCGGGCAACTCCGTATGCGGGCGACAACGCCCGCGCCCCATGCGGGCAGCGCCGCACATGGGCGGGCGTTCCAGTCCTTTTAGCCTGGCGGAGTCCTGAGTTACCACTCCTGTATCACAGGTGCGTGTAGGTCCGGGCGGACCCACCAAGACGCAGAGGAGCCTAGTGTCGGTCAGGAGCGCGACAACGATAAAGGTGGGTTTTTCTTCCGAGGTTTAGTAATGTTAGTTTTCCGGAGAGGATGTTAAATATTATGTTAACCTGTACTAACACTGATGGCTTCTATGATTTACTATATTACCCCGTGTTTTGTTACTATGCTCGAGTGCGACACGCGCATCCGCGGTTTGGCCACCGCAAAGGGTGCTCTTTTCCGGAAAGGCGGTCTCTGACCCGTGTTTACCCACGAGGTGACGTAGTGGGGGCCCCCGTAGGTGTGGGGTTTGAGGCACAAAGGTGTGAGCGGTGCGACCTGTCGGGATTGGTGCCCGTCGAGGTCAGGTGTTAAAGGTGTTACAGGGGTAAAGGTGATAAAAGTGTTACAGGTATTACAGGTGTTACAAGTGTTACCCGTTTGAGAGGAGTGGTTGCTCCAGCTAGTCTTACTTTGAGGCTTGGTATCATTTTACTGCTTTAGTGTTTCATCATGATAGTGTCGCTGACTATCCCCTCTGTGACAGGTACTTCCGGGGGTGAGAGGTAGGCGACGGAGAGGCCGAGGTGGGAGCAGTTTGGGGCGTAGGAGCCCTAGTCTGTTGTTATCTTTACTACCCTTGCATTTCATTTACTGTTGTAGGTTACTGTGTGGTTCTCGATACCCTTGTGGGGTCGCGTGGATGTTGATTTCCTTTTTGGTTCTGGATATGCACTACTGCTTTCTTTATTGTTCCCGTTCGGCCATTTTCTAACCAAACCAACTAGAAGACAGGAGAAAAAGGATTTCGAAAACCGTTTTCAAAAATCTAGGGTCGTGTGGACCCGTTTTCCAAACCTTGTGGATTTATGCCGTTTTTTAATCTGTTTTCGAAACCTGAGGCCGTATGGGCCTGATTTCAAAACTATGTGTTTATCCTTTCAACTTGATTGGCCACGGGCATTGCTTTAGCTTTCATGCGTAGATAGAGTCAGAGCTGTTGTGATTAAATGGAAAGTGATTACTTGTATTTGTATGAGGTTATAGCCGCGACGCCGTGCATATACAGAGGAGACTCTGCCGGTTTTTGAGTGAATCTGTATATGCGGCGGGTCTGGGCACGCGCCGGGGAAGTAGGGTTTTATTCAAAAAAAAAATTGTACGCTGCTAAAGCTTCCATTTGTGCATCGTTTCCGCTAAAACAAACCCCCGGGGCGTGACAGTTTGACCCTGTATACAGCGGCATAGTGGCCGGGTTGGTGCTTAGCAGCCTAGTGTGGCTAGACAGGGTAGTGCTGGGTCGATGAGTATACACAGGTAGTGTAGTGATATATTATATGCATAGCCGCATTTTGATATTGAGGATTTTAGTTTCCTAGCACTATTATTATTGCTTCCATTGGACCAAGTGGTGTAGAACACTTTTTCTCGGTGGTTGAACCCACTGGGAACTCTGTCGTAGTTCTCACACCCCTTGGGTGACCCCCCTCCCCCCCACAGGTACAGGCATGGATGCAGTGGTCGGGACGGATACAGGTGCAGTCAGCGAGGCATTCGACAGGGGCAAGTGCCCGGCAGCATAGAGACCTAGAGGGTCTAGCAGAGGTATCCCTTTTATATATTTCTTGAGTGAACCTTGTATGGTGAGGAATTTATGTAAAGGAATTGTAATAATTTTATTTGCAAGTTCAAAGATGTAAAGTGTAATAAATTTATATTATAGTTCACTCTTGCATGCTTCCATTTTCGCCTTAGTTGTTGCAAAAATTTAAATTTGTAGTTATTTTTAGTACTCTGATATTGAGCTTCCGCATACACTTGTTGTGTTATCATGGATGTTACCGTTCCTTTCGGGTAGTGAAAGGTCATGCCCGATTGGCGGGTCTGTTGGCGTGCCCGAACCGTACAAATTGGCGGACTCGGGGCGTGACAGCTACTCTGCTGGGTCTTTGCCCCTGTTGCGCACCTCGCTCGATGTACCTGGACCTATGGGAATGTCACCCAAAGGGTGTGAGAACTACAGAAAAGTTTCCAGTGAGTTCCACCACGGAGAAAGAATATCCTACACCGCTTGGTCCAATGGAAGTAATATAATAGAGAATAAATACAGTATTGAAAGCTGTAAATTCTATTTAATATACTCAAATAACTCTATGTGACACCCCCGAAATGTGTATTAGTCCTATATATAAATAATATAATAGGACTAATCTCTTAACCCGGCTGTAGCATTTTTGATGGTAGCAAAACCCAAGAGGTTAAGAGAGTTAAGCGTGCTAGAGTTAGAGTAGTTCTAGGATGGGTGACCCCTTGGGAAGGCGGAGCGTCACAGTAAACTACAAAATCCTCACCTGGTCTCGGTAGCGCTAGCACAGGTGCCCGTGTCAACCTATCCTTGAGTTCTTCAAAGCTCTCCTGTCATTGTGGCATCCACACAAATTTCTCCCCCTTCCATGTTAAACGGTTCAAAGGGGTGGCAATTTTCGAAAGCCCTCCACAAAACGTCTATAATACCCGGCCTGTCACGCCCCGGGGTCGAAACTGCGATCCGGGCTCGCTAACAGATTCGCCATCTGTACGGAAACTGCCGTACAGACGAAGCGTCTAACCTGCAAAAGATAGAACTACAGCTACACAGATATCAGAGCGGGTAAGAAAGCTGCAATATAAAATCTCAATACTATAAAGCTGAAAAGTAAAACAAGCTCCATCTCCCAAATACAAGGTGATACAAAAGAAATCCACCTATACAACATCTACAAATCCAAAAGGAAGATAGCTAAACTAGAAATATAACAATACATGATCAGCTCCCATAATCCAGGATGGTACATCTACCTCACTCTAAAGAAACAATGCTGGTAGGGAACTATCTCGTGACTCCCTGTCCTCGGTCCGTCAAGCCAGCTCGGGCAGGAACGGAAGAAGAAGCCTCAGCAACCTGTCACCGACAGAGGGTGTGAGAACTACATCCTACAGTAGTTCTCAGTGGGTACCGTCTCCAAGAACCACGGTCTGCCCACTAAGTCTACTAGAGGTATAAGATAACAGAAAAAGACTGTGATAATGAAAAATAAGCCGGAAAAGTATCTACAGCTATCATGCCTCTATCTACTATGCTCAAAAGGAAAAAGAATATAGATGATGGTATGCAGCCACTCACCACTGACCATAAGTCACAAGTCGCTCGCGAAAATCGCTCGCGAAAAAGCTCAAAAACTGCTTGCGAAACCAGCTCGCGAAAATCCTGCAAAAATTGCTCGCGAAAATCGCTCGCGAAAAAGCTCAAAACTGCTTGCGAAACCAGCTCACAAAAATCCTGCGAAAACTGCTCGCGAAAAAGCTGAAAAAATCGCTCGCGAAAACAGCCGGCGAAACTCGCGAAAACTGCTCGCGCACGCCGCTGCCAGCGAAGCAACCGTGCGGCGCAGCCAGCCGCACGGCTCCGGGTGGCCTACCGCGCGGCGCTGGCCCTGCCGTGCGGCGCTGGGCCCAGCCGTGCGGCGTCCAGCAGCGCCGCGTGCGCCCGCTCGGGCCCGCGGCGCTGCGCGCCCTGCGCGCAGCCTGCGGCACCGCGCGCGCATCGCGCGCGGTCCGCAGGGCGGCGCGCGGCCCGCGCAGGGCCCGCGGCACCGCGTGCAGCCCGCAAGGGCCCGCGGTGCCGCCCTGCGCACGGCCTGTGGCACCGCGCACCTCGCGCGTGGTCCGCAGGGCTGCGCGCAGCCCGCGCAAGGCCCGCGGCACCGCGCGCGGCCCACGAGGGCCCGCGGTGCCGCGCAGCCTGCGTGCGGCCTGCGGCACCGCGCGCGCCTCGCGAGCGGTCCGCAGGGCTGCGCGCGGCCCGTGCAGGGCCCGCGGCGGTGCGCGCCCTGCGCGCGGCCTGCGGCACCGCGCGCGGTCCGTAGGGCTGCGCGCGGCCCGCGCAGCGCCCACGGCGCTGCGCGCGGCCCGCGAGGGCCCGCGGCGGTGCGCGCCCTGCGTGCGGCATGCGGCACCACGCGCGGTCGGCAGGGCTGCTCGCGGCCCGCCGCGCGCATTTGCGCGCGGCCTGCAGCGCCCGCGCGGCGCTGCACTAGGGTGCAGCACCCTGGTGCTGCCGGCACATGCGGGTGTGCCATAGGGTGCTGCCAGCCCTGCAGCACCCTGGCGGCTGCTGTGCGCCTGCGGCAGCAGGGCTGGCTGCGCGCGGCGCTAATGAGCGCCCGCGCAGCGATGCGCCGCAGCCACGCCCGCTCATGTGCGAGCGCGGCGCACACCACGCCACCGCAGAAATAAAAATAAAAAAATTAATTCAAGAAAACCCCAACAAGCCAAAAACTGCACAAAAAACCTCAAAATCCAAAAAAAAACTGAAATTTGCTTTCCTCGCCCCCGCACGCCGCACGCCCACGAGCTCCTCTCGGCCACCAACGGAGAGTCAAGACCACGATCACCTTCAAGTCTTCTCTTTTCCTCTACTTCACCTTCTTCTTCTTCCTTCTTCTTCTTCCTTTTCATCTCTTTCTTCTTTCTCTGCTACACCCCAAACAACAGAGGGTGGTAGGTGGGGGGATAAGGTTATAAAGCTAAGGATGCTTTTAATTTTAAAAAAAAGAACTTTAATTAAAACCTTAATTAGAGTCATTAAAAGCTTAATTAAAAAATAACCAAAACCACCTACCTCACTCCACACTCACAGCCATCAAGCAGAGAAGACCCTTAATTAGCAAAGCTAATTAATTAAATCATTAAAATAATCCAAAAAGTCCAACTCCAACTCACTTTTTGCCTTCGGGCCCTCCGCCGCTGTCCGAAACCTCCCGAACTCCGCTGTAAATCGAAAGTACACGCGCTCACAGCTTTTTCTCTTCAAAAAGCTCATCCGTTGAGTCGGGGTGCTCAAATCAAAAACCGGCTCCGAAACTGTCAGTTCCGACTCACTTTTTGCCTCCGATCCTCCGCGTCAGTCCGGAACCTCCCGAACTTCGCTGTAATCTGATAATATACCTGTTCCAAGTGTTCCCGAATTTTCTGTACTCCACTGTGAAGTCGAAAATTCCCAAATCCAGTCCTCAATCGGCGCACTATGCCGAAAAAGTCCCGAATCGAGCTGGGACTTCCGCGTTGATCCAAATCAACCCGACATCAATAGTAAACACAAACGCAACATGCCCGAGGCAAACTCTCAGCTCCACGGCATCATGTGCGGTCGGCGCACCACCCGAAGACCCGGTACTCTACACGGTCAAAACGAGGAAACTACGGATTTCCATCACGGTAGCACGCGCCGCTGTAGGATCCACGCGGGGCTGCCGCGCCGCACGTGCCTGCTTGGGGCTGCCGCGCCTCACGTGCCCGCGTGGGGCTGCTTGCGCTGCACCGCTGCCGCGCGCTGCGCCGCTGCCGCGCGCTGCGCCTTGCTACTGCCGGGCGGACAGGGCGGGCGCTACCAGCACGCCGCTGAAGGATCCGCGCGGGGCTGCAGCGAAGCATGCGCCGGCGCGGGGGAGGTGCCCGCGCGGGGCTGCTTGCGTTGCGCTGCCGACGCGCGCTGCGCCTCACTGCGGCCAAGCAGACTGGGCGCGCTGTCACGTGTCGATCGTGTTGGTTCGACCGTGACATCCTTGAGGGCCACTTTTGGAGGACATTTGGTAGGCATTTGGGTTAACAGAGTTACGGGAGTGCGCAGTTGGGATAATCCGTCAGGGTTGAGCCGTGGGCGAACCAACGGAGGCAATGTCCTAGCAATGGCCCATGCCATGACCAAGAAAATAGTGCCGCATGCGTGGTTTGAAAATGTACCCCTCGGTGAGCACCTTTGTACCCCCGGGGTGCCAAAGGGGTGGATGCCTCGTGGGTTATATGAAGGAGGGGTTGGACACTTGCGAAGTGGCCCCGACTCCCCCATTGGCCTTTAGGACATAGGCCATCCTTTGGCGAGAGGAGTCGCCAAGCCTAGGTTCGTGTGAGCAGTATTCGAGGGTCGAAGAGCACACGGGCTTGGGGTAATGCCTAAGACACGAGGTCGACGGCATTACAAAGCGGGGTAAGCCAAGAGGCTTTGCCTCTAGGTTCGCTTGCACTACCTTATGCCGTTTCGGATCTCTGTAGTGGAGCGAACGAGCGGATGAGGGACAGTCTTGCGAAGGTTGGTCCGCCTCAAAGGACAAGGCTTGCGAAGGCATGTATGTGCCGAGCGAGGATTCGTGCGGCGCGACCCATGAAGTAGGAGGAGGCAATCGATGTTGGTTTTCGTGAAGTGAACCTTGGATGCTGGGCCGAGTGTGTTGGCGGCCGAGCATGGTCATGCAATGGAGGTGCCAGGAAGTTGGCGACGCGGGAAGAATGTCGCTAGGTTGGCAAACCCTTGCGAAGGGAACACACGCGGGAACAAGTAGTGTGGGGTATTCGGGAAGCGGACCTTGGACCGAATCGGGAGCGATGACGGAACTAGGTGGCCGGCGGAACGGGAGATGCCCGACTCGATTATGGATCCCGTGGTGGAAATTGAGGGGCGCGCGGCGCCTTGACAAAGGCAATGGGCTGGCGGACGGGCGAGACACGTGCGGCAGGTTGCTCGGTTAAGCAGACGAGCGGAACGCGCAAGGGCAACTCGCTCGGGCCCATTCGAAGAGACGAAGTTGTGAGAACTTGTATTGTCCTAGATGCTTGCTTCGAAGGCAAAGGGGCACTCGGTTAAGCAGCACACTCGAGGAGAGTTTGTCCGGCTATGCGGAATATACTCGGCTTGAAGGCCAACCTTGGTGGCGGGGTTGTTTGTTCAGAACTCGCGAAGTTCGACAAGGGGTTCGACGTAAGGCGCGGCGCCGGGCAGTCAGGCTCGTGGAGGAGCATGCTTGGTTAATGCTTGAGTTGTGATCCCGCTGTTTAAGTTCGAGGGCGTGTCCGTGGCAAGGAACTCGGGAAGGCTGGCTCGGGTGTGCGACACTTGAGCGCCGCACGGGGCAATTTTAAGGTAAAAAAGCTGGCCCCATGACAGCGCGCTACCCGCGCGCCGCTGAAGGATCTGCGCGGGGGCTGCCGCGCAGCACCCGCCCGCGCGAGGGAGGTGCCCGCGCGGGGCTACTTGTGCTACGCCGCCGCCGCGCGCTGCGCCTCGCTGCCGCCGCGCGGACAGGGTGCGCGCTACTCGCACGCTGCTGAAGGATCCGCGCGGGGCTGCCGCGCTGCATGCACCATGCGAAGGAAGTGCCCGCGCTGGATTGCGTGCGCTGCGTCGCCACCGCGCACTGCACCTCGCTGTCGCCGCGCAGACATGGCGCGCGCTGCACGCCCGCCGCTGAAGGAATCCGCGCGAGGCTGCTGCTTGCTCTGCGCACACCTGCGCGGGGGTGGTGCCCGCGCGGGGCTACTGCTTGCTCTGCGCACACCCGCGCGCGGGTGGTGCTCGCGCGGGGCTGCTGCTTGTGCTGCGCGCACCCGCGCCGGGGCTGCTGCTTGCGCCGCGCGCACCCGCACGGGGTGGTGCCCGTGCGGGGCTACTGCTTGTGCCGCGTGCACCCGCACGAGGGAGGTGCCTACACGAGGGGCTGCTGCATGTGCCGCGTGCACCTGCGCGGGGGTGTTGCCCGCGCGGGGCTGCTGCTTGCGCTGCGCGCACCCGCGCGGGGGTGGTGCCCGTGCGGGGCTCCCGCCTGCGCCGCGCCCCCCTGCCACGCTGTTGTTTGCGCCACGATAGGTTGGGTTTTTGGTGCGGTCTGACTTATTTCGGACAGAGGTCGGGTCTACTATTTTTGCTGGGTAAGGTTTAGTCTTATTGTTGCTTTTTGGGACTCTTTAGGTCTGGGAGTTGTGTGAAGGCGTGAGACGATTTCTGGTGTTTCGGTCGACGCTTTCTGAGGTGGGTACCTTTATCCGAAAAAGGGGATGTCGACGGTTGGACCATACGGAGCTTTCCCTTTCTTCGTTGTTGACGTTTTGTTTACAGTCACTTTACTTATGAGTACAGTAGTTTAGGTTTGAACAATAATATGAGTTGATGACTAACCCTATGTTATGCACGTGTATCAGCACTTATACTTTTGGAGCAACGAGTGTCGCAGGTGTTTATGACACTCGTTTTATCGTGGTTATTATGCTTATGGCACTTGCACGCACACAAGCGGTTTGGCCACCGTGTTGGTGTACTTTTCTGAAAAGGTGGTCTGATAACCCGTGAACCCTACGAGGTGACGTTAGTGGGGGCCTCTTGCGGTTATTTGCTGTGCTGCACTTGTGCAGTAGGGGGTTTAAATGCACCAAGGTGAGAGTAGGGCGGTTTTCTTTTACTTGAGGTCCCCGGATCGACATGGCAGGTGATCAGTTCAGTTTCTCGGGGGCGATATGATTGATTGCAGGATGGGGTTGTGGATGCTCTGGTTTTACGATTTGATTTATTATCTGTACCTTTTAGCATCATACTTGTCGTTGTATTACATCTGTACTCTTAGTGTCACTGACTTCCCACACTATGACAAGTTCGATCAGGGGTGGGATCTGGGTCGGCGGTGAGGCTACGACTTAAGGGATTTAGCCTTTTTCTGGCTGGTGACAAATTTTCTTTTTACTTAGTTGATTATTTCGGTTGGTTAGACTTTGTGCATGTGATTCTATTTATCGTGGATGATATGGATGTTGGGATGGACTTATGACTTTGTGTTTGACCTGTGAGGACCTGAAATTCCCACTTATGGATTACGGTCATATCTACTGCTTCTGGGGGCCTACGAGGTGTGTTGGTGGTGTTTGTGCACAATTTGGACACAAATGATGGACTTCGGGCTTAAAATGGATCACGTGAGTGATCGGAGGACCCCGTCGGTTGTGTAGAAGTGGTTTCGCGCGAAGCGGATATTAAAATTGGACTCAGCGCGAAATTTGGGTTAAGAACACTTCTCTGGATGCCTTCGGCAATTTTTAGAGTTGGAATTTGGCAAAACAGACAGCGGATTTGGATTCAGCGCGCGAAAACGATGAAAATGGACTATTCACTTGTATTTTTCGGAGCTCGGAGGCCGCGCACGAATTTCGAGGCAAGGGGGCACTGTTTTGGCATCGGCGGGCGGCGGTGGCGGCGGCGGGCAGCGGCGGAGCGCGGCGGCACGGGCTCGGGCAAGCGGCGGAGCGACCGCGGGCAGTGCGCAGTGCGCGGGCAAGCGCGCTGGCAGGTGCGCGGTCCACGGGGCCGGCGTGCACCGGAGGGCAGGATGCGTGGCAGCAGGTGGTAGTCGGTGCAGTGCATCGGGACCACGGTGCAGGCTGGGCCGCCTTGGGCTGCGTGCCTGCCAGGGGCACAGGGGACGCGCGCAGGCGCGCACATGGGCGCTGTTACGGAATTTGTTTTGGCGTATTTCGTGAAAGTGTTAAGTCATGAAGATTGAAGATGAAAGAAGTTTGGATCATATACCTCAATCTCAAGAAAGAAGAATTCAAAAGGATCAGGTATGTTTAACTAAAGATTTTGGTGATCCGAATACTTCTTATAGTGTAGAAACACTTGGAAGAATTTTTATTGCATAAAAATCAAAAACTGGACATGGGACATGTTCAGGATCCGGATCAGACAATTCAATCCGGATCCCGAAGGGTGTTGGTTCATATGCAAATCCAATCCGGATCCAAGCCAATTTGATCCGGATCCCGAACATTGGTTTTTGCTGAAATGTATGAACGATCCGGATCGGGCATTTCAATCCGGATCCCGAACCCTTGTTTTTCTGGAATTGTCTGTCTCGTTACGACAATCCGGATCGCAGAAATCCGATCCGGATCGTCGTCCTGTAAAATTTCCAGAAAAGGTTAGTTTTTGATATTTATCTTCTTCCAATGGTTTCTAACCTATAAATAGACCCTATGATTCATTTTCTAGGGTAAGATGGAATACGACCGAAAAAGATAAATCCACATATAGAGAAGAAAGGAAATCAATAGATTTAATTCTATGTTTCTTCATCTATATTGATTATTTGATTCTAGGTTTTCCAAACTCAGATTTTGAGTAGAATCAAATTAATGAATACTTAGATGGTATTTCCGATCTATTTCTAATCTAAGTATTCGGCGGATCATCACCACCCAAAAACAACGATTTTCCCAAAATCGGCGCGTGGACTCGCGTGGCCTTGTGGATTCAAGGTGCAACCGCTCTCGTGGATTCGGAGCGAGGTACGTTCGTGGATTCGAAGCGTGCTACTGGGTGAAGACCGTGGATTCGGTCGGACGTCGTGGACTCGACGTTGGACGCTGTGGATTCGCGTTGGGCGCAGATCGTGGATTCGAGAAGCGTTGCGGAGCGAGCGGAGAAGATCTACTAGGAGCGTATGGTAAAAGGTTGAGTCGTCTGTGAGTACGTTATATCACCTTGTACGTGTTTAATTCTAGTGGATTTCGCCGTGTGATCGGTCCCATGGTTTTTTACTCCGGTTTGGAGTTTTTCCACGTAAAAATCTTGCGTGTTTATTTTTATTTCCGCATTGGGTTTTATTGCGCAATGATTTTTTGAGTGTTTATTGTTTACACCTATTCACCCCCCTCTAGGTGTTTTTTCCCCTATTTAGATCCTTAATACATATAACCCAACAAGTGGTATCAGAGCGGGAATAGGGTTGTAAACAATGGTTGAAGGTGGAAACATCAACAGACCCCCTTCTTCGATGGAACAAATTATGCGTACTGGAAAGTACGGATGAAAGCCTTTTTAATTTCCATCGACGAAGGGTGTGGCAATCAATTGAATTAGGATGGTCTAATCCAACTGAAATTATTGCTGATGTTCGCACCTTCAAACCTAGGTCGAAATGGATCAAGGAAGAGATTGATTCATCTTCTTACAATGGCAAGGGAATTAATGCTTTGTCTCAAACTGAGTTCTCTCGCATCTCGGCATGTGAGACTACAAAAGAAATCTGGGATGTTCTTCAAGTTACGCATGAGGGAACTAACCTTGTGAAGATTCAAAAACTGCAAATGCTTACGAGCAAGTTTGACTCTATTTCTATGGCAGAAAATGAATCTTTCACAGACTATTACACACGATTGCAAGACATCGTAAACTCATGTGCTAACTTGGGAGAGAAGATTCTAGAATTTAAAGTTGTAAGAAAGATATTAAGAACTCTTCCTGAACGATTTTGCCCAAAGGTCGCAGCCATTGAAACAATTAAACACCCGGACGAAATGCGTGTAGAAGAATTAGTTGGTTCGTTACAAACTTATGAAATGACATTTCCTACTAACTATTCTTCTGGAAAGGCATCCTCTTCTAAGTCTTCAGGTTATGCATTGAAAACAACAAAGGAAGAAGACGCGGATTCATCCTCCTCAGACGATGACGAGAACCTATCTATGGAGGACTTTGAGAAGCAGCTCGCTCTCTTGACAAGGAAGTTTCGCCGCAACTTTCGAAGGGGTAATTCAAGCAAAACTCCATCCTTCGGAAAGTCGAAGAAAGGCAAGGGTTCTTCAAGCTACAAGTCAAGAAAGCAAGAGAACTTTTCAAAGGATAAGAAAAGTTCAGAGGGACAAGTTCAGTGCTTCAAATGTCGAGGCTACGGCCACATTGCAACGGAGTGTCCCAACAAGAATCCGGCAAAGAAGAAAGCGATGCAAGTCGTCACTTGGGATGACACCTCAACGTCAAATGAGTCATCCTCAAGTGATGAAGAAAACAACGCAACGGCATTCCACGCGTCCACATCTTCACCCTTCATGTGCCTAATGGCAAGTACATCCGATTCACTGTCCAACTCCTCCCATGTTGAAAAGAACGCTACGGACAACGAGTCGAGTAATTCTGAAGGTGAAGATTTTGCTCTTGCCTACCATAAGCTTTTGAGGGATTCAAAGAAATTGGCAAAGCAAAACAGGAGTTTGAGAGGGAGATTGCAGGATCTCGAAGAAGAAGCGAAAAGGGCATCTTCTCTCTCAAACGCTCTTGAAGTGGAAAGGGATAATCTGTTAAAAGCAAATGTTTCCCTTCAAGAGAAAAATGAGCTTTTCGAGAAAGAACATGTAAAATTGATGGATAAAGCGAATTATTTCTCGAAGCTCTACAACGAGGCTCGACAGGATAAACTGGAAATGACGAAGACCATTCTCCAACTAAAGGATGATTTAAAGCGATTTCTTCTGGAAGGAGTAAGTTGGATAAACTTCTTGGTCTTGGTCAAACAAATCGGTTCGGCCTCGGGTACACTCAAACTGGAAACAGTCCAAGTTCGAGTGGGACAGTTTTTGTGCCTCAGTCGGTATCTCCTCCTCCGACACCGGAATTCACGACAAACAACGACAACAAGCCTACTTCATCCTCTTCGGGATCGTCAAGATCTAAGGTATGTTTTCGTTGTGGTTTTTCAGGGCACATAAGGAGAAATTGCAAGATGGGAGCCAAACGCTCAACTCAAGCACTTCTTGCAACGACTACCAAAAGGTGATTCCTCAGAAATCAAATGCAAATCATTCAAAGGAAAAGAGCCTTGGTAGTTCACCGCACAAGACGACATCATCAAGGAGCAGCAATCTTCTAACAAGACGCTTTCACCTAGGAGAACGACTTCACGACCATTACCGACGCATTCCAAAAAGGTTTGGGTGCGCAAAGGTGAAATATTTCCGTGTCTTGTTACTAATATTTCCTTGCATGCATATGATAATTCGTCTTGGTATCTGGATAGCGGGTGTTCCCGTCACATGACCGGTGACAAAAACTGTTTTCAAAATTTTGAGAAAATCTCCGGAGGACTTGTAGTTTTCGGAGACGGTCGGTCTTCCAAAATTGTTGGAAAAGGAACAGTAGCTATTCCAGATGGCCCGATTTTGAATAATGTGTTATTTGTTGATGGCCTTAAGACTAACCTCATAAGTATTAGTCAACTTTGCGACAATGGTTTTTCAGTTAATTTTTCATCTGTTGAATGTGTTGTAACTGATAAGGACCATGTCTTCTTTTTAAAGGGGGTTAGATCTGAAAACAATTGTTATGTTGTTCCTAGTAAAATTTCTGAAAACTGTAACCTAGCCTCTTTGAATAATGAAACACTTTGGCATGAAAGGCTAGGTCACATAAACTTTAAGGAACTTGCTAGAATTTCAAACAAGGACGTGGTCAAGGGGGTTCCGAAACTTTTACTTAAACAAAACATTGTGTGTGGTGGTTGCCAAAAGGGAAAGCAATCCAGGACTGCACACAAGAACTTGAACCACATTGGTACAAAACGGCCTTTGGAACTTTTACACATGGATTTAATGGGGCCAACTCGTCAACCATCTTTGGGAGGTAAATGGTATATTTTCTTGATGATTGATGATTTCTCTAGATATTCTTGGGTAGCATTTTTAAAAGAGAAAGCTGATGCTTTTGATTCTTTTCACGAGATTTGCCTTCGTATTATGATTGAAAAGAATGAAAAGATCATTCGTGTTAGAAGTGATAGAGGTGGAGAATTCATAAATTCTAAATTCATTGATTTTTGCACTTCCAACGGCATTAAACATGAATTCTCAGCACCCTATACACCTCAACAGAATGGTGTAGTCGAGCGCAAAAACAGGGTTGTACAGGAGATGGCACGTGTTATGCTTCATAGCCGGAATTTACCGTTATATTTTTGGGCTGAAGCTGTGAACACTGCTGTCTATGTAATTAATCGCGTGTATTTGCGCCCGGGAACTTTAAATACACCATATGAGCTATGGTTTTGTAGAAAACCGAACATCAAATATTTTCGTATCTTTGGGAGTCGGTGTTACATTTTACGTGACCGCGAAAATCTTGGAAAATTTGACTCTCGAAGTGACGAAGGGATTTTCATGGGTTATTCTACAAACAGTAGAGCATATCGAGTATTTAACTTGGAATCTAAAACAATGGTAGAATCTATAAATGTTAAAGTAGATGAAGCTTTTCACTTTGCATCTGAAAAATCTACCCTCGATATCTCTCTTGATGATGATACACCTGCTAATGCATCTTCTAATAACAATTCTTTCGATAATAATGATGCATCTAATGGTTCTTCAAGTTTATCTGATGTGCAGGAATCATCTCATGTACCTCCGACTACTCCGTTACCTCAAACGTTACGCATCTCCAAGGATCATCCTGAATCGAACATTATTGGAGACCCACAAGAAGGAGTTAGAACTCGGAGACAGTTGGTTTGCGGATTCGCTTGCTACGTATCCATAATCGAACCAAAGAATGTTGATGAAGCTCTTCAGGATGACTACTGGATTGAAGCAATGCAGGAAGAGCTCCATCAATTTGAGCGAAACAAAGTCTGGGAATTAACGAAGCCTCCGAAGCAACACAATGTGATAGGTACTAAATGGATTTTCAAGAACAAGAAAAATGAGGATGGTACCATCATCAGGAACAAAGCACGTCTAGTTGCTCAAGGCTACTCTCAAATAGAAGGTATAGACTTTGATGAAACTTTCGCCCCTGTAGCTAGACTCGAGTCCATTCGTATCTTATTTGCGATAGCTTGTTATTTTAAAATAAAATTATTTCAAATGGACGTTAAGAGCGCGTTTTTAAATGGGTTTTTAAATGAGGAAGTTTATGTGGCTCAACCGAAAGGTTTTGTAGACCATAAACAACCTAACCATGTTTTTCGTTTGAAAAAGGCTCTTTACGGTCTGAAACAAGCACCGCGAGCATGGTACGAAAGGTTGACAAAGCACCTTTTGGAAAAGGGCTATACTCGAGGGGGAGCTGACAGGACTCTCTTTGTGAAGCATTATCAAAACAACTTCATTGTAGCACAAATCTATGTCGATGACATTGTATTTGGTGCAACAAGAGATAATGATGCTTCTAAATTCGCTGAAACCATGGAAAGCGAATTTGAGATGTCCATGATGGGCGAATTGACTTATTTTCTTGGATTGCAAGTTAAACAAAATGATGAAGGCATCCATTTGTGTCAATCCAAGTATGCAATGGAGTTGGTCAAAAAGTTTGATTTAGAAAATTCTAAGGATTTTCCGACTCCAATGGGAACTAGCCATAAGGGATTGGAAGTGAATCACACAGTGAGAATGTAGACGAGAAACTTTATCGTAGTATGATTGGAAGTCTACTTTACCTCACGGCTAGTCGCCCGGATATATCCTTTAGTGTTGGGATTTGCGCGAGATATCAATCAGCACCAAAGGAGGTTCACCTAAAAGCGGTGAAAAGGATCATCCGGTACATCAAAGGAACAATCAATTTCGGAATTTGGTATCCTATGGGAACAAGTCTGGACATAGTTGGATACTCAGATGCCGATTGGGCAGGATCTGTGGATGATCGGAAAAGCACGATAGGTGCATGTTTTTATCTTGGCCACTGCCTAGTTGCATGGCACAGTAAAAAGCAAAACTGCATTGCACTCTCGACTGCCGAAGCGGAATATATCTCAGCGGGTAGTTGTTCAACCCAACTCATTTGGATGAAAAGCGTGTTGAGCGACTTCCGGATTTCAGCAACTTCGGTAACGATTCTTTGTGACAACACCAGTGCTATAAACATTTCAAAAAACCCTGTGTTGCACTCAAGAACTAAACACATTGAACTTAGATATCATTTTCTTAGAGAGCTAGTTGAATCAAATATTCTTCAACTGTCACACATTTCTACTGAGGATCAATTAGCTGACATTTTAACAAAACCTTTGGATCAAAAACGATTTATTCACTTGCGTAAGGCAATTGGAATGCTTTCCTTGAAATAATTTCCTTTTTGAAACCAATCCTTAGGTTAGGTTTTTGTTTTTGTGTTTGTGTTCTAGGACATTAATTGAGCATTAGTTATATTGACTTTAATTGCATCTTTTCACGCATTTAGAAATTTATTATGCCTTTGCAATCATAATATTTCAATGTTGCAATGATCATTTATGTTAATTAAGTCATCTTTTAAGTGATCAAAGTCAATTTCTCTCTCAATGATCTCTTGGTATAGTCATTATCTTATTTGACTATTTAGTCGAGTATGAATGCGGGATCAATTTTTGGTTGAATACCTTATATCTTAAATAATTGATAGCCAATTGAGGGGGAGTCTATGAAATGTAATATGCTCAAAAGATGTGGAAAGAGTTACATCCCAATGAGGAGTGTGAAAACTACCACCACATGGAGGAAAGAGCTACCACCTCGGTCGTCCGAGTACTGTGTGCAGCTACCACATGTATACCAAGCATGGTTTTTCAATTTTTGATTAAATAAAATGCATGTTGAAATACTTGACTCTGTCAAATTTCAAGGTTGGTATAAGGTGGGAATTTTAATGAAAGATGCTCAAAGAGCCACTCTCTTCAACAGATTGCCTAGATATATTATCTAACTTATTTGGGATTTCAAACATCTATTGATCTTGGTATTTCATTTTCTTTACCAAATTGATGATTTGATAAAGGCATTACGCATAAGATCATGTTAGATGTGATTGAAGTTGTTCAACTTTAAGGGTTTTAATTTTCATAAATTTTCGTTTCATTTTTGAGTATTTTTGATAGATTTGGTATAATCTATTTCTTGTTGTATGAAACGATGACTTTTGTTTAAAGTTGATGCGCTAAAGTGCTTACATACTTTTTCTGGCTTTTATGGAATTTTTCTAAAGAAAAAGTTGGAGCCGATCCGGATTGGACGAGGCGATCCGGATCCCGAACGCAGGTATTTCCTGCGGGTAGCCGATCCGGATTGGATTCACGATGCGATCCGGATCACGGATAGGGCTTTATGAAGAACGAAAGGGTTTTGATTTTTTTTACTGCAATCTTTTGTTCTTATGACTCCAGAGTTTCTCTCTCTAGAATTCATCCTTTTTGGAGCCTTCCAAACTCAAGTTCTTCGATTCTAAGTAAGTTTTCTGGATCAAAATCTCGGTTTTTCATGTTTTTCTTCAAAACGTGATGAAAATCATGTATCTTTTTCGTTTTGAATGGTTTTTGATCAAATTTCTTTTGAAATAAGAACTCTGGGTAGATTAGTTTTGATTATATGCTAGGTATTCTCCTGATTAACGAATTTTTGGGCTTCGATTTCTGAAAATTCGGTTTTAGGGCATATAATAGGAATTTTTGAAAATCATGGAATTGATCTATTTTTAAAATTCTTTTTGCAAAACTAATTTGATTCCTAGTCTCTCTACATGAATATGATTGTTTGGGTACAATTTTTCAAATTTTTGAAAATTAACAATTTTTCATGTTCTTGAGCTCTTCACAGGACACTTCTTAAAACACAAAGAACTTGCAGCAATGGTGATCACCTGGATTATATTTCTTCTCGCTGCCATGGTTCATGCTAAAAATACTGTCAAGCCTAAAAGGGCTAAGCAAACGAAGAAGACTCAGAGTGATTCCGAGACGGAAACAGAGATGGATTCAATTGACTGGGATAACCTTGAAGTCGAGGAAACTGTCCCTATTGTCTCCAAAGGGAAGGCAACTGCTGAAGCTTCTAAGACTAAGCCTCCGCCTACTGCTGCAGAAAAAGGAAAAGCCCCTATGGATCCAAGTCCAACCGGAACAAAAAGAAAAAGCGTCGCAAGAAAAAGAGGAAGTGCTCGGGGCATTTTGATTGAAGAACCACTTGCTAGCCAGGCTCCTGCTCAAGACTTCATCAGCTCCGCAAGGATCAAAGATTTTGAGAAAAGGGAATGCATAGGCGAAAGACATGTCAATGTCAAGGCAATGAAGGAACGATCTACACTCTTTGGGACTTTGTTTGACCAAGCGGGCCTTGCTCCCATTTGCCATTTCCCTGAGACTACTGGGTATTGTCCTCACTCAGTACGAATGTTTTAACAAAATGCTTCGAGTTTCATTGATCAGGACAACGGACGTCGAGAATTTCAAACATTGGTTAAAAATGTTAAGATTAAAGTGACACCTCAACTGATTGGAGAGGTGTTAGGGATGAAGGCCAGAGTTGATGGACCTCATTATCTGAAAAGTCAAGTCTTCAACGACAACTCCTGGAGAGTGGTAGTTAATGGAATTTGCCTTCCAGATACTCTGTCAACAGGAAATTCCGTCTTTTCGAAAGAACTTCGACCGGAGTATCGCTACGTGAACTTTATTGTTTGCTATAACATCCTTCCAAACATGAATACAAAGGTTCTTCGATGGGATAGGATGTTATTTCTTTATCTTCTTGGAAACCCCGCAGCGTTAATGGGAGCCAACTTAAACATTCCTTACCTCATCTGGTCAAGGATGGCGTGCTATGTGGAACATGCTCACCCTACAGAGAGACTTCCTTATCCTATGATAATTATGCGCATCCTTCGAAAATTTAAAGTCGACACAAGTGCGAGCTCCTACTTGTAAAGTCTAGGGACAATCAATGAAACAACAATAGTGAAATCTCTCTCGACTAAACAAGATGACCTCCCATCACCTCCTAACCGACAAAGAGCACAACCACAAGCAACACCTCCCGTTCCACCTGCACATCAAGCACCTCCATCAACTTCTGATGATGATGCTTCAGTTAACTCAATCTATAAGGCACAACAGCATCTCTCCAATGAACAAGAACGCATGTCTAACGAGTTCGCTGAAATGAAAGAGGATCTTAGAGAGGTTAAGAAAGAGCAAGCTTCGATGATCCAGGATCTTAGAGAGGTTAAGAAAGAGCAAGCTTCAATGAACAAGCGGATCAAGAAAATGTTTCAGAAGCTAGGATGCATCAGCTCTGAGGATTCTGAATAATGTTTTATTCTAATCTTCTCTTTTGCAGGATTTTCAGTTTTTAGTTTCCTTTAGTCTTAGTTCTCAGGTTTTTCATGTTTTTAGAACTTTTAACTCTCCTTACATTTTGTGATTTTGGCTGAGTTTTGTGACAAAAAGGGGGAGAGAGTTTAGAGAACTTTGAACAGTAATTGATTGAACAGTTCACTGTGCTCTGTGAGTGATTGACAATGCTTGAGAGTGAGAAGAATGTTTGAACCTTGAAAGGTAAGTATCACAACTTAAAGGTAAGTATCACAACGTTTGCAACTTTTGGTTTTATCTTGTGATTTGATGCATGTCCCTACTAACCATTCGACTAACTATTTGGGCATGTAATATAACTAACAAGTTGCTTGTTGACTAACCTTTTTATGACATTTGGATTTCTATTGTTTAGATGATATGTCAATGTTTGATTGTGACTCAATTACATATCTGAATGCATAAATGTCATGGTGAGTATGAACTCTATCTCTACTAGGTTTTGAATGTTAAATATTCTTGAGGTATTTAACGATTTCTTTTGTCAAGAATGATTTCTTTTGCAGAGAGTACAGATGTCTAAGTCTAGAGTCTGTTTTAGGAGTTTATCTCATGTATTTAAATTTTGGATCTCCATTGTAAATTTTTGTTGTATGGTGATAGCAACAAAAATATCCTTTTTTTTTGAATTTTCTTTAGTGGATTTGTGTTTTGTCACGAAACCGCCAAAGGGGGAGATTGTTACAGAATTTGTTTTGGCGTATTTCGTGAAAGTGTTAAGTCTTTAAGATTGAAGATGAAAAAAGTTTGGATCATATACCTCAATCTCAAGAAAGAAGAATTCAAAAGGATCAGGTATGTTTAACTAAAGATTTTTGGTGATCCGAATACTTCTTATAGTGTAGAAACACTTGGATGAATTTTTTATTGCATAAAAATCAAAAAACTGGACATGGGACATGTTCAGGATCCGGATCAGACAATTCAATCCGGATCCCGAAGGGTGTTGGTTCATATGCAAATCCAATCCGGATCCAAGCCAATTTTGATCCGGATCCCGAACATTGGTTTTTGCTGAAATATATGAACGATCCGGATCGGGCATTTCAATCCGGATCCCGAACCCTTGTTTTTCTGGAATTGTCTGTCTCGTTACGGCAATCCGGATCGCAGAAATTCCGATCCGGATCGTCGTCCTGTAAAATTTCAGAAAAGGTTTGTCACGCCCCCGGGGGTTTTTGAGTCAATCAAAGCGGAAAATTGCGTGTCTATTTTTTTTTTTTTTTTTCTTGATAAGGTAATATGAACCTCATCCCCGGTGCGTGCCAGACCGCCACATACACAAATTCTCTCCGCCAGCGGACGGAGTCTCCTTTGTATATGCACGGCGTCTCATTTACAACATCAAACATTAAACTCCAACCAACAACATCAACATCAACCACCAACCATACAGTAGACATACATCACCATACAAAACCAGTTTATAAAGCGGCGTCATCGTTTGGAAAGGATAAAACCCAGCGTTTGTAAAATCTGTGCCCACACGGCACTTCGTTTTGAGAAAACATTTTCGCAATCAAGTAGTTTATCATGAAAACGTGCCGCGTAAGAAAGCATCATCAGGAGTATCAAAAGCATATGCGTACACCTCATCCACAGATCTACTAATACATGTCCAAACTAAAGTAATCCACAACTAAAGTAGTCCACAAGCAAATTAACTATTTAAAGCATAAAAGGAAATGAGATATAGAACCAAGTATCCTGACTACGGTCCTCGCGACGCAGTCTCACCGCCATCCCGGCTAACGCACCTAGTGATACCTGTCACGGAGTGGGTAAAGTCAGTGACAAACAAAATAGATGTTTAAATGCAATAAGGAAAGAAGTGCAAGCCGATTATACCAGGACCTTTCGCTAAAACCTGAAACTCACATTACTCATTTTGTTTACTTTGGTGCCACCGTCCCGTCGGGGTTGTCAACGTCTCTCCTCGCAGGACAATTGATGCCCTCTTCACGGGCTAGTGCGGTACCTTTAGCCACCGTGAAGAGGTCCCCACCTTACGTGGGGAGCACGAGTCACATAGACCGCTTCTCCGGAAAAGTACACCCATGCGGAGGCCAATCCGCCTGTGTACGTGCAACATCCGACAACGGATTTGCCGAGATCGGCGTGTAGTGGGCACCGCGACCGCAACCGCATCAGTTGTTAGATAAAAACATTTATGCGAAAGGTTAAACTGTCCATCTACTTTGTTAGGTAAATTGAGAGCACTTTTAATGACGATAGATGCACTTACTGCACTTGTTGCACTTATAGCAACTGTAACCACCTTGTTGGAGAGCAATCGGAACACCGGTATCCTTCGCGCTCTCCCGCTGCACCCCGGGACCTAAGGAAAGTCCGTACGGATAACTATGATCAGAAACATACACTAACATATTAAATCGGAATAGACCCCACTATAATCTTTTTGACGGACAAAGACCCGGCATCGTCCGGTTCGCCGTAACCGGAACCCCCGCACCGCCATCGCCGTCCGTCGGAGCCCCGCGCGGCTCGAACCCGCGCGGCGCGGCTCGAACCCGCGCGGCGCGGCTCGAACCCGCGCGGCGCGGCTCGAACCCGCGCGGCGCGGCTCGAACCCGCGCGGCGCGGCTCCACGGACGGCGCCCGCACGGTGTCCGCGCGGCGCCCGCGCTGGTGCGGCCCCGCGCGGCGCCCGTGCGGGTGCGGGCCCGCGCGGCACCCCGCCCCGCGCGGCGCCCGCGCTGGTGCGGGCCCGCGCGGCGCCCGCGCGGTGCCCGCGCAGCACCCCGCCCCGCGCGGCGCCCGCGCGGGTGCGGGCCGCGCGGCGCCCGCGCGGTGCTCGCGCGGCACCCCGCCCCCGCGGCGCCCGCGCGGCGCCCGCGCGGGTGCGGGCGGGCGCCGCGCGGGCGGGCGCGGCCCGCGCGGCGCCCGCGGGTGCCCCGCGCGGCGCTCCGCCCGGTGCCCCGCGCGGCGCTCCGCCCGGTGCCCCGCGCGGCGCCCGCGCGGGTTGCGGGCCCGCGCGGCGCCCGCGCGGTTGCGGGCCCGCGCGGGTGTCGCCCGCGCGGCGGCCGCGCGGTGCCGCGCGGCGCCCCGTGCGGGTGCGACCCGCGCGGAGCCCGCGCGGTCCCGTCGCCGCTTGCGGCGGCGTCCGTCGTCCGCGGCTCTCCTCGCGCGATGCCCTAGCGGCACCGCGCGTCTCCGCCGCCCGTCCGTGCCCTTGCATGATGACGATGATGGCGACGGTAACGGGGTTGACGGAGAAACCCAAGAACTTGATGAAAGAGACGACGGAAAAATCCGGAAAAATTACTAAAAATTATTTTACTAACCGGAGATCGTCGGGAAGGTCGCCCGGTCGTGATTTTGCCTTCGGATCGGTGTTCGGGACGATCGAGCTCCTTCTCTTTTCCCTTCTCCTTCCTTCGGCTAGGGTTCCGTCTTTTTCCTTTTCCCTTTTCTTTCTCTCCTCACCGGTTAGGGTTTTAATTTTTTTTCTTTTCTTTCCTTTCCGATAATCGGGATCCCTTATATAATCCGTACTTTATCTTTAATTAATTTCTCTTTAATTCGTACGTAAGAGAATTATTATTTCCCGTCTTGGATAATTAATTAACTAATTAATTATCCCCTACGAGATAACCCACCTTATCTCTAACGGGTGCAAGATATTTCGCACGGATTCCGATGCACGACTAATCACCGTATCACTTTGAATCCCGTTCTGGGGGATCCCGGTATCGGATTTCAGATCCGATCGCACCGTCGGCTTTCTTTTTCCGCGCTCTATCGCAGAAAAATACTAGCACCTCACATTGGCCAACTTTTAAGAATTGAATAATTTTATTTCACTTAACGGCTTAAATGACTACATGTAAGTCGAAAATACCCCGAAAGGCCGGATCACTACACCACTCACACTTTATAAAAAGTTTCGTCCCGAAACTTAAGTACAACTGTCACGCCCCGGGGTCAAGACTGTACCCCGGGCTCGCCAACAGATCCGCCGTCCCTACAGGAAGCCCTGTAGAGGCGTAGCGTCTAACCTGCAAAAGGGGGATACTACACAAAACAGATATCAGAGCAAAGTAAACTGCTAGAAATGAAATAAGTACAACTCTCATAATACAATAAGTCCTCACCACAAATACAAAAGTCTCTCAAAGAAAGCAGAAAAGTACAACTCGATACCTCACTACATAATCTCTCAAACATAACACAACCAAAATATAAGGGTACCTCTATAACACACTGAAGCTGAAGGGGAAAGGGATCTATCTCGCGACTCCCTTACCTCGATCTGAAAGAGCAGGATCTGCAACTGGTACCGCAGGAACTGGAGCTGGAGTCCCTGGGGAAAAGACACCACGACGGGTGTGAGAACTACCTCCCACAGTAGTTCTCAGTGGGTGCCGCCAACAAGCCCGACGGTCTGCCCACTAAGTCTACTAGAGGCATAAAGTAACTAAAGAAATGCAGTGTGGAAAAGCTGGAAAGTAAAACATCTACTGCTACTATGCCTCCATCTAAAAATGCTCAAAAAGCGGGACAGATGAAAATATGATGCATCTGCGAACAATACAGTAAGGTCACTCAATCTGAACTGACTACCTCCTCTGGTCCAGTAAAGCCTGCGCCAATCTACTGCCGATATATCCTAGAGGACCGGACTTACGTAGAACGTCCGTAGCTGCCAAAACTGGCTCAGCCAGAGGGACGGTGTCTGTGACTGCCAAAACTGGCTCAGTCAGAAGGTCTGCGTCCGTAACTGCCAAAACTGGCTCAGTCAGAGGGAATGCATCCGTAACTGCCAAAACTGGCTCAGTCAGAGGGAATGCATCGACAAGTCGCGGTACAAGAGTAACATATCCACCCCGGGGTGGCTCTCGAGGGGTGCGACCCCACCGAGGAAAAGTATCCGCGCCCCCTGTCGCGCAGGTGGCATTGCAGGCTATGGTCAAAATCCACGCTCACGCTCTGCTTGAAGAACCCAATCCTGCGGAATCTCTCGCAACAGTCGGAACACTCTCGACGACTCAGCTGATCAGCCCACACGAAACCCAAGGCACTCATTCACTATCAACTCACCCTGCGGACTCACTAACAGGGTACACCCTACAACGGGCCAAGATCCAATCACTGCCTCACTCACTGGCTAAGAATCAACCCTGTCACTATGACCATGTCCCAAAGATCCCAGATCCACTATCTCTATCACTATCTCTGTCACAATGTGAACTGGTCTACAGACTGCTACAGACGCCACTCGGTCCCCAGACGCGAGTGCAAATGAAATCCCAGCTAACAAACCTTCCAGCCCACGTCTCGTGGAGAATTACTATGCTCAGAATGACGAGAGTACAAGTACTGTGGAGAAGCTAAGGTGACGAGCAATTCTGCATACATGTTCACATTTACTGAAGTCTAACTGTGCATAAATAATTAATTAAGCTAAGTTGAGTTCTCATGTTGCAAAGTTTACCAAGAGGTCATCAGATTTAGCAACTAGCCACTGTGGTTTCAACATACCTGCGCCGCCCTCCGCCGCCGCGTTCCGCCGCGCTCTGCCGCCGCCGGCGCCTCTCCGGCCGCCGGAACAGTACCCATGCCTCGATTTCCGTGTTTTTGCGTCCGGGCTCCGAAAAATTCAAGTAAATAGTCCATTTCGCCCAAGTCCAGAACGCATGCTCGAAGCATGTCCTCCACGATCTGTATCACCCGCTCTGATTGTCCATCGGTTTGCGGGTGAAAAGCCGTACTGAAGTGCAATTTAGTGCCCATTGCTTGTTGCAGGCTTCGCCAAAAGTTTGACACGAATCGCGTGTCCCTGTCCGATGTGATAGACGTCGACACCCCATGCAACCTTACTATCTCGTTGATGTAAGTTTGTGCCAGTCGTTCCCGCGTCCACGTCGTATGTATGGGTAGAAAGTGGGCCGATTTCGTCAAACGGTCCACAATTACCCATATTGCATCGTGTCCCTGCGGCGACCTCGGGAATCCGGTCACGAAATCCATGGTAATCATGTCCCATTTCCACTCGGGCACTGGTAGAGGTTGCAATTTTCCTGCCGGGCGCTGGTGCTCGGCCTTCACCTGTTGGCACACCAGGCAGTGTGCCACAAATCGTGTCACGTCTCCCTTCATTTTGGGCCACCAAAAGGTTTGTTTGACGTCCTTGTACATCTTCGTTCCCCCGGGATGCGCTGCATATGGGGCAGTATGCGCCTCCAGCAGAATCTCCCCCTTGAGCTCCGGTAGATCCGGCACGCAGATTTGTCCCCGAAATCGTATCGTGCCGTCGGAGTCCACTGCAAAATCACCTTCCTGGTCGGCGGTTATCCTACTTCGCACCAGCTGGAGTTGGTCGTCCGTCGATTGCCCTTCGAGAATCCTGTCCAGCATGGTGGGTCTGACTACCAGTGTCAGAAGTTGTGCGACTGTACCTGCCGGTACTACTTCTAGTCTTAATCGCGAAAATTTCGCAATCAGACTATCCTGCTGTGTAATCGCGCTTACGCCTGCCTCCTCGGTCTGCCCCTTACGACTCAGGGCGTCGGCCACCACGTTTGCCTTTCCCGGGTGGTAGTGGATCGTTAAATCGTAGTCCTTCAGTAGCTCGAGCCACCGTCTTTGTCGCAAATTTAACTCCTTTTGGGTGAAAAGGTACTTAAAACTCTTATGGTCTGAGTACACGTTGCAGTGTGCCCCATGCAGGTAGTGCCTCCAAAGCTTGAGGACGAACACCACCGCTGCGAGTTCCAAATCGTGCACGGGGTAATTTCGCTCGTACTCCTTGAGCTGCCTAGATGCATAGGCTATAACCTTTTCCCGTTGCATGAGTACTCCACCCAGCCCATTACGCGACGCATCGCAATACACTTCATAATCCTCCCCTGGCTCTGGCAGGGCGAGGATCGGAGCTCGCGTCAATCTATCCTTGAGCTCCTCGAAGCTTCTTTGACATTTGTCCGTCCAGATAAACTTTTCCCCCTTTCTAGTCAAACGGGTCAAGGGGGTGGCTATCTTGGAGAAACCTTCCACGAAGCGCCGGTAATACCCGGCTAATCCCAAGAAGCTTCGAATCTCCGTCACCGTCGTCGGTTGGGGCCAGTCCGTCACCGAATCTATCTTTTTCGCATCCACCGCGACTCCAGCCGCTGAGATTACATGCCCCAAGAAACCGACCTCACGGAGCCAAAACTCACACTTTTTGAGTTTGGCGTAGAGTTTCTGTTCCCGAAGGGTCTGGAGTACTGTGCGCAGATGTTCTTCATGTTCCTCGTCTGTACGGGAGTAGATGAGGATATCGTCGATGAAGACCACCACGAATAAGTCCAGGAAGGGTTTGAATTGTTACGGAATTTGAGTTGGCGTATTTCGTGAAAGTATTGAGTCTTGAAGATTGAAGATGAAAGAAGTTTGGATCATATACCTCAATCTCAAGAAAGAAGAATTCAAAAGGATCAGGTATGTTTAACTAAAGATTTTGGTGATCCGAATACTTCTTATAGTGTAGAAACACCTGGAAGAATGTTTTATTGCATAAACATCAAAAACTGGACATGGGACATGTTCAGGATCCGGATCGTGGTTTGCAATCCGGATCCCGAAGGGTGTTTGTTCATACACTGTTTCAATCCGGATCGCAGCACTTCATGATCCGGATCCCGAACATGGTTTTACCTTTTGCTTGCACGATCCGGATCAGGAATTGCAATCCGGATCCCGAACGTGATGTTTGGTGAAACTGTATGAACGATCCGGATCGGGATTTCGATCCGGATCCCGAACAGCATTTTTCTGGAAATCGTCTTTCTTGCTTCTGCGATCCGGATCGCCAATTCCAATCCGGATCGCCGTCGTAAAATTTCCAGAAAAGGCAGTTTTTGATCCTTATCTTCTTCCAATGGTTTCTAACCTATAAATAGCCCTGTATTCATTTCTAGGGCATCGGCATGATCAATAATCGGAAATAGAAAAAGATAGCCGAAAAGAAAAATCCACATATAGAGAAGAAAGGAAATCAATAGATTATTCTATGTTTCTTCATCTATATTGATTGATTTGATTCTAGGTTTTCCATACTCACATTTTGAGTAGAATCAAATCAATGAATACTTAGATGGTATTTCCGATCTATTTCTAATCTAAGTATTCGGCGGATCATCACCACCCAAAAAACAACGATTTACCCCAAATCGGCGCGTGGACTCGCGTGGCCTTGTGGATTCAAGGTGCAACCGCTCTCGTGGATTCGGAGCGAGGTACGTTCGTGGATTCGAAGCGTGCTATTGGGTGAAGACCGTGGATTCGGTCGGACGTCGTGGACTCGACGTTGGACGCTGTGGATTCAGCGTTGGGCGCGGATCGTGGATTCGAGAAGCGTCGTGGAGCGAGCGGAGAAGATCTACTAGGAGCGTATGGTAAAAGGTTGAGTCGTCTGTGAGTACGTTATATCACCTTGTACGTGTGTTAATTCTAGTGGATTTCGCCGTGTTATCGGTCCCGTGGTTTTTTACTCCGGTTTGGAGTTTTTCCACGTAAAAATCTTGCGTGTTCTTTTATTTTTCCGCATTGGGTTTTATTGCGCAATGATTTTTTGAGTGTTTATTGTTTACACCTATTCACCCCCCTCTAGGTGTTTTTTCCCCTATTTAGATCCTTATTAGTATAACCCAACAAGTGGTATCAGAGCGGGAATAGGGTTGTAAACAATGGTTGAAGGTGGAAACATCAATCGACCTCCTTTCTTTGATGGAACAAATTATGCGTACTGGAAAGTGCGGATGAAAGCCTTTTTAATTTCCATCGACGAAAGGGTGTGGCAATCAATTGAATTAGGATGGTCTAATCCAACTGAAATTATCGATGATGTTCGCACCTTAAAACCTAGGTCGAAATGGACCAAGGAAGAGATAGATTCATCTTCTTACAATGGCAAGGGAATTAATGCTCTATTTAATGCTTTGTCACAAACTGAGTTCTCTCGCGTCTCGGCATGTGAGACTGCGAAAGAAATCTGGGATGTTCTTCAAGTTACACATGAGGGAACTAACCTTGTGAAGATTCAGAAACTGCAAATGCTTACGAGCAAGTTTGACTCTATCTCTATGGCAGAGAATGAATCTTTCACTGACTATTACACACGATTGCAAGACATCGTAAACTCATGTGCTAACTTGGGAGAGAAGATTCCAGAATTTAAAGTTGTAAGAAAAATTTAAGAACTCTTCCTGAACGATTTCGCCCGAAGGTCGCAGCCATTGAAACAATTAAACACCCGGACGAAATGCGTGTAGAAGAATTAGTAGGTGCTTTACAAACTTATGAAATGACATTTCCTACTAACTATTCTTCTGGAAAGGCATCCTCTTCTAAGTCTTCAGGTTACGCATTGAAATCAACTAAAGAAGAAGACGCGGATTCATCCTCCTCGGACGACGACGAGAACCTTTCTATGGAGGACTTTGAGAAGCAGCTCGCTCTCTTGACAAGGAAGTTTCGCCGCAACTTTCGAAGGGGTAATTCAAGCAAAACTCCATCCTTCGGAAAGTCGAAGAAAGGCAAGGGTCTTCAAGCTTACAAGTCAAGAAGCAAGAGAACTTCTCAAAGGATAAGAAAAGTTCAGAGGGACAAGTTCAGTGCTTCAAATGTCGAGGCTACGGCCACATTGCAACGGAGTGTCCCAACAAGAATCCGGCAAAGAAGAAGGCGATGCAAGTCGTCACTTGGGATGACAACTCCACGTCAAATGAGTCATCCTCAAGTGATGAAGAAGACAACGCGACAGCTTTCCACGCGTCCACCACATCTTCACCCTTCATGTGCTTAATGGCAAGTACATCCGACTCACTGTCCAACTCCACTGTTGAAAAGATTGCAACGGACGATGAATCAGATGATTCGGAAGGTGAAGATTTTGCTCTAGCCTACCATAACTTTTGAGGGATTCAAAGAAACTGGCTAAGCAAAACAAGGGGTTGAAAGGGAGATTGCAGGATCTCGAAGAAGAAGTAAAAAGGGTAACCTCTCTCTCAACCGATCTTGAAGTGGAAAGGGATAATCTGATTAAAACAAATGTTTCCCTTCAAGAGTCCAATGAGCAACTCGAGAAGAATTATATAGATATGGTGAACAAAGCGAATTACTTCTTGAAGCTCAACGGCGAGGCTCGACAGGAAAAATTGGAAATGACGGAGACCATACGCCAACTGAAGGATGACTTAAAGAGATTTTCTTCTGGAAGGAGTAAGTTGGACAGACTTCTTGGTCTTGGTCAAAGAAATAAGTTCGGCCTCGGATACACTCAAACTGGAGACATTCCAAGTTCGAGTGGGACAGTATTTGTGCCTCAGTCGGTATCTCCTCCTCCGACACCGGAATTCACGACAAGCAACGACAACAAGCCTACTACATCCTCCTCGGATCGTCAAGATCTAAGGTATGTTTTCGTTGTGGCATTTCAGGGCACATAAGGAGAAATTGCAAGACGGAAGCCAAACGCACACCTCAAGCACCTCTTGCAATGACTACCAAAAGGCTATTCCTCGAAAATCAACTGCAAATCATTTGAAGGAAAAGAGCCTTGGTAGTACACCGCTCAAGACGACATCATCAAGGAGCAGCAATTCTTCAAGCAAGACGCTCTCACCTAGGAGATCAACTTCACGACCATTACCGACGCACTCCAAAAAGGTTTGGGTGCGCAAAGGTGAAATTTTCCTTGTCTTGCTACCAATGTTTCCTTGCATGCATATGATAGTTCGTCTTGGTATCTGGATAGCGGGTGTTCCCGTCATATGACCGGTGACAAAAACTGTTTTCAAACATTTGAGAAAAACTCCGGAGGACTTGTTGTTTTCGGAGATGGTCGGTCTTCCAAAATTGTTGGAAAGGGAACGGTAGCTATTCCAGATGGCCCGGTTCTAAATAATGTGTTATTTGTTCATGGCCTTAAGACTAACCTCATAAGCATAAGTCAACTTTGTGATAGTGGTTATTCAGTTAATTTTTCATCTGATAAATGCACTGTAACTGACATGAACCATGCTTTCTTTTTAAAGGGGTTAGATCAGAAAACAATTGTTATGTAGTTCCTATAAGATTTCTGAAAAATGTAACCTAGCATCTTTGAAAAATGAAACACTTTGGCATGAAAGGCTAGGTCACATAAACTTTAAGGAACTTGCTAGAATTTCGAACAAAGATGTGGTCAAGGGGGTTCCGAAACTTTCTTTTGAACAAAACCTTGTGTGTGGCGGTTGCCAAAAGGGAAAACAGTCTAGGACTGCACACAAGAACTTGAACCACATAGGTACAAAACGGCCTTTGGAACTTTTGCATATGGACTTAATGGGGCCAACTCGTCAACCATCTCTGGGAGGTAAATGGTATATTTTCTTATTGGTTGATGATTTTTCTAGATATACTTGGGTAGCATTTTTAAAAGAAAAAGCTGATACCTTTGATTCTTTTCTCGAAATCTGCAATCGTATTATGATTGAAAAGAATGAAAGGATTACTCGAGTTAGGAGTGATAGAGGTGGGGAATTCATAAATTCCAAATTCATTGATTTTTGCACTTCTAATGGCATTAAACATGAATTCTCTGCACCTTATACACCTCAACAAAATGGTGTAGTCGAGCGCAAAAACAGGGTCGTACAGGAAATGGCACGTGTTATGCTTCACAGCCGGAACTTACCTTTTATTTTTGGGCTGAAGCGGTGAACACTGCTGTTTATGTTATTAATCGCGTGTATTTGCGCCCGGGGACTTTGAATACACCATATGAACTTTGGTTTTGTAGAAAACCTAACATCAAATATTTTCGTATCTTTGGGAGTCGGTGTTTTATTTTACGTGATCGCGAAAATCTTGGAAAATTTGACTCTCGAAGTGACGAAGGGATTTTCTTAGGTTATTCTACAAACAGCAGAGCATATCGAGTTTTTAACTTAGAATCTAAGACGATCGTAGAATCGATAAATGTTAAGGTAGATGAAGCTTTTCATTTTGAATCTGAAAAATCTACCCTCGATATCTCTCTTGATGATGATACACCTGCTAATGCATCTTCTTCTAACAATTCTTTCGATAATGTTGATGCATCTAACGGTTCTTCAAGTTCATCTGATGTGCAGGAATCATCTCGTGTACCTCCGTCTACTCCTCTACCTCAAACGTTACGCATCTCCAAGGATCACCCTGAATCGAACATCATTGGAGATCCACAAGAAGGAGTTAGAACACGGAGACAATTGGTTTGCGGATTTGCATGCTATGTATCTCAAATCGAACCAAAGAATGTTGATGAAGCTCTCCAAGATGACTACTGGATTAAAGCAATGCAGGAAGAGCTCCATCAATTCGAGCGAAACAAAGTCTGGGAATTAACGAAGCCTCCGAAGCAACACAATGTGATAGGTACCAAATGGATCTTCAAGAACAAGAAAAATGAAGAAGGTACTATCATCAGGAACAAAGCAAGGTTAGTTGCTCAAGGCTACTCTCAAGTAGAAGGTATAGACTTTGATGAAACTTTCGCCCCTGTAGCTAGACTCGAGTCCATTCGTATATTGTTTGCGATTGCTTGTCATTTTAAAATCAAATTATTTCAAATGGACGTTAAGAGCGCCTTTTTAAATGGGTTTTTAAATGAGGAAGTTTATGTGGCTCAACCGAAAGGTTTTGTGGATCATAAACTACCTAACCATGTTTTTCGTCTGAAAAAGGCTCTTTACGGTCTGAAACAAGCACCGCGAGCATGGTACGAAAGGTTGACAAAGCACCTTTTGGAAAAGGGCTACACTCGAGGGGGAGCTGACAGGACTCTCTTTGTGAAGCATTATCAAAACAATTTCATAGTTGCTCAAATCTATGTCGATGACATTGTTTTTGGAGCAACAAGAGATAATGATGCTTCTAAATTCGCGGAGACCATGGAAAGCGAATTTGAGATGTCCATGATGGGCGAATTGACTTATTTTCTTGGATTACAAGTTAAACAAAACGATGAAGGAATTCACTTGTGTCAATCCAAGTATGCACTGGAGTTGGTCAAAAAGTTTGATCTTGAAAATTCTAAGGATTTTCCGACTCCAATGGGAACTAGCCATAAGGGACTTGGAAGTGAATCACATAGTGAGAATGTAGACGAGAAACTGTATCGCAGTATGATTGGAAGTCTACTATATCTCACGGCTAGTCGCCCGGATATATCCTTCAGTGTTGGGATTTGTGCGAGATATCAATCAGCACCGAAGGAGGTTCACCTGAAAGCGGTGAAACGGATCATCCGGTATATCAAAGGTACAATCAATTTCGGAATTTGGTATCCTATGGGAACACTTTGGATATTGTTGGATACTCAGATGCCGATTGGGCTGGATCGTGGATGACCGGAAAAGCACGAGTGGTGCATGCTTCTATCTTGGCCATTGCCTTGTTGCATGGCACAGTAAAAAGCAGAACTGCATAGCACTCTCGACTGCCGAAGCGGAGTACATTTCTGCAGGAAGTTGTTCAACCCAATTGATTTGGATGAAAAGCGTGTTGAGCGATTTCCGGATTTCAGCATCTTCGGTAACCATTTTATGTGACAACACTAGTGCTATTAACATTTCAAAAAACCCTGTGTTGCACTCTAGAACAAAACATATTGAACTTAGATATCATTTTCTTAGAGAGCTAGTTGAATCAAACATTCTTCAACTGTCATATATTTCAACTGAGGATCAATTAGCTGATATCTTAACAAAACCTTTGGATCAAAAACGTTTTATTCACTTGCGTAAAGCAATTGGCATGCTTTCCTTGAAATAAACTCTTTTTGAAACCTTTGCTTAGGTTAGGTTTTGTTTTTGTTTTTGTTTTGTTCTTTATCTATGTTTGTACATAGGACATTAATTGAGCATAAATCATAATTGACTTTAATTGCATCCTTTTATGCATTTAGAAATTTATTATGCTTTTGATATCATAATATTTCAATGTTGCAATGATCATTTACGTTAATTAAACCATCTTTTAAGTGATCAAAGTCAATTTCTCTCTCAATGATCTCTTGGTATAGTCATTATCATATTTGATTGCTTAGTCGAGTATGAATTCGAGATCAATGGTTTGGTTGAATACCTTATATATTAAATAATTGATAGCCAATTGAGGGGGAGTCAATGAAATGTAAAATGCTCAAAAGATGTGGAAAGAGTTACATCCCAATGAGGAGTGTGAAAACTACCACCACATGGAGAAAGAAAGAAAAATACTCCATGAATGCAAAGCAAATTTTTAATTGTTGATGAAATGCATATTGAAATACTTGACTCAGTCGTATTTCATGGTTGGTATAAGGTGGGATTTTTGATAAAAGATGCTCAAAGAGCCACTCCTTCAACAGATTGTCTAGATATATTATCTAACTTATCTGGGATTTCAAACATCTATTGATCTTGGTATTTCATTTTCTTTACCAAAATTGATGATTTGATAAAGGCATTACACATAAGATCAGGATAGATGTAATTGAAGTTGTTCAACTTTAAGTGTTTTAACTTTCGTAAATTTTCGTTTCATTTTTGGGTATTTTTGATAGATTTTGCATAATCTATTTCTTGTTGTATGAAACGATGATTTTTGTTTAAAGTTGACATGGTAAAGTGCTTACATACTTTTTCTGGATTTTATGGAATTTTTCTAATTTTCTGGAGAAAAAGTTGAAGCCGATCCGGATCGGGTAAGTGATCCGGATCCCGAACGCAGGATTCTTCCTGCGGGTAGCCGATCCGGATCACATTCTCGATCCGATCCGGATCACGGCTAGGGTTTTTATAAGAACAAAGAGATTTGATTTCTTTTACCCTAATCTTTTGTTCTCAGGTTCTAGAGCTTCTCTCTCTAGATTTCTTGCATCTTGGAGCTTCCAAACTCAAAGTTCTTCGGATTCAAGTAAGTTTTATTGATCAAAACTCGGTTTTTCACAGTTTTTCTTTTTTTTCTCAAACGTGAGTTGAAATCTTGGATCTTTTTCGTTTGTGAATGGTTTTTGATCAAATTTCTTTTGAAATAAGAACTCTGGGTCAATTAGTTTTGCTTTTATGCTGGGTTTTCTCTTGATTAACGAGTTTTTAGGCTTCGATTTCTAAAAATTCGGTTTTAGGGCATAAAAGAGGAATTTTTGAAAATCATGGAATTGATCTATTTTTGAAATTCTTTTTGCAAAACTAATTTGATTCTTAGCTTCTCTACAG
>CM054931.1:14317820-14398295 GCA_029168755.2 Tillandsia fasciculata | reverse complement strand
CTGATTAAAACAAATGTTTTCCCTTCAAGAGTCCCACTGAGCCAACTCGAGAAGAATTCTATAGAATATGGTGAACAAAGCGCTTACTTTCTTGAAGCTCAACCGGCGGGCTCGACATGAAAATTGCCAAATGACACGTAGACCAATGCCAAATGAAGGACGTTAAAGAGATTTTCTTCTGGAAGATAAGTTGGACGACTTCTTGTCCTTGGTCAGTAATAGTTCGCTCGATACCCTCAAACTGGAGACTTACCTAGTTCGAGTGGGACATATGTGTGCCTCAATCTTACCTCCTCCTCCTCACCGGAATTCACGACAAGCAACGACAACAGCCTACTCATCCTCCTCGGGATCGTCAAGATCTAAGGTATGTTTTCGTTGTGGCATTTCAGGGCACATAAGAGAGAAATTTACAAGACGGAAGCCGAAACGCATACCTCAAGCACCTCTTGCAATGACGACCGATAAAGGCGATTCCCTCGAATCAACCAGCAAATCATTTGAAGAAAATAGCCTTGGTAACTCAACGCTCAATACACATCATCAGGTAGCAGAATTCCCTCAAGCAGACGCTCTCACTTAATCAACTTCACGATCAGTACCACGCACTTCCAAAGGTTTGGGTGCCGCAAAGGGTTAGATGTTTTCCTTGTCTTGCATACTAATGTTTTCCCTGCATGCATATGAATAGTTCGTCTTGTATCTGGAATAGCGGTTGTTTCCCGTCACATGACCGGGGACAAAAACTGTTTTCAACATTTGATACAATTCCGGAGGACTTGTTGTTTTTTGGAGATGGTCGGTCTTCCAAAATTGTTGGAAAGGGAACAGTAGCTATTCCGGATGGCCCGGTGCGAATAATTGTGTTATTTGTTCATGGCCTTAAGACTAACCTCATAATCAGAAGCCAACTTTGTGATGTGTGTTATTCAGTTAATTTCTCATCTGATAACTGACTGTAACTGATAAGAACCATGCTTTTCTTTTTAAAGGGGTTAGATCGGAAAACAATTGTTATGTAGTTCTCTAAGATTCTGAAAAATGTAACCTAACATCTTTGAAAAATGAAACACTTTGGCATGAAAGCTAGGTCACATAAACTTTAAGAAACTTGCTAGAATTTCGAACAAAGATGTGTCAAGGGGGTTCCGAAACTTTCTTTTGAACAAAATTTGTGTGTGTGGCGGTTGCCAAAAAGGAAAACAGTCTAGGACTGCACACAAGAACTTGAACCACATAGGTACAAAACGGCCTTGGGAACTTTGCATATGGACTTAATGGGGCCAACTCGTCACCATCTCTAGGAGGTAAATGGTATATTTTCTTATTGGTTGATGATTTTTCTAGATATACTTGGGTAGCTTTCTTAAAAGAAAAAGCTGATACCTTTGATTCTTTTCTCGAAATCTGCAATCGTATTATGACTGAAAAGAACGAAAGGATTACTCGAGTTAGAAGTGATAGAGGTGGGGAATTCATAAATTCCAAATTTATTGATTTTTGCTCTTCTAATGGCATAAAACATGAATTCTCTGCACCCTATACACCTCAACAAAATGGTGTAGTCGAGCGCAAAAACAGGGTCGTACAGGAAATGGCACGTGTTATGCTTCACAGCCGGAACTTACCTTTTTATTTTTGGGCTGAAGCGGTTAACACTGCTGTTTATGTTATCAATCGCGTGTATTTGCGCCCGGGGACATTGAATACACCATATGAACTTTGGTTTTGTAGAAAACCTAACATCAAGTATTTTCGTATCTTTGGGAGTCGGTGTTTTATTCTGCGTGATCGCGAAAATCTTGGAAAATTTGACTCTCGAAGTGACGAAGGGATCTTCTTAGGTTATTCTACAAACAGCAGAGCTTATCGAGTTTTTAACCTAGAATCTAAGACGATCGTAGAATCGATAAATGTTAAGGTAGATGAAGCTTTTCATTTTGAATCTGAAAAATCTACCCTCGATATCTCTCTTGATGATGATACACCTGCTAATGCATCCTGTTCTAACAATTCTTTTGATAATGTTGATGCATCTAACGGTTCTTCAAGTTCAACTGATGTGCAGGAATCATCTCGTGTACCTCCGTCTACTCCTCTACCTCAAACGTTACGCATCTCCAAGGATCATCCTGAATCAAATATCATTGGAGACCCACATGAAGGAGTCAGAACACGGAGACAATTGGTTTGCGGATTTGCATGCTACGTATCTCAAATCGAACCAAAGAACATCGATGAAGCTCTTCAGGATGACTACTGGATTAAAGCAATGCAGGAAGAGCTCCATCAATTCGAGCGAAACAAAGTCTGGGAATTAACGAAGCCTCCAAAGCAACATAATGTGATAGGTACCAAATGGATCTTCAAGAACAAGAAAAATGAAGAAGGTACTATCATCAGAAACAAAGCAAGGTTAGTTGCTCAAGGCTACTCTCAAGTAGAAGGTATAGACTTTGATGAAACTTTCGCCCCTGTAGCTAGACTCGAGTCCATTCGTATTCTGTTTGCTATTGCTTGTCATTTTAAAATCAAATTATTTCAAATGGACGTTAAGAGCGCATTTTTAAATGGATTTTTAAATGAGGAAGTTTATGTGACTCAACCGAAAGGTTTTGTGGACCATAAACTACCAAATCACGTTTTTCGACTGAAAAAGGCTCTTTACGGTCTGAAACAAGCACCGCGAGCATGGTACGAAAGGTTGACCAAGCACCTTTTGGAAAAGGGCTACACTCGAGGGGGAGCTGACAGGACTCTCTTTGTGAAGCATTATCAAAACAATTTCATAGTTGCTCAAATCTATGTCGATGACATTGTTTTTGGTGCAACGAGAGATAATGATGCTTCTAAATTCGCGGAGACCATGGAAAGCGAATTTGAGATGTCCATGATGGGCGAATTGACTTATTTTCTTGGATTACAAGTTAAACAAAATGATGAAGGTATACACTTGTCTCAATCCAAGTATGCACTGGAGTTGGTCAAAAAGTTTGATCTTGAAAATTCTAAGGATTTTCCAACTCCAATGGGAACTAGCCATAAGGGACTTGGAAGTGAATCACTAAGTGAGAATGTAGACGAGAAACTGTATCGCAGTATGATTGGAAGTCTACTATATCTCACGGCTAGTCGCCCGGATATATCCTTCAGTGTTGGGATTTGCGCGAGATATCAATCAGCACCGAAGGAGGTTCACCTGAAAGCGGTGAAGCGGATCATCCGATATATTAAAGGTACAATCAGTTTCGGAATTTGGTATCCTATGGGAACAAGTTTGGATATTGTAGGATACTCAGATGCCGATTGGGCTGGATCGGTGGATGACCGGAAAAGCACGAGTGGTGCATGCTTCTATCTTGGCCATTGCCTGGTCGCATGGCATAGTAAAAAACAGAACTGCATAGCACTCTCGACTGCCGAAGCGGAGTACATTTCAGCAGGAAGTTGTTCAACCCAATTGATTTGGATGAAAAGCGTGTTGAGCGATTTCCGGATTTCAGCATCTTCGGTAACCATTTTATGTGACAACACTAGTGCTATTAACATTTCAAAAAACCCTGTGTTGCACTCTAGAACAAAACATATTGAACTTAGATATCATTTTCTTAGAGAACTAGTTGAATCAAATGTTCTTCAACTTTCATATATTTCAACTGAGGATCAATTAGCTGATATCTTGACAAAACCTTTGGATCAAAAACGCTTTATTCATTTGCGTAAAGCAATTGGAATGCTTTCCTTGAAATAATCTTTTTGAAACCTTTGCTTAGGTTAGGTTTTGTTTTTGTTTTTGTTTTGTTCTTCATCTATGTTTGTACATAGGACATTAATTGAGCATAAATCATAATTGACTTTAATTGCATCCTTTTATGCATTTAGAAATTTATTATGCTTTTGATATCATAATATTTCAATGTTGCAATGATCATTTACGTTCATTAAATCATTTTTTAAGTGATCAAAGTCAATTTCTCTCTCAATGATCTCTTGGTATAGTCATTATCATATTTGATTGCTTAGTCGAGTATGAATTTGAGATCAATGGTTTGGTTGAATACCTTATATATTAAATAATTGATAGCCAATTGAGGGGGAGTCAATGGAATGTAAATATGCTCAAAAGATGTGGAAAGAGTTACATCCCAATGAGGAGTGTGAAAACTACCACCACATGGAGAAAGAAAAAAATATACTCCATGAATGCAAAGCAAATTTTTAATTGTTGATAAAATGCATATTGAAATATTTGACTCAGTCATATTTCATGGTTGGTATAAGGTGGAATTTTTGATAAAAGATGCTCAAAGAGCCACTCCTTCAACAGATTGACTAGATATATTATCTAACTTATCTGGGATTTCAAACATCTATTGATCTTGGAATTTCATTTTCTTTACCAAAATTGATGATTTGATAAAGGCATTACACATAAGATCAGGATAGATGTGATTGAAGTTGTTCAACTTTAAGTGTTTTAATTTTCGTAAATTTTCGTTTCATTTTTGGGTATTTTTGATAGATGTTGCATAATCTATTTCTTGTTGTATGAAACGATGATTTTTGTTTAAAGTTGATATGCTAATGTGCTTACATACTTTTTCTGGATTTTATGGAATTTTTCCAAAATTTTCTGGAGAAAAAGTTGAAGCCGATCCGGATCGGGGTAAGTGATCCGGATCCCGAACGCAGGATTCTTCCTGCGGGTAGCCGATCCGGATCACATTCACGATCCGATCCGGATCACGGCTAGGGTTTTTATAAGAACAAGGTGATTTCGATTTCTTTTACCCTAATTTTCTGCCATCAAGTTCCTAGAGCTTCTCTCTCTAGATTTCTTGCATCTTGGAGCATCCAAACTCAAAGTTCTTCGCATCCAAGTAAGTTTTATTGATCAAAATCTCGTTTTTCACAGTTTTTCTCTCTTTTGCTCAAAACGTGAGTAGAAAACATGAATCTTTTTCGTTTTTGAGTGGTTTTTGATCAAATTTCTTTTGAAATAAGAACTCTGGGTAGATTAGTTTTGGTTATATGCTAGGTTTTCTCTTGATTAACGAGTTTTTAGGCTTCGATTTCTAAAAATTCGGTTTTAGGGCATATAAGAGGAATTTTCGAAAATCTTGAAATTGATCCACTTTTGAAATTCTTTTTGCAAAACTAATTTGATACTTAGCTTCTCTACATGATTATGATTGTCTAGGTACATTGTTTCAGATTTTTCAAAATTGACAATTTTTCATGTGTTCTTGAGTCCGTGTTCACAGGATTTCAAATTTCCTAAAAGCACTTGTTCAATGGCTTTCTCTTGGATCATTATTCTCCTGGTCTCTATGGTACATACTCGAGCAACCAACAAGCTGAAAAGAGCCAAGAAACTCCAGCGAAAAGGTGAAGTTGATGTTATAAGTGACACAGAACTTGAAGTAAACAATGATGAAGTACACTGGGATATGTTGACAGATGATGATGATGATGAGACATTGACTGCTAAATCTGAACAAAAAGCTCCTGATGGTTCGAAAGGAAAGGCACCTTTGGACACAGGGAAAGCACCTATGTCTGCGCCAACTATCTCTGTGAAACGGAAACGACTTGCTCGACGTTTTGGACTACGCCGAGACACTAATGTTGACCCGCCAATAGCTCCTGACTCTCCGCCACGCGTTGAAGAAGTATTCGTTAACAATGATCGTCTTCGAGCTTTTGCACATCGCGAATGCATTGGCGAAAGGCACGTTAACATTGAGGCACTACGAGGTCACTCCCCTGAATTTGGTATTTTGATTGAGCAAGCGAACCTTATTCAAGTATGTCGTTTTCCAGAAACCCTTGGCTACTGTTTGCATCTTGTGAGGACCTTCTATTCTAATGCACGACATCTTCGAGAGTTTGAGAACGGTCCTATGGAGTTCTACACGAATGTCCAAGGCACAAGGTTTAAGATCACTCCACAATTGATCGGGGAAGTTTTGGGAATGGAAGCCAGCAAAACAGGGGTTCATTACTTAAAGGGGGTAAATTTAACAAACACATTATGGCAAAAAGTTATAGAGGGAATTTGTCTAGAGGGAACACAATCAACCGAAAAATCTGTCCGATCTAAAGAACTTCGTCTTGAATATCGTTTCTTAAACTTCATCACATGCTACAATATACTTCCGAATATGCAGACAAAGGTTGTGAGATGGGATAGGTTGTTGTTTTTGTATCTCATTGGACATCCATCGGAGGCAACGGCATTGAATATCAACATTCCGTACATTATCTGGAATAGGATGGCGCGATATGTTGAGCATCCTCATCCTACTGAGAGAATCCCATTTCCATTGATTATAATGAGGATTCTAAAGAAATTTCAGGTTGACGTTACTTCAACAACTTATCATCAATGTCTGAGCATGATAGATGAGTCTACCATTGTCAAATCCCTCCATAAGTTGCCATATGTCACTCCAGCTCCTGCATCTGGAACGAAGCCCGGTACGAGTACTGCTCTATCACCATCTCGACAAGCACCTGACACAGATGATGAAGCAACACTAGCATCGATTCTCAAGGAACAACAACGACTGTCGGTTAAGCAAGAACAAATTTTGAAGGAACAGCACAGAATTGCCAATGAGCTTGAGATCACCACAGCAGCTCACATTACCATAACAAAGAAGATCAATTCAATGGACAAAAGGATGAGAAAGTTTTTCTCTAAGATGGGTTACACAAGTTCTGATGACTCAGATTCTGACAATTGATTATTTTTGACTCATTTCCTTTTTCTTTGTGCAGAATTTTTAGACTTTAGCTTTATTCATACTGTTAGTTTAGTTCTCAGGTTTTTCGTGTTTATAGAACTTTTTTTAACTCTCCTTACTTTTCGTAGTTTATACTACATTTTTGGCTTGTTTCTGACAAAAAGGGGGAGAAAGTTTAGAGAGAACTTGAACAAATGATGAACAATGATGATGATGATGTGTAAATATGGTAACATCATTAAGGTAAGTATGACTTCTTCTCAACCTCAACTTTGGTTTTCTCTTGTGATTTGTGGCATGCCTCTACTAACTATTTGACTAACTATTTGGGCATGTATATTACTAACAAGTTGATGTTGGACTAACAGTATTTTGACATTTGGTTTTTGATTGCTTGGAAGATATGTTGGTATTTAACTATGATTCTCTCACATATCTGAATTTTCAAATGTCATGATGAGAATAAACTCTATCTCTGTACTTGGTTTTGTATGTTTCAATTCTTGAGGTTTCTAACGCTTTTGTTTGTCAAGAATGTTTTATTTGTGCAGAGAGTACAGATGTCTAAGTCTAGAGTCTGTTTTAGGAGTTTATCTCATGTTGTAAATTTTTGGATCTTCATTGTAAATTTTTGTTGTATGGTGATAGCAACAAAAATATCCTTTTTGAATTTTATTTTGTGGATTTGTGTTTTGTCACGAAACCGCCAAAGGGGGAGATTGTTACGGAATTTGAGTTGGCGTATTTCGTGAAAGTATTAAGTCTTGAAGATTGAAGATGAAGAACTTTGGATCATATACCTCAATCTCAAGAAAGAAGAATTCAAAAGGATCAGGTACGTTTAACTAAAGATTTTTGATGATCCGAATACTTATTATAGTGTAGAAACACCTGGAAGAATGCTTTATTGCATAATCATCAAAAACTGGACATGGGACATGTTCAGGATCCGGATCGTGGTTTGCAATCCGGATCCCGAAGGGTGTTTGTTCATACAATGTTTCAATCCGGATCGCAGCATTTCATGATCCGGATCCCGAACACTGGTTTTACCTTTTGCTTGCACGATCCGGATCAGGAATTGCAATCCGGATCCCGAACATGATGTTTGGTGAAACTGTATGAACGATCCGGATCGGGATTTGCGATCCGGATCCCGAACAAGCATTTTCTGGAAATCGTCTTTCTTGCTTCTGCGATCCGGATCGTCCAATTCCAATCCGGATCGCCGTCGTAAAATTTCCAGAAAAGGCTGTTTTTGATCCTTATATTCTTCCAATGGTTTCTAACCTATAAATAGCCCTATATTCATTTCTAGGGCATCGGCAATCATATACATCGGCAACATTAGAAAAAGATAGCCGAAAGAAAAAATCCACATATAGAGAAGAAAGGAAATCAATAGATTATTCTATGTTTCTTCATCTATATTGATTGATTTGATTCTAGGTTTTCCATACTCACATTTTGAGTAGAATCAAATCAATGAATACTTAGATGGTATTTCCGATCTATTTTAATCTAAGTATTCGGCGGATCATCACCACCCAAAAAACAACGATTTACCCCAAATCGGCGCGTGGACTCGCGTGGCCTTGTGGATTCAAGGTGCAACCGCTCTCGTGGATTCGGAGCGAGGTACGTTCGTGGATTCGAAGCGTGCCATTGGGTGAAGACCGTGGATTCGGTCGGACGTCGTGGACTCGACGTTGGACGCTGTGGATTCAGCGTTGGGCGCGGATCGTGGATTCGAGAAGCGTCGTGGAGCGAGCGGAGAAGATCTACTAGGAGCGTATGGTAAAAGGTTGAGTCGTCTGTGAGTACGTTATATCACCTTGTACGTGTGTTAATTCTAGTGGATTTCGCCGTGTTATCGGTCCCGTGGTTTTTTACTCCGGTTTGGAGTTTTTCCACGTAAAAATCTTGCGTGTTCTTTTATTTTTCCGCATTGGGTTTTATTGCGCAATGATTTTTTGAGTGTTTATTGTTTACACCTATTCACCCCCCTCTAGGTGTTTTTTCCCCTATTTAGATCCTTATTAATATAACCCAACAAGTGGTATCAGAGCGGGAATAGGGTTGTAAACAATGGTTGAAGGTGGAAACATCAATCGACCCCCTTTCTTTGATGGAACAAATTATGCGTACTGGAAAGTACGGATGAAAGCCTTTTTAATTTCCATCGACGAAAGGGTGTGGCAATCAATTGAATTAGGATGGTCTAATCCAACTGAAATTATAGATGATGTTCGCACCTTAAAACCTAGGTCGAAATGGACCAAGGAAGAGATAGATTATCTTCTTACAATGGCAAAGGAATTAATGCTCTATTTAATGCTTTGTCACAAACTGAGTTCTCTCGCGTCTCGGCATGTGAGACTGCGAAAGAAATCTGGGATGTTCTTCAAGTTACGCATGAGGGAACTAACCTTGTGAAGATTCAGAAACTGCAAATGCTTACGAGCAAGTTTGACTCTATCTCTATGGCAGAGAATGAATCTTTCACTGACTATTACACACGATTGCAAGACATCGTAAACTCATGTGCTAACTTGGGAGAGAAGATTCCAGAATTTAAAGTTGTAAGAAAAATTCTAAGAACTCTTCCTGAACGATTTCGCCCGAAGGTCGCAGCCATTGAAACAATTAAACACCCGGACGAAATGCGTGTAGAAGAATTAGTAGGTGCTTTACAAACTTATGAAATGACATTTCCTACTAACTATTCTTCTGGAAAGGCATCCTCTTCTAAGTCTTCAGGTTACGCATTGAAATCAACTAAAGAAGAAGACGCGGATTCATCCTCCTCGGACGACGACGAGAACCTTTCTATGGAGGACTTTGAGAAGCAGCTCGCTCTCTTGACAAGGAAGTTTCGCCGCAACTTTCGAAGGGGTAATTCAAGCAAAACTCCATCCTTCGGAAAGTCGAAGAAAGGCAAGGGTCTTCAAGCTTACAAGTCAAGAAGCAAGAGAACTTCTCAAAGGATAAGAAAAGTTCAGAGGGACAAGTTCAGTGCTTCAAATGTCGAGGCTACGGCCACATTGCAACGGAGTGTCCCAACAAGAATCCGGCAAAGAAGAAGGCGATGCAAGTCGTTACTTGGGATGACAACTCCACGTCAAATGAGTCATCCTCAAGTGATGAAGAAGACAACGCGACAGCTTTCCACGCGTCCACCACATCTTCACCCTTCATGTGCTTAATGGCAAGTACATCCGACTCACTGTCCAACTCCACTGTTGAAAAGATTGCAACGGACGATGAATCAGATGATTCGGAAGGTGAAGATTTTGCTCTAGCCTACCATAAGCTTTTGAGGGATTCAAAGAAACTGGCTAAGCAAAACAAGGGGTTGAAAGGGAGATTGCAGGATCTCGAAGAAGAAGTAAAAAGGGTAACCTCTCTCTCAACCGATCTTGAAGTGGAAAGGGATAATCTGATTAAAACAAATGTTTCCCTTCAAGAGTCCAATGAGCAACTCGAGAAGAATTATATGGATATGGTGAACAAAGCGAATTACTTCTTGAAGCTCAACGGCGAGGCTCGACAGGAAAAATTGGAAATGACGGAGACCATACGCCAACTGAAGGATGACTTAAAGAGATTTTCTTCTGGAAGGAGTAAGTTGGACAGACTTCTTGGTCTTGGTCAAAGAAATAAGTTCGGCCTCGGATACACTCAAACTGGAGACATTCCAAGTTCGAGTGGGACAGTATTTGTGCCTCAGTCGGTATCTCCTCCTCCGACACCGGAATTCACGACAAGCAACGACAACAAGCCTACTACATCCTCCTCGGGATCGTCAAGATCTAAGGTATGTTTTCGTTGTGGCATTTCAGGGCACATAAGGAGAAATTGCAAGACGGAAGCCAAACGCACACCTCAAGCACCTCTTGCAATGACTACCAAAAGGCTATTCCTCGAAAATCAACTGCAAATCATTTGAAGGAAAAGAGCCTTGGTAGTACACCGCTCAAGACGACATCATCAAGGAGCAGCAATTCTTCAAGCAAGACGCTCTCACCTAGGAGATCAACTTCACGATCATTACCGACGCACTTCAAAAAGGTTTGGGTGCGCAAAGGTGAAATTTTCCCTTGTCTTGCTACCAATGTTTCCTTGCATGCATATGATAGTTCGTCTTGGTATCTGGATAGCGGGTGTTCCCGTCATATGACCGGTGACAAAAACTGTTTTCAAACATTTGAGAAAAACTCCGGAGGACTTGTTGTTTTCGGAGATGGTCGGTCTTCCAAAATTGTTGGAAAGGGAACGGTAGCTATTCCAGATGGCCCGGTTCTAAATAATGTGTTATTTGTTCATGGCCTTAAGACTAACCTCATAAGCATAAGTCAACTTTGTGATAGTGGTTATTCAGTTAATTTTTCATCTGATAAATGCACTGTAACTGACATGAACCATGCTTTCTTTTTAAAGGGGGTTAGATCAGAAAACAATTGTTATGTAGTTCCTCTAAGATTTCTGAAAAATGTAACCTAGCATCTTTGAAAAATGAAACACTTTGGCATGAAAGGCTAGGTCACATAAACTTTAAGGAACTTGCTAGAATTTCGAACAAAGATGTGGTCAAGGGGGTTCCGAAACTTTCTTTTGAACAAAACCTTGTGTGTGGCGGTTGCCAAAAGGGAAAACAGTCTAGGACTGCACACAAGAACTTGAACCACATAGGTACAAAACGGCCTTTGGAACTTTTGCATATGGACTTAATGGGGCCAACTCGTCAACCATCTCTGGGAGGTAAATGGTATATTTTCTTATTGGTTGATGATTTTTCTAGATATACTTGGGTAGCATTTTTAAAAGAAAAAGCTGATACCTTTGATTCTTTTCTCGAAATCTGCAATCGTATTATGATTGAAAAGAATGAAAGGATTACTCGAGTTAGGAGTGATAGAGGTGGGGAATTCATAAATTCCAAATTCATTGATTTTTGCACTTCTAATGGCATTAAACATGAATTCTCCGCACCTTACACACCTCAACAAAATGGTGTAGTCGAGCGCAAAAACAGGGTCGTACAGGAAATGGCACGTGTTATGCTTCACAGCCGGAACTTACCTTTTTATTTTTGGGCTGAAGCGGTGAACACTGCTGTTTATGTTATCAATCGCGTGTATTTGCGCCCGGGGACATTGAATACACCATATGAACTTTGGTTTTGTAGAAAACCTAACATCAAATATTTTCGTATCTTTGGGAGTCGGTGTTTTATTTTACGTGATCGCGAAAATCTTGGAAAATTTGACTCTCGAAGTGACGAAGGGATTTTCTTAGGTTATTCTACAAACAGCAGAGCATATCGAGTTTTTAACTTAGAATCTAAGACGATCGTAGAATCGATAAATGTTAAGGTAGATGAAGCTTTTCACTTTGAATCTGAAAAATCTACCCTCGATATCTCTCTTGATGATGATACACCTGCTAATGCATCTTCTTCTAACAATTCTTTCGATAATGTTGATGCATCTAACGGTTCTTCAAGTTCATCTGATGTGCAGGAATCATCTCGTGTACCTCCGTCTACTCCTCTACCTCAAACGTTACGCATCTCCAAGGATCACCCTGAATCGAACATCATTGGAGATCCACAAGAAGGAGTTAGAACACGGAGACAATTGGTTTGCGGATTTGCATGCTATGTATCTCAAATCGAACCAAAGAATGTTGATGAAGCTCTCCAAGATGACTACTGGATTAAAGCAATGCAGGAAGAGCTCCATCAATTCGAGCGAAACAAAGTCTGGGAATTAACGAAGCCTCCGAAGCAACACAATGTGATAGGTACCAAATGGATCTTCAAGAACAAGAAAAATGAAGAAGGTACTATCATCAGGAACAAAGCAAGGTTAGTTGCTCAAGGCTACTCTCAAGTAGAAGGTATAGACTTTGATGAAACTTTCGCCCCTGTAGCTAGACTCGAGTCCATTCGTATATTGTTTGCGATTGCTTGTCATTTTAAAATCAAATTATTTCAAATGGACGTTAAGAGCGCCTTTTTAAATGGATTTTTAAATGAGGAAGTTTATGTGGCTCAACCGAAAGGTTTTGTGGATCATAAACTACCTAACCATGTTTTTCGTCTGAAAAAGGCTCTTTACGGTCTGAAACAAGCACCGCGAGCATGGTACGAAAGGTTGACAAAGCACCTTTTGGAAAAGGGCTACACTCGAGGGGGAGCTGACAGGACTCTCTTTGTGAAGCATTATCAAAACAATTTCATAGTTGCTCAAATCTATGTCGATGACATTGTTTTTGGAGCAACAAGAGATAATGATGCTTCTAAATTCGCGGAGACCATGGAAAGCGAATTTGAGATGTCCATGATGGGCGAATTGACTTATTTTCTTGGATTACAAGTTAAACAAAACGATGAAGGAATTCACTTGTGTCAATCCAAGTATGCACTGGAGTTGGTCAAAAAGTTTGATCTTGAAAATTCTAAGGATTTTCCGACTCCAATGGGAACTAGCCATAAGGGACTTGGAAGTGAATCACAAGTGAGAATGTAGACGAGAAACTGTATCGCAGTATGATTGGAAGTCTACTATATCTCACGGCTAGTCGCCCGGATATATCCTTCAGTGTTGGGATTTGTGCGAGATATCAATCAGCACCGAAGGAGGTTCACCTGAAAGCGGTGAAACGGATCATCCGATATATCAAAGGTACAATCAATTTCGGAATTTGGTATCCTATGGGAACGACTTTGGATATTGTTGGATACTCAGATGCCGATTGGGCTGGATCGGTGGATGACCGGAAAAGCACGAGTGGTGCATGCTTCTATCTTGGCCATTGCCTTGTTGCATGGCACAGTAAAAAGCAGAACTGCATAGCACTCTCGACTGCCGAAGCGGAGTACATTTCTGCAGGAAGTTGTTCAACCCAATTGATTTGGATGAAAAGCGTGTTGAGCGATTTCCGGATTTCAGCATCTTCGGTAACCATTTTATGTGACAACACTAGTGCTATTAACATTTCAAAAAACCCTGTGTTGCACTCTAGAACAAAACATATTGAACTTAGATATCATTTTCTTAGAGAGCTAGTTGAATCAAACATTCTTCAACTGTCATATATTTCAACTGAGGATCAATTAGCTGATATCTTAACAAAACCTTTGGATCAAAAACGTTTTATTCACTTGCGTAAAGCAATTGGCATGCTTTCCTTGAAATAATCTCTTTTGAAACCTTTGCTTAGGTTAGGTTTTGTTTTTGTTTTTGTTTTGTTCTTTATCTATGTTTGTACATAGGACATTAATTGAGCATAAATCATAATTGACTTTAATTGCATCCTTTTATGCATTTAGAAATTTATTATGCTTTTGATATCATAATATTTCAATGTTGCAATGATCATTTACGTTAATTAAACCATCTTTTAAGTGATCAAAGTCAATTTCTCTCTCAATGATCTCTTGGTATAGTCATTATCATATTTGATTGCTTAGTCGAGTATGAATTCGAGATCAATGGTTTGGTTGAATACCTTATATATTAAATAATTGATAGCCAATTGAGGGGGAGTCAATGAAATGTAAAATGCTCAAAAGATGTGGAAAGAGTTACATCCCAATGAGGAGTGTGAAAACTACCACCACATGGAGAAAGAAAAAAAATACTCCATGAATGCAAAGCAAATTTTTAAAATTGTTGATGAAATGCATATTGAAATACTTGACTCAGTCGTATTTCATGGTTGGTATAAGGTGGGATTTTTGATAAAAGATGCTCAAAGAGCCACTCCTTCAACAGATTGTCTAGATATATTATCTAACTTATCTGGGATTTCAAACATCTATTGATCTTGGTATTTCATTTTCTTTACCAAAATTGATGATTTGATAAAGGCATTACACATAAGATCAGGATAGATGTAATTGAAGTTGTTCAACTTTAAGTGTTTTAACTTTCGTAAATTTTCGTTTCATTTTTGGTATTTTTGATAGATTTTGCATAATCTATTTCTTGTTGTATGAAACGATGATTTTTGTTTAAAGTTGACATGGTAAAGTGCTTACATACTTTTTCTGGATTTTATGGAATTTTTCTAAATTTTCTGGAGAAAAAGTTGAAGCCGATCCGGATCGGGGTAAGTGATCCGGATCCCGAACGCAGGATTCTTCCTGCGGGTAGCCGATCCGGATCACATTCTCGATCCGATCCGGATCACGGCTAGGGTTTTTATAAGAACAAAGAGATTTGATTTCTTTTACCCTAATCTTTTGTTCTCAAGTTCTAGAGCTTCTCTCTCTAGATTTCTTGCATCTTGGAGCTTCCAAACTCAAAGTTCTTCGGATTCAAGTAAGTTTTATTGATCAAAACTCGGTTTTTCACAGTTTTTATCTCTTTTCTCAAACGTGAGTTGAAATCATGAATCTTTTTCGTTTGTGAATGGTTTTTGATCAAATTTCTTTTGAAATAAGAACTCTGGGTCAATTAGTTTTGCTTTTATGCTGGGTTTTCTCTTGATTAACGAGTTTTTAGGCTTCGATTTCTAAAAATTCGGTTTTAGGGCATAAAAGAGGAATTTTTGAAAATCATGGAATTGATCTATTTTTAAAATTCTTTTTGCAAAACTAATTTGATTCTTGGCTTCTCTACATGATTATGATTGTCTAGGTACATTGTTTCAAATTTTTCAAAATTGACGATTTTTCATGTGTTCTTGAGTTGGTCTTCACAGGATTTCAAATTCAAAAGCACTAGTTCAATGGCTTTCTCCTGGATCATTCTTCTACTGGTCTCAATGGTACATACTCGAGCAACCAACAAGCTGAAAAGAGCCAAGAAACTCCAGCGAAAAGGTGAAGTTGATGTTATAAGTGACACAGAACTTGAAGAAACAATGATGAAGTACACTGGGATATGTTGACAGATGATGATGATGATGAGACATTGACTGCTAAATCTGAACAAAAAGCTCCTGATGGTTCAAAAGGAAAGGCACCTTTGGACACAGGGAAAGCTCCTATGTCTGCTCCAACTATCTCTGTGAAACGGAAACGACTTGCTCGACGTTTTGGACTACGACGAGACACTAATGTTGACCCGCCAATAGCTCCTGACTCTCCGCCACGTGTTGAAGAAGTATTCGTTAACAATGATCGTCTTCGAGCTTTTGAACATCGCGAATGCATTGGCGAAAGGCATGTTAACATTGAGGCACTACGAGGTCACTCCCCTGAATTTGGTATTTTGATTGAGCAAGCGAACCTTATTCAAGTATGTCGTTTTCCTGAAACTCTTGGCTACTGTTTGCATCTTGTGAGGACCTTCTATTCAATGCACGACATCTTCGAGAGTTTGAGAACGGTCCTATGGAGTTCTACACGAATGTCCAAGGCACAAGATTTAAGATCACTCCACAATTGATTGGAGAAGTTTTGGGATGGAAGCCAGCAAAACAGGGGTTCATTACTTAAAGGGGTAAATTTGACAAACACATTATGGCAAAAAGTTATAGAGGGAATTTGTCTAGAGGGAACACAATCAACCGAAAAATCTGTCCGATCTAAAGAACTTCGTCTTGAATATCGTTTCTTAAACTTCATCACATGCTACAACATACTTCCAATATGCAGACAAAGGTTGTGAGATGGGATAGGTTGTTGTTTTTGTATCTCATTGGACATCCATCGAGGCAACGGCATTGAATATCAACATTCCGTACATTATCTGGAATAGGATGGCGCGATATGTTGAGCATCCTCATCCTACTGAGAGACTTCCATTTCCATTGATTATAATGAGGATTCTAAAGAAATTTCAGGTTGACGTTACTCAACAACTTATCATCAATGTCTGAGCATGATAGATGAGTCAACCATTGTCAAATCCTCCACAAGTTGCCATATGTCACTCCAGCTCCTGCATCTGGAACGAAGCCCGGTACGAGCACTGCTCCATCACCATCTCGACAAGCACCTGGCACAGATGATGAAGCATCACTAGCATCGATTCTCAAGGAACAACAACGACTGTCGGTTAAGCAAGAACAAATTTTGAAGGAACAGCACAGAATTGCCAATGAGCTTGAGATCACCACAGCAGCTCACATTACCATAACAAAGAAGATCAATTCAATGGACAAAAGGATGAGAAAGTTTTTCTCTAAGATGGGTTGCACAAGTTCTGATGACTCAGATTCTGACAATGATTATTTTTGACTCATTTCTTTTTCTTTGTGCAGGATTTTTAGACTTTAGCTTTATTCATACTGTTAGTTTAGTTCTCAGGTTTTTCATGTTTATAGAACTTTTTTTAACTCTCCTTACTTTTGTAGTTTTGCTACGTTTTGGCTTTGTTTGTGACAAAAAGGGGGAGAGAGTTTAGAGAGAACTTGAACAATGATGAACAATGATGATGATGATGTGAAATATGGTAAATCATTAAGGTAAGTATGACTTCAACTCAACTTTGGTTTTCTCTTGTGATTTGTGGCATGCCTCTACTAACTATTTGACTAACTATTTGGGCATGTAATATGACTAACAAGTTGATGTTGGACTAACATATTTTGACATTTGGTTTTTGATTGCTTAGAAGATATGTTGGTTTTAACTATGATTCTCTTACATATCTGAATTTTCAAATGTCATGATGAGAATAAACTCTATCTCTGTACTTGGTTTTGTATGTTTCAATTCTTGAGGTATCTAACGATTTTGTTTGTCAAGAATGTTTTCTTTGTGCAGAGAGTACAGATGTCTAAGTCTAGAGTCTGTTTTAGGAGTTTATCTCATGTTTTAAATTTTTGGATCTCATTGTAAATTTTTGTTGTATGGTGATAGCAACAAAAATATCTTTTTGAATTTTCTTTTGTGGATTTGTGTTTTGTCACGAAACCGCCAAAGGGGGAGATTGTTACGGAATTTGAGTTGGCGTATTTCGTGAAAGTATTAAGTCTTGAAGATTGAAGATGAAGAACTTTGGATCATATACCTCAATCTCAAGAAAGAAGAATTCAAAAGGATCAGGTATGTTTAACTAAAGATTTTTGGTGATCCGAATACTTCTTATAGTGTAGAAACACCTGGAAGAATGTTTTATTGCATAAACATCAAAAACTGGACATGGGACATGTTCAGGATCCGGATCGTGGTTTGCAATCCGGATCCCGAAGGGTGTTTGTTCATACACTGGTTCAATCCGGATCGCAGCACTTCATGATCCGGATCCCGAACACTGGTTTTACCTTTTGCTTGCACGATCCGGATCAGGAATTGCAATCCGGATCCCGAACGTGATGTTTGGTGAAACTGTATGAACGATCCGGATCGGGACTTCGATCCGGATCCCGAACAGGCATTTTTCTGGAAATCGTCTTTCTTGCTTCTGCAATCCGGATCGTCCAATTCCAATCCGGATCGCCGTCGTAAAATCTCCAGAAAAGGCAGTTTTTGATCCTTATCTTCTTCCAATGGTTTCTAACCTATAAATAGGCCCTGTATTCATTTCTAGGGCATCGGCGATAATACATCGGCAACATTAGAAAAAGATAGCCGAAAAGAAAAATCCACATATATAGAGAAGAAAGGAAATCAATAGAATTATTCTATGTTTCTTCATCTATATTGATTGATTTGATTCTAGGTTTTTCATACTCACATTTTGAGTAGAATCAAATCAATGAATACTTAGATGGTATTTCCGATCTATTTCTAATCTAAGTATTCGGCGGATCATCACCACCCTAAAAAAACAACGATTTACCCTAAATCGGCGCGTGGACTCGCGTGGCCTTGTGGATTCAAGGTGCTACCGCTCTCGTGGATTCGGAGCGAGGTACGTTCGTGGATTCGAAGCGTGCTATTGGGTGAAGACCGTGGATTCGGTCGGACGTCGTGGACTCGACGTTGGACGCTGTGGATTCAGCGTTGGGCGCGGATCGTGGATTCGAGAAGCGTCGTGGAGCGAGCGGAGAAGATCTACTAGGAGCGTATGGTAAGAGGTTGAGTCGTCTGTGAGTACGTTATATCACCTTGTACGTGTTTCAATTCTAGTGGATTTCACCGTGTTATCGGTCCCGTGGTTTTTTACTCCGGTTTGGAGTTTTTCCACGTAAAAATCTTGCGTGTTATTTTATTTTTCCGCATTGGGTTTATTTGCGCAATGATTTTTTGAGTGTTTATTGTTTACACCTATTCACCCCCCTCTAGGTGTTTTTTCCCCTATTTAGATTCTTATTAGTATAACCCAACATGAATACCCTGTTCATCATATCCATAAACACTGCCGGGGCATTTGTGAGCCCGAATGGCATTACAGTAAATTCGTAATGGCCATAGCGTGTACGGAAGGCCGTTTTGGGAATATCTTCCCCCTTAACTCTGACCTGATGATAGCCCGACTGCAGGTCAATCTTCGAAAACACCGTCGCCGCTTGTAATTGGTCAAAGAGGTCATCGATCCTTGGGAGGGGGTATTTGTTCTTAACGGTGACCTTATTTATCTCCCGGTAGTCGATGCACAACCGGAGACTTCCGTCCTTCTTCCTCACGAACAGGACGGGCGCGCCCCAGGGCGACGCGCTTGGTCTGATAAAACCCTTATCCAAAAGGTCCTCCAACTGTGCCTTGAGTTCCTTCAGTTCCGCGAAGGCCATCCTGTACGGTGCCTTGGTGATGGATTGGGTGCCGGGAAGTAGCTCAATCGGGAAGTCAACCTCTCGTTCTGGCGGCATTCCGGGGAGCTCCGCCGGAAACACGTCCGGGAATTCCCTTACCACTGGAATTTCGGAAGGCGAGGGAACGGGTCGGGTGGCTAAATCTACCGAGGCTAGATAGGCCACGCACCCACCCTCTATCAGCTTCCTAGCCCGCGACGCGGAGATGACAGCCAAAAAGGAAGTACTTTTACATGCCAAGTACACGTTTTTCGGGAATCCCGGCCTCTGTAGCTGCACCTGGCGCTTCTCGCTGTCGATGACCGCCTGATACTCGGTAAGCCCATCCCTCCCGAGTATCCCCTCGAATTTCTCTTACCACTAAGTCTCAAACATCGGATCGTTGGTGCTAACCATTAACCCCAAACGCCTGAGCTTTTAGAGGTGCACGTCCGATTCACTTAAAGCGGCATACACCGCACCACAGATCTCGACCAGACCCAACCCACCTGGATGTTGGGTCTATTGTGGGGCCTCTTGCCGTTAGGTCTATTGTGGACCGCAGCCCACTCAACCTATTGGGCTCACCCAACCCAACTCACTAGTCCCCTGGGCCTATTGTCTCAAGACAGGAAGTTGAACCTATTTGACCCACAATAAAGGGCCAACACCAAAGACAACTAAGTCTTTGCATCCTTACTGGGCAGGAAGGTACAGAGTATTTGCTCCTAAGGGTTCTCCTGGGGTCAAGACCAACTTTACTCTTCGTAAGGGGTCTTTCCTGCTACTACTTCCCTCGGGTAGTGCATCCTATCTTACGATCACTCCTATATTACGTTCCCGTTTCCCCGTACTCTCACGTACTACGCACCTATACCTTGGTTATCTCATGTCCAATTTGCTTGTGGTACCTTACACTGTGGATGCGGATCTCGTCTACTATGGTTGTGGTTGTATTTCTCTGATACCATTTAATCTGTCACGCCCCCGGGGGTTTTTGAGTCAATCAAAGCGGAAAATTGCGTGTCTATTTTTTTTTTTTTTTTTTTTCTTGATAAGGTAATATGAACCTCATCCCCGGTGCGTGCCAGACCGCCACATACACAAATTCTCTCCGCAAGCGGACGAAGTCTCCTTTGTATATGCACGACGTCTCATTTACAACATCAAACATTAAACTCCAACCAACAACATCAACATCAACCACCAACCATACAGTAGACATACATCACCATACAAAACCAGTTTATAAAGCGGCGTCATCGTTTGGAAAGGATAAAACCCAGCGTTTGTAAAATCTGTGCCCACACGGCACTTCGTTTTGAGAAAACATTTTCGCAATCAAGTAGTTTATCATGAAAACGTGCCGCGTAAGAAAGCATCATCAGGAGTATCAAAAGCATATGCGTACACCTCATCCACAGATCTACTAATACATGTCCAAACTAAAGTAATCCACAACTAAAGTAGTCCACAAGCAAATTAACTATTTAAAGCATAAAAGGAAATGAGATATAGAACCAAGTATCCTGACTACGGTCCTCGCGACGCAGTCTCACCGCCATCCCGGCTAACGCACCTAGTGATACCTGTCACGGAGTGGGTAAAGTCAGTGACAAACAAAGTAGATGTTTAAATGCAATAAGGGAAGAAGAGCAAGCCGATTATACCAGGACCTTTCGCTAAAACCTGAAACTCACATTACTCATTTTGTTTACTTTGGTGCCACCGTCCCGTCGGGGTTGTCAACGTCTCTCCCCGCAGGACAATTGATGCCCTCTTCACGGGCTAGTGCGGTACCTTTAGCCGCCGTGAAGAGGTCCCCACCTTACGTGGGGAGCACGAGTCACATAGACCGCTTCTCCGGAAAAGTACACCCATGCGGAGGCCAATCCGCCTGTGTACGTGCAACATCCGACAACGGATTTGCCGAGATCGGCGTGTAGTGGGCACCGCGACCGCAGCCGCATCAGTTGTTAGATAAAAACATTTATGCGAAAGGTTAAACTGTCCATCTACTTTGTTAGGTAAATTGAGAGCACTTTTAATGACGATAGATGCACTTACTGCACTTGTTGCACTTATAGCAACTGTACCCACCTTGTTGGAGAGCAATCGGAACACCGGTATCCTTCGCGCTCTCCCGCTGCACCCCGGACCTAAGGAAAGTCCGTACGGATAACTATGATCAGAAACATACACTAACATATTAAATCGGAATAGACCCCACTATAATCTTTTTGACGGACAAGACCCGGCACCGTCCGGTTTCGCCGTAACCGGAACCCCCGCACCGCCATCGCCGTCCGTCGGAGCCCCGCGCGGCTCGAACCCGCGCGGCGCGGCTCCACGGACGGCGCCTGCACGGTGTCCGCGCGGCGCCCGCGCTGGTGCGTCCCCGCGGGGTTTGCCCGCGCGGCACCCCGCCCCGCGCGGCGCCCGCGCGGGTGCGGGCCCGCGCGGCGCCCGCGCGCACCCCGCCCCGCGCTGCGCCCGGGCGGGTGCGGGCCCGCGCGGCGCCCGCGCGGGTGCTGGCCCGCGCGGTGCCCGCGCGGCACCCCGCCCCGCGCGGCGCTCGCGCGGTTGCGGGCCCGCGCCCGCGCGGTGTCGCCCGCGCGGCGGCCGCGTGGTGCCCGCGCGGTGCCCGTGCGGGTGCGACCCGCGCGGAGCCCGTGCGGTGCCCGCGCGGTGCCCGTGCGGGTGCGACCCGCGCGGAGCCCGCGCGGTGCCCGCGCGGTCCCGTCGCCGCTTGCGGCGGCGTCCGTCGTCCGCGCGATGCCCTAGCGGCACCGCGCGTCTCCGCCGCCCGTTCCGTGCCCTTGCATGATGACGATGATGGCGACGGTAACGGGGTTGACGGAGAAACCCAAGAACTTGATGAAAGAGACGACGGAAAAATCCGAAAAAATTACTAAAAATTATTTTACTAACCGGAGATCGTCGGGAAGGTCGCCCGGTCGTGATTTTGCCTTCGGATCGGTGTTCAGGACGATCGAGCTCCTTCTCTTTTCCCTTCTCCTTCCTTCGGCTAGGGTTCCGTCTTTTTCCTTTTCCCTTTTCTTTCTCTCCTCACCGGTTAGGGTTTTAATTTTTTTTCTTTTCTTTCCTTTCCGATAATCGGGATCCCTTATATAATCCGTACTTTATCTTTAATTAATTTCTCTTTAATTCGTACGTAAGAGAATTATTATTTCCCGTCTTGGATAATTAATTAACTAATTAATTATCCCCTACGAGATAACCCACCTTATCTCTAATGGGTGCAAGATATTTCGCACGGATTCCGATGCACGACTAATCAGCGTATCACTTTGAATCCCGTTCTGGGGGATCCCGGTATCGGATTTCAGATCCGATCGCACCGTCGGCTTTCTTTTTCCGCGCTCTATCGCAGAAAAATACTAGCACCTCACATTGGCCAACTTTTAAGAATTGAATAATTTTATTTCACTTAACGGCTTAAATGACTACATGTAAGTCGAAAATACCCCGAAAGGCCGGATCACTACAAGGTTAGTTTTTGATATTTGTCTTCATCCAATGGTCTCTAACCTATAAATAGACCGTATGAGTCTTTTTCTAGGGTAAGATGGAATACGACCGAAAAAGATAAATCCACATATAGAGAAGAAAGGAAATCAACAGATTTAATTCTATGTTTCTTCATCTATATTGATTAATTTGATTCTAGGTTTTCCAAACTCAGATTTTGAGTAGAATCAAATTAATGAATACTTAGATGGTATTTCCGATCTATTTCTAATCTAAGTATTCGGCGGATTATCACCACCCAAAAACAACGATTTTCCCAAAATCGGCGCGTGGACTCGCGTGGCCTTGTGGATTCAAGGTGCAACCGCTCTCGTGGATTCGGAGCGAGGTACGTTCGTGGATTCGAAGCGTGCTACTGGGTGAAGACCGTGGATTCGGTCGGACGTCGTGGACTCGACGTTGGACGCCGTGGATTCGGCGTTGGGCGCTGATCGTGGATTCGAGAAGCGTTGCGGAACGAGCGGAGAAGATCTACTAGGAGCGTATGGTAAAAGGTTGAGTCGTCTGTGAGTACGTTATATCACCTTGTACGTGTATAATTCTAGTGGATTTCGCCGTGTGATCGGTCCCGTGGTTTTTTACTCCGGTTTGGAGTTTTTCCACGTAAAAATCTTGCGTGTTTATTTTTATTTCCGCATTGGGTTTTATTGCGCAATGATTTTTTGAGTGTTTATTATTTACACCTATTCACCCCCCTCTAGGTGTTTTTTCCCCTATTTAGATCCTTTAATACATATAAACCCAACAGGCGCGGCTGGCGCGTGATGACCAAGGTACGCGCCATGTGTCGATACCTGGATGGGCCACGTGGCGCAAGGTGAGCGGCGGGCGTCGCTGTTGCCTGTTCGGCGGGCGACGTGGAGGCCCAGGACGGATTCGGGCCCGCACAATGTTGGGCCGGGCCCAACACTGTAGCGGCCCGATTAATTCGGGCGCCCGAATCTGGGGATACGTTGGGTATTTTACAATTTGTTTTTTGGAGCCTATTTAAGCGACCCGAGCCGCCTTCTTCTTCCCTTTTCCGGCATTTCCGAGCCTCCCCTCGCCACGACGCCTTCAGTAAAGTTGATCCCCGCACTGTGCTGCACCTACCTGAGGATTTTGGGGATTTTATGTGGCACTCTTTTTGAGGTTCCATTTTCTTCGGCTCGGCGCGACGTTCTTTCGCCTGAGTTCCCTTTCGTCGCGTTTCGGTGCGCGAGCTCCCCCGGCCTACCCCGACCTCCGTTTTAGGCGATTCTTGTGCCGTTGGATCGGCGACGGACAGAGCTACGATCTTGGTACTTCTTTTTCCCCTTGTTTTGTGCTTTTCGAGGAGTTTTTCAAAGCTTTCTGTTACCCTCTTTGCTGTGGTTGAGACTTGGACAGCGGCTCGATGTTTTGGCGATATCTCCACGCTCGGGCATCGGATAGAGGCGTGCCTATAGTCGTTTTGCATATACACATTGCAAGGAATGTCGTCGTGATTTTTTTGGATTTTACTGCATTTTCCCGAAGGTAAGAAAATTCTATTTTTCTGGACAGAGTCGTACAGTTTTTTTTGTACATGGGAATTTCGAGATGGTCACCTTGTGGATTTTGTAACTCGGCCTCCGGGACTCGGATTTTGACGTGCAAGTACTCGTTTCGAAGGGCTCGACGCGACGATCGCGACTGTATTTTTGACGAATTTTTCAGAGTTCTTGCTGCAGGTGAAAAATCCGCATCTTTGGGACTGTTCCAACAGATTTGTATGTACTTGGATATTTTGAAATGAAAGTGTAATCTTGGACCTTATTGTTGTACCCAGGAAGGTTTGCGAGTGTTTCTGAACCTGTTGGAACTGGGGATGATGGTTTCCGGGTATTTTCAGCTGTTTGGAGCCGAGGCTTGCGCGACATGTACCGAGGGTGCAGTTTTGGCAGATTTTGGATTGTGAGCGTCTACACTCTTCACCGACTTCAGCTTTTCCTGCGGAAAGCGTTTCAGGTGGGTGCTTTGTTTCCAGAACTGGTGGACAGTTCTCTAATTCTGTATGTTAGGATGCATGCATGTTTAGAGTACATGGTTCGAGTTTGAAAGGTAGGTAAGCTTGATAATGATAATTGTATAAATGATTGCAAGAATAGTATTTATGATGTATACTGAGGACTTGCATGATCTGGACATCTATGTTGATGATTAGTGTAAGCTTACCTAGGATAATGTACCCTATGTGATTATGTAACATGCCATGTTAGCACATAGCCTTTTTGTGGTTGGTTTATGCGATGGGGCAGGATTATATAGCTATGTGCGGATTTTTACTCTGAGGAGTTATTATGATCGAGGATTATGGACAGGTGTAGGCATTGATGATTTTGGCATGTGGTTTACTTTCTTATATTCTTCTTGAGAACAAATGCATGCTTGTATGGACATATAGTTAGGCCACATTTTATTGCTACACCACTTATTAGAACTTGACTTAGGAGAAACCATGTTATCCTTTTCTCCTTCTTTGTTAGTCAGGCGGTCTGTGTTGCTCGGGTGCGAGCAGGGGTCTGGGGTAGTGTAGCCGGGACATTGGTGTCAGGGACGGGTTGTGCTGGATTGCGGTTGGCAGGGTTTTGCGGTGACCACGGATATTGGGTGGTTGACCGGAGGTCGGCTATAGGACTTGGTTATAGACGGTAGGGTATTGCGGCAACCGCGGATATTGGGCGGTTGACCGGATATTTACTTTTGCATCAGATTGGGTATCAGTTTTTTCTAGTGGACGGAGATTCCCACTATTTGAGTACTTTTGCATCCGATTGAGGACCGAGGCTTCCTTTAGTGGTTGAGCTTTCCCACTTTGATCAGAGTCATGATCCAGTCCTGCTGATTTATACTACTTATTATACTTATCACTGAGATACTTTACTCGTGTGGGTCGCTCCCCTCGAGTCCCACTCCGGAGTGTGTTACAGACAGGCTTTGAGTCCTTGAGACTCCTTTTCATCGGTGCTATGCGTTGGCCAGCATACCCGATACAGGCAAGGCACAGCAGGCAGTACCAGTTTTACTGATGGCACTAGATTGGGTTTATTACAGATATTTCCTTTATTGTTGCACTCGTGTCAGGGGGACCGAGTGGAGTCTAGTAGCTGTGTTTAGACCAGTGCTAGTGTTGTTGGGAACCGTTTGGGGATTGACGGTGGTCCCGAGGTCGTTGTGAGTTAGTCGACCGTTGTGCGAGAGGTTTGGTGATCTTGAGGCTATCCGTTCTGAGAGAGAGCGTGGATTTTGACTATAGCCTGCATGAGCCACTACTCGATAGCGAGTTAGTCCGCTTGGACACCCTACGTAATTCCTGCCCGTCAGCGGGAGGTGGTTGTAGGTGGGCGCAGGTTTGACTGGACCAGATGTGGCAGTCAACTCGATTGGGTCGATTGTGCACTTCATGTGCTAGTGGTTGCATACCATTCTTTGTTTCTCCCCTTTTGAGCATTTAGATAGAGGCATGGTAGCTGTTGAGAGTCTCCAGCTTTCCTATTTCAGTCTTTACTGCTTTGGTTATCTTATACCTTTAGCAGACTTAGTGGGCAGATCGTCGGGCTTGGTGGCGGTACCCACTGAGAACTCCCTTTTTAGGTGTAGTTCTCACACCCGTTGGGGGTTTTCCCCCTCCCCTTCTTTTCTCTTCTTGTTTTGCAGAGTCTTAGCGGGTGTTGCTGATTCTGCGGTTGTTGATCGAGGCGAGGGAGTCGCGTGCTAGATCCCTACCCGTCGTTGGAGAGTAGCGGTACCCCTTCAGAGGAGATCTTCAGTAGATTAGCTATTTTATTTTCCTCTTTTGAGAGACTGATGTAGTGAGGATATGATATGTATTGAGAGCCTGTACACTGATGTATTTATTGGAGATACCTCCCTGTTGAGTTCTGAGTTTTGTATATGAGGATATTGTATGATTATCATTTTTGGGAGATGGACATTGTTGTATTATTTCCAGTTGTACAGTGATTGATTTTAGTTTACAGCAGATTTTTATTTATAGCTCTGATATCTGTTTAGCTGTAGTACTTTTCTTGCAGGTAGGACGCTTCGCCTATGCGGGTTTGGCATAGGTGGCGGATCTGTTGGCGAGCCCGGGTCGCAGTTTCGACCCCGGGGCGTGACAGATTAGGTTGGTATCAGAGCCTAGGTTGTAGGTCATGGTGGACTTAGAAACCCTAGGCTTATGGTTTGACCCTTGGATGACTTCGTGAGAGTCGTGATTTATAGCGAGAGTCCTGATTGAGTTTTATACCTCTCCCAAGGGACGGGAGGAGTGATTGGCATGTTTATTCTCCTAAGTGATTATGTTGGCTGCAAACAACATAATGCTGTAGAATGGGTGACATGCTCTAGACTTTCGCTGGATTGGGTCGAGAGGCTGTTGTGTCCTGTTTTGTGGTTTCGTCGTGGCGAGCGGTGTCTCCCCGACGCTGGGTGTTGACCCGTGTGCATCCTGTCATAGTAGTTGAGCATGAGCGGTTGGTTTTGGGCCGGATACCCGGATCGAGGTCAGAGAGTTTCGGACCCAGATGACAGGATTGTCAGAGGCTTATCAGCGGCAGAGCGAACAGCTGGTTTTAGTGACACAGTTGTCGGAGCACTGAGTAGCCCCCTCCGTGCCAATGTTTAGTGTCGAGGCACCGAGGCAGGGTGGATAGTTGACAGCAGAGGAGCTGTGGGACATGATCGATCTATTGAGCCAGATTCGGCAGATAAACCACCCCGACTCGTAAGATTGAGTTTGGAGCCTTTGGAGGCAGAGTTATGGTTGGTGGTGATGGAGTGATCAATTGAGAGCCTCCCTGTGCTAGAGAGTTTTTGCAGTTGTTGAACTGTGCGCTCCAGGTTTCGAGGGATGAGGCGCATAGGATATGTGAGACTGGGAGTGGATTGCACCAGGATACCTTTTAGTTTATTCGGTTCCTCTAGTTTGGATTATGGATGCCTCGTTGGAGTAGGCATTGTGTATGGAGTGTGGCGCTGCAGTTCATTTGGATTGGGATCTGCCGCCAGAGGCGAGTTTTGGATATTGGTGCTTGGCGCCAGGTGATGGAGGACAGATCGGCCGGCAGAGGCATTCCTGATTTCTTTTCCCAGGACGGCGGATTCTTGAGACGCTAGAGATCGGGTGGACCCCGATGGCAGTATCAGCGTCTTTATCAGAGTGGCGCAGCGGTAGCATGGATTTGTTATCTGCGAAGGACCCTATTCGTCGCCTCAATGTGAGCAGGGACAGAGGTCGTGCTTCCCCTTTTGGTTAATCAAGATATGTCGTGTAGACTGAACAACGACCACTTGCACTCGAGGTACAGGTTCCTGTTAGTGCTGTGCAGGTGGAGGAGGCTTGTGGATCATGCCCAATGCAGTTGAGGCCACAAGCTGTACCGGCAGACTTATTGATAATTGTGGCAGTTCGGTGTTTCGACCCAGTGCTTAGGTTTTGGTTGGCACAGTGCCACAGGATGTTAGACTGCAAAAAGAGCGGACTTTGACCTTCTGTGAGGCAGACAAGAGGAGATTTGGTTGTTGAGGTCGTTAGAGCGCACAGGTTATAGCGACAGTGTGAGAGGTGCTTTCGGCGGCACCGGGATTCAAGAATATCTTTGTTGCCCACGAGATCCCGGGTGTGATTTCACCTGAGCCGTTTGAGATGCCGCCGGTTAGGAAGATAGAGATTGCATTTGATGTGGTTCGGGGAACCGCACCACCCTCGACAGCACCTCATTGGATCTCGCCTGTAGAGCTGAGAGAGCTGATGGCACAGTCGCAGGATTTGATGGATCGAGGGGTTCGTTTGACCTAATGCCATGCCGTTGATACACGGTGGTGATGCCACTTCGTTGATACACGACTTGAGGGCCCTTTTATGGTTCGAGTGTAGATAGGTCCGGGTGGTATCTAGGACCTTTTGATGGAGTCATACTCCGTCAGTTATTGTATGGTGCGAGTACCTACTTGGAATCAGACAACCGAGGACCTTGCCTAGATGGCGTTCAGGACACGGTAGGGCATTTTGAGCTCACAGTGAGGCCAAGTGGATTGATTAATGCCCTGCCACTCTTATGATTTGAGGAATTGTGCTTTAGCTGTACTTGATTGGATTGGTAACAAGATCCTCTAGGGATATTTGGATTTACTCCCAGAGCGACTTGGAGCACGAGGAGCACTTGTGGATGTGCTACCATGCCCTTGTGGATGAAGCTGTATGCCAAGTTATTGAGGTACAAATTGTAGCTTCAGAAGCATACCTTCTTGGGTCACTTTATTCGAGCCGTAGGAGCGGCGATGGAAATCCGGCCAATATGGATACTAATTGAAAATTGGCCGAGATCGACAATTATTGTCGAGGTGAGGAGCTTCTTGGACTGGGCAGTGCCAGGAGAGCTCTGTGGACGGATGATGAGACTGACACCAGCACCGATTTCAGCTTTGTCAGTGGTGGGAGATGGATTGCGAGTTATAGTGATGCCTCCTATAGTGGCTGTGGAGTACCGTGGGTTATCTTCGGTCCACGCTTCATCAGTCCAACCCTATGAGTATTGTGGTAGGACGAACTGCTGTTTTGTAGGCAGCTTGGATCCCACAGTTGAGCCTTTCAGTACGCCTATTATTTCCAGCTTTGATTGATATACCTGGGCGTGGGCCATGCCTGCTCGGCTACCAGTTTTGGTTACTCAGCATTCCTGTTCTATACTACATAATGGAGTAAAAGTTCGCTCAAATTTACAGTTTCTACCATACGACACCAGTGGAAACTACAGCTTTCAGCATCTTGAGTGGGATTTACTCGGATTGTCGTCGATAGTTCGGACTTTTGACCGCGAGTTGGGCATCAGTATTATGATCGCCTTTTGAGCCAGTTTTCAGTCCCGTTCACCGAAAGGTTGGCCACTGTCAAGGTGTTCTTTACTAGATGAGAGATCGACTTCGACCCGTGGGTCCGTTGGGGTTATGATAGCATGTTGACGGATCAACAGTGGCATGAGATTGTATCTCTAAAGGATCCCTTTTGAGGGTAGCCTGCGGTTGATTAGTTCACTCGGATGGTCAAGATTCGGGAATGACCAAGTGAGGACCCCTCCTTGTTAGGGCTCTTTTCCTTACAGGATAATAGTGTGGGTATGCTTCGGGTTGCCTTGGTTGAGTTGACACAGGATGTGACTTGGTGCGTGTAGCACTGGTTGTTATTTTCTTGTCCCCCAGTCTTTTGATGGAGCCCCTGTGGTTTTTCACATCTCAGCTCAGGAGTGTTTTGCTTTTGGATCCCTCGCCCGTGATTGACTCGCTCCATTTGAGATCTGAGAGTGTTTGGAATACGAGGGACGCCCGTTGCGAATTCTAGCACGTGAGGTGAGGGAATTGCGCAATCGGGCTATGCCGTACTGGTTGTTGCTGTTGTTGCTATTGAGGAGTAATCACGGGGAGTGAGTGGTGACTTGGGAAGCTAGAGACAGTGATGATGAGTACCTACCCTTATTTTTGTGACACCTTTTGAGTTGTGTTAGTTTCGAGGACGAAACTTTCTTTTAGTGGGGGAGGATGTGAGGACCCGAAATTCCCACTTATGGATTACGGTCATATCTACTGCTTCTGGGGGCCTACGAGGTGTGTCGGTGGTATTTGTGCACAATTTGGACACAAGTGATGGACTTCGGGCTTAAAATAGATCACGTGAGTGATCGGAGGACCTCGTCGGTTGTGTAGAAGTGGTTTCGCGCGAAGCGAATATTAAAATTGGACTCAGCGCGAAATTTAGGTTAAGAACACTTCTCTAGATGCCTTCGGCAATTTTTAGAGTTGGAATTTGGCAAAACGGACAGCGGATTTGGATTCAGCGCGCGAAAACGATGAAAATGGACTATTCACTTGTATTTTTCGGAGCTCGGAGGCCGCGCACGAATTTCGAGGCAAGGGGGCACTGTTCCGGCATCGGCGGGCAGCGGCGGCGACGGTGGGCAGCGGTGGAGTGCGGCGGCGCGGGCTCGGGCAGGCGGCGGAGCGACCGCGGGCAGCGCGCTGTGCGCGGGCAGGCGCGCGGGCAGGTGCGCGGTCCACGGGGCCGGCGTGCACCAGAGGGCAGGACGCGTGGCAGCAGGTGGTAGGTCTGTGCAGTGCACCGGGACCACGGTGCAGGCAGGGCCGCCTCGGGCTACGTGCCTGGCAGGGGCGCAGGCGACACGCGCAGGCGCGCATATGGGCGCGACTGGCGCACGCTGACCAAGGTACGCGCCACGTGTCGATACCTGGATGGGCCACGTGGCGCAAGGTGAGCGGCGGGCGTCGCTATTGCCTGTTCGGCGGGCGACGTGGAGGCCCAGGACGGATTCGGGCCCGCACAGTGTTGGGCTGGGCCCAACACTGTAGCGGCCCGATTAATTCGGGCGCCCGAATCTGGGGATACGTTGGGTATTTTACGATTTGTTTTCTGGAGCCTATTTAAGCTACCCGAGCCGCCTTCTTCTTCCCTTTTTCGGCATTTTCGAGCCTCCCCTCGCCACGACGCCTTCAGCAAAGTTGATCCCTGTGCTATGCTGCACCCACCTGAGGATTTTGGGGATTTTATGTGGCACGCTTTTTGAGGTTCCATTTTCTTCGGCTCGGCGCGACGTTCTTTCGACTGAGTTCCCTTTCGTCGCGTTTCGGTGCGCGAGCTCCCTCGGCCTACCCCGACCTTCGTTTCAGGCGATTCTTACGCCGTTGGATTGGCGATGGACAGAGCTACGATCTTGGTATTTTCTTCTTCCCCTCGTTTCATGCTTTTCATTGAGTTTTTCCAAGCTTTCTGTGACCTCTTTGCTGTGGTTGAGACTTGGATAGCGGCTCGTTGTTTTGGCGATATCTCCGCCCTCGGGCATCGGATGGAGGCGTGCCTATAGTAGTTTTGTATCTACACATCGCAAGGAACGTCGTCGTGATTTTTCTGGATTTTTCTGAATTTTCCCGAAGGTAAGAAAATTATATTTTTCTGGATAGAGTTGTACAGTTTTTTTTGTACATGGGAATTTCGAGATGGTCACCTTGTGGATTTTGTAACTCGGCCTCCGGGACTCGGATTTTGATATGCAGGTACTCGTTTCGAAGGGCTCGACGCGACGATCGCGACTGTATTTTTGTCGGATTTTTAAGAGTTCTTACTGTAGGTGAAAAATCCACATATTTGGGACTGTTCCAACAGATTTGTATGTACTTGGATATTTTGGAATGAAAGTGTAATCTTGGACCTTATTGTTGTACCCAGGAAGGTTCGCGAGTGTTTCTGAACCTGTTGGAACTGGGGATGATGGTTTCCGGGTATTTTCAGCTGTTTGGAGCTGAGGCTTGCGCGACATGTACCGAGGGTGCAGTTTTGGCAGATTTTGGATTGTGAGCGTCTACACTCTTCACCGACTTCAGCTTTCCTGCGGAAAGCGTTTCAGGTGGGTGCTTTATTTCCAGAACCGGTGGACGGTTCTCTAATTCTATATGTTAGGATGCATGCATGTTTAGAGTACATGGTTCGAGTTTGAAAGGTAGGTAAGCTTGATAATGATAATTGTATAAATGATTGCAAGAATAGTATTTATGATGTATACTGAGGACTTGCATGATCTGGACATCTATGTTGATGATTAGTGTAAGCTTACCTAGGATAATGTACCCTATGTGATTATGTAACATGCCATGTTAGCACATAGCCTTTTTGTGGTTGGTTTATGCAATGGGGCAGGATTATATAGTTATGTGCGGATTTTTACTCTTAGGAGTTATTATGATCGAGGATTATGGACAGGTGTAGGCATTGATGATTTTGGCATGTGGTTTACTTTCTTATATTCTTCTTGAGAACAAATGCATGCTTGTATGGACATATAGTTAGGCCACCTTTTACTGCTACACTACTTTTTGGAACTTGACTTAGGAGAAACCATGTTATCCTTTTCTCCTTCTTTGTTAGTCAGGCGGTCTGTGTTGCTCGGGTGCGAGCAGGGGTCTGGGGTAGTGTAGCCGGGACATTGGTGTCAGGGACGGGTTGTGCTGGATTGCGATTGGCAGGGTTTTGCGGAGACCGCGGATATTGGGCGGTTGACCGGAGGTCGGCTATAGGACTTGGTTATAGACGGCAGGGTATTGCGGCAACCGCAGATATTGGGCGGTTGACCGGATATTTACTTTTGCATCAGATTGGGTATCAGTTTTCTCTAGTGGACGGAGATTCCCACTATTTGAGTACTTTTGCATCCGATTGAGGACCGAGGCTTCCTTTAGTGGTTGAGCTTTCCCACTTTGATCAGAGTCATGATCCAGTCCTGCTGATTTATACTACTTATTATACTTATCACTGAGATACTTTACTCGTGTGGGTCGCTCCCCTCGAGTCCCACTCTGGAGTGTGTTACAGACAGGCTTTGAGTCCTTAAGACTCCTTTTCATCGGTGCTATGCGTTGGCCAGCATACCCGATACAGGCAGGCACAGCAGGCAGTACCAGTTTTACTGGTGGCACTAGATTGGATTTACTACTGATATTTGCTTTATTATTGCACTCGTGTCAGGGGGACCGAGTGGAGTCTAGTAGCTGTGTTTAGACCAGTGCTAGTGTTGTTGGAAACCGTTTGGGGATTGACGGTGGTCCCGAGGTCGTTGTGTGTTAGTCGACCGTTGTGCGAGAGGGTTTGGTGATCTTGAGGCTATCCGTTCTGCGAGAGAGAGCGTGGATTTTGACTATAGTCTGCATGAGCCACAACTCGATAGTGAGTTAGTCCGTTTGGACGCCCTACATAATTCCTGCCCGTCAGTGGGAGGTGGTTGTAGGTGGGCGCGGGTTTGACTGGACCAGATGTGGCAGTCTGCTTGATTGGGTCGATTATGCATTTCATGTGCTAGTGGTTGCATACCATTCTTTTTTTCTCCCCTTTTGAGCATTTAGATAGAGGCATGGTAGCTGTTGAGAGTCTTCATGTAATGACACGGCTTTTCTAGTAATATTTTACCCTCTTGCTAATAGAGTGTAAGTTAGAGGAAATTAAAATATCGGGCTCTTTAGAGTTGACTAACATGCGGTGCGGGTATTTTTCGATGATAGAGCTCGAAAAATGATGAACGGCGGTGCAATCGGATCCAAAATCCGACTTACGGATCTCCTGGAATGGGGGTTTGAAGGTCGCGGTAACCGTGGGGTGCATCGAAATCTGTGCAAAAGATCTGACACGCTTTTCGAGGAATCCTAGAATTATCTCTTAAGGAATTATCCTTAAGCAATTATCTTTAAAGATTTATCCTGAGGGTTATCTGTAAGGAATTAATTAATTAACGAATTAATTAATTAGAGTCAAAAATATCCGAGGATTTTGACGGTACGTACGTATGAAATAAATAAAAGAAAATAATTAATAATAAGAGAATATTTAAACCCTGGTTACCGGAAGGAAAACCCTAGTTTTAAAATACCGCCTCCTCAAACCCTTCATTCTCGTGCGTACCGAAAACCAAACGAAACCCTAGTTTGAAAAGAGAGAAAGGAAAAGAGAGAAAAGAAAAGGAAACCCTAACCGGAGGAGAAAAGAAGGAAAAAAAGGAGAAAGGGGAGGAACCCGATCGCCACGATTGACGTCCGGAGACCGGAGAACGAGACGCCATCATCTACGGGGAGCGGATCCGGATCTCCAACGCCGCAAGAACCAAGATCGGTTCTTTATTTCCGATAGATTGAGGTTAGTAATCGTTAACTCTTTTGTAGAATTAATCGGGGGTTTTCCGTGTTCTTGTAAGGTCGTTTTAATCGGTACATCGATCACGGATTTTTGTAGGGTTTTGATCAATGTTTTATTCTCGTTCTTGATCGGGTGTGATCGATGATTTTTATCGGATTTAATCGGTGGCTTTTAATCGGTCTTTTGATCAAGTTTCCGATCGACGTTTTGGTTGTTCGTCGATCGTTGGTTTAGTCGTTAGATTTACCGCAATTTTGTTCGGGGATTTTTTGTGGGTGTTTTGTTGGAGCATAGTGGATTAACGGGAGGCCGCCGCCGCCGTTGTTAAACGGGAGGCCGCCGCCGTCGTTACCATGTTCGCAGGGTCGTCGCCGGGATCGCATGGGAGCGAAAACGGAGAAGAAATCGCGAAACGGGAGCGAAAACGGAAAAAAAAAAGGGGTTACAGTTCATGCAGTACGGCTCCCTCAGCCGCGGTCCACAGCCGAGGCGTGCACCCGGCGCACGCCCCCGGAGTCCGGAGGCGCAGACCCGGTGCACGCATCCGTGCGTCGGCCTGCGCGGTGCACGCTCTAGGCGTGCACCCGGCGCACGCCTCCGCACCCGGAAAGCTTAGACCCGGTGCACGCTCGGGTCGTACACCGGCCCGGCCCAGGATGCGCGGTGCACACTTCCTGCGTGCACCCGGCGCATGCCGCGCGGCCACCCGACGCGCAGACCCGGTCCACGGTTGCTCCTGTGCACCACCCGACAGCCTAAAGTTTGGTAGCTCCGTTTTGGTCCGTTTTTCCACCGTTTTGAGCGCCGTTTTCGCCGTCGGGATCACAATCTCCGCGGTTTTCTTGGCATGGCCACTTGGGATCTTTTTGGTCACTGTTTTATCACGTCGGGTGCCGATTTCGCCGACGCTCCGCGTCTCGACGAAATCGTCGGGGGCGCGCCGTCGGGTCTCTTTTCTCATCATTTTCGCCGTCGGGGTCTTCCTGGTTTAATCATTAACGTCCCGAGTCGGTTACCGGTTGAGAATTGGGTTTTGTTGGATTTCTGTTGGCGGTTTTGGGTTCCGACGGAGTTCGCGATGAAATTGTCGCGGTCCGGTGGTTGTTAGCCTTTGATGTTACCGGTTTGATCTGAGTTTTCGGTTTTACTCGATGGTTTTGACTTGTTGGTTTTCGATTGACGTCGCGGTCCCCTAGGCACGATGATTTTGATTTTGTGGGTTTAATGTGTCAGTGGTTGGGACCACTGATTTTACCTGATTAGGGTAAGGTGTTGATTTGTACTCTTGGATATTCTAGTAGGCCGCGAGGAGTTCTGATTTGCTTAGGAGGGTCGCGGGCGCGGACGGTTATCTGCAACCAGGTGGGTTCTTTTGCATCAAGTGCTGTAAGTGCATTATGTGCAACGTATCACTAAAGTATCTAATACTAACCGGTTTAATAAAGTAGATGTGATGTTCTAATGTTTTAACCCTTCGCATTATGTGTAACGCTCTTTGTTAATGTTTAAGGCGACCAAGTGTCGCAATAATTAATTTACGCCGACCTCGGCATCCCAGTTTTGAATGCTGCACGTACACAGGCGGAATGGCCCCCGCATGGGTGTACTTTTCCGGAGAAGTGGTCTGAATGACCCGTGTGCCCCACGTGTGTTGTTTGGGGACCTCTTCACGATGGCTAAACGTGTCGCCCACGCATCGTGAAGGAGTAAGAGCATCCAATGTCCCGTGGGGAGATCATCGACTACCCTGACGGGACGGTGTCACTAAAGAAAAATAAGTGAGTAAAGTAAGTTTCAGGGCGAAGGATAGCGAAAGGTTCCAGTGTAGTGTAACTCATTCTAATCTCCTGTTTGATAATGTTATAACATCTACTTTATTTGTCACTGACTTTACCCACTCCGTGACAGGTCCAACTAAGTAAGTACAACGGGACGGTGGTGAGGCAACGCGGACCCTGTGTTTGGCCGTATGAGGCATTTTGTTAAACTCTCTTTTGGTTATCTCTCTCTTTCTTTTTCTTCTTTAGTTATTTTGTGTGGGTGTGGATCATGCTGGATATGTGGACATGTAATTAATTGTTTGGATATGGTTATGTTTTATGTTGACTTTGCGGCCATTTTACGATGTCAAAAAGATTTCGAAAATGCTTTTCAAAAATAGGGTGTCGTGTGGACACCACTTTGAAAACCCTGGGGATTTATCCTTTCAAAACTATATAGCCGCCTGAATGTGAATGTTTAGACGCTTTTAAAGGAATGGGTGTCGAGTGGACACCGTTTGCAAACTCATAGGTTCTTTCCAACGTTGTTGAATGATGATACGTGTTTGTACTTAGTCACTGTGACTGTGTGGTCAATGCCGTGTAATGTTATCTTTGTAAATGTAGTCGAGACGCCGTGTATATACAAAGGAGACTCTGTCCGTCTACAGAGTGAATTTGTATATGTGGCGGGTCTGACACGCACCGGCAGGCGAGGTCGTTTAATTAATTGATTTCAAAAAAAAAAAAAATAATACACGTTTTCCGCTTATCTTGAGACCTTCGGGGCGTGACAGATTTTATGGTATTAGAGAGAAAACGGCCTTAACCACAGTAGTCGGTGACCAATATCCGCAGTGCATGATCCCACCACTAAATTGAATATGAGATAACCAAGTCGTAGGTGTCTTAGATCGCGAGTGTGCGGGAGAAAGGATTATAGCCTCAGTGTTTTTGTAGGTCAAGCATTAGGCCAGGAACCTTAGGGTTAATGCGGCTTCTTTGTATATAGCGAATAGTGGCTCGAAATGGGTCATCAGCGGAGAACGCAGGGGCAGAAAGTACGGTGCCAACCGCGGCAGAGTGTTAGCCTCTCCGACAACAACTACAAGAGATGGCCGGGCAGTTAGCAACCCTTATGGAACGGATCCGGCAGTTGACGCAACAGCCGACTACATCAGTGGAGGTCGCCCAGGCTTCTCTGCCCGGACCAGCCGCACCAGTGACGGGACCGCCGGTGGCGGACAACGAGACCATGGTCGCCCCTCCTCCGACCACGGTGACCGAGATACCGTCGGTTCATCCGACGACGCCTTCAGTGGCACTAACACCAGCAACTTTGGGACCTACGCTGGGAGCCGCTATTGGAGACCCCTTGAGAGAGACCGTGGTGACACCTGCTCCCAGAGTGTCCGCCGTCGCAGCGGGGGAAGCCCCTATCCGGCAAACTGAATGGGATAGGGCGACATCGAACTTGGCAAATTTCAAGAGGTAAGACCCACCCGTGTTTGAGGGAGAGACGACCGACCCTTTGGTCGTGGAAAAATGGGTGGATACCATGGAGAAGCTTTTGAAGACCTATTAATGGAGGAACATGAATGGGTCCCGTTGGCAGTACACTTTCTTGAAGGACACCGCCCTTCCGTCTTGGACCACGTTCCGAGAGAAACTGTTTGGGGCATTTCTCTCCGATAGCATCAAGCAGCAGATGGAAGGTGACCTGAAGCACATCAAGCAAGGAAGTCGAATAGTTATGGGATACCAACGGGCATTTGTGAGGTTGATCGAATGTGTCCCTTTGTTATAAGAAAAGAGTCTCACAAAGCCCGTCCTCTTGTGGACGATTTATGGAGCGACATCTTCAAGGTGGTGCAAACGGCGGGGTTGCACACCTCCCAAGAGGTTGTCGATGGAGCCACCACAGTGGAGCGCGGATTCGTGATTTCATGAGTCTGACGGGAGAGCTCTGATCACAGCAGGGATAAGGAGCGAACTCGGCCAAATTTTGGAAAAGAGCATATCAAGAGGAGCCAGCCTCCTAAATACCTGAGACGGTAACAAGGAACCAAGAATGCGCCGGCGGGAGGACAATGGCCGATGGACAAGTCTTGCATGATTTGTGATGCAATACACCAAGTGACCGAATGTCCCCAGAAGCAAGACCACTGTTTTCGATGCGGCAAACCGGGGCACTATCATTTTGACTGCCCTCGGAGACGGGGACATCACCCGTAGCAGCATCTACACCTTCGTCTCTGCAATCGGGAGGAGGGAGAGTCTACACGATGAACCACCATGGGACGGACCCTCGGAGCACGATGTAGCGGGTAATGCCCGAGTTTCAGATCATCGTGCTAGAACCTTTGTGCCAGCCCCTAAGCATCCCACTCTTCCACCTCGTTTCATGTTTTCGCCCTACCCTAGTTAATAGAAGAAATCCCCATCGTAGGAATAAGTTCGGTCGGATCCTCCGGCTACCCCTCGAGGCAGGCGGCTGTACTCCTTCCTGCCCAGCGAGGGTGAGGCGGGTTCTTAGTCTCTAAGAACTGATGAGGTTTCCGTAAAGGTTATTGGTGTAGCGCTTGGGGCCGACAGTCGCGACGATCTTTAAGCGGTAGTTGACTGCTTGAAGTCCCAAGCGTGTCTCCGGGCACCGGACTGATCGGAACTCGTAAACTGAGTTTGTAGGAGCGCCTTCTGCCCGCTTTTCTTTGTTGCGGGCGAGAAGCGTGGTAGAAGGCGAACGAGTAGCGTTCACGAGCGCCGTATGGATCACGACACGAGAAGAACAAGTACCCCTCTACCTCGAATAGATGACTTAGTCGATCAGCTACAAGGAGCAACGGAGTTCCAAAAGATTGATCTGCGGTCCGGCTATCACTAGCCTAGAGTCCGGGGTAATGACATACTCGAAAACAACCCTGCGAGCTCGGAATAGTCAACATGAGCTTACGGTTATACCGTTTAGACTCGTTAACGCACCAGCGGTGTTCACGGGCATGAGGAATAGGATACTCAAGCCCATCTTAGACCAGTCGGTGATAGTCCTCTAGTTGACGTTCCGGTCTACTCTCGCATAGACAAGGGGTATGGGGAACACTCGCGAGTAACCCCCCAGACCCTCCGGGACCAGGAAGTGTATGCCAAACTCATAAAGTGTGAGTTCTGACTCCGCGAGGTGGGCTTTCTGGGGCATATTGTGTCGGCTGCTGGGATTGCGGTCGACCCGAAGAAGATAGATTCGGTAACCGACCGGCCCAGGCTGACGATGGTGACTGAGATTCGAAGCTTCCTGGGTCTGGCAGGGTATTACAGACGCTTTGTGGAAGGCTTCTCCAAGATAGCTATGCCCCTGACTCGCCTGACCCGTAAAGGAGAAAAGTACATCTGGACCGATCAGTGCCAGAAGAGTTTTGAGGAACTCAAGAGCAAGTTGACGCAGACCCCGATGCTCGCTCTACCGGAGCCCGGCGAGGACTACGAGGTGTACTGCGATGCGTCACGGAACGATCTCGGAGGCGTGCTTATGCAACGGGGTAAAGTTATAGCCTATGCGTCAAGGCAACTCAAGGAGTACGAGAGAAACTACCCCGTGCGCGACCCGGAGCTTGCAGAGGTCGTGTTCGTCCTCAAACTATGGAGACACTATTTGTACGGTACACATTGCAAAGTGTACTTCGGTCATCAGAGCCTCAAGTACCTCTTCACTCAGAGGGAGTTGGATTTGCGGCAAAGGCGGTGGCTCGAATTACTAAAGGACTATGATCTAACTATCCACTACCATCCCGGGAAAGCGAATGTGGTGGCTGATGCCTTGAGCCACAAAGGACAGACGGTGGAATCAATGACAAACGCCTTTACCCAGCAGGACCGTTTGATTGCAGAATTTTCGCAATTGAGACTGGAGGTAGTACCAGCGGGTACGGTCGCACGGCTCTTGACCCTGGTGGTTAGACCTACCCTGCTGGACAGGATTCTGAAAGGGGAATTGACCGATGGCCAGCTACAACTGGTGTGAGACAGAATGTCCTCGGAGCAAGGCGGAGTTCTTATGACTGACCCAGATAATGTAATAAGGTGCCGGAGACGAATTCGTGTACCCGATAAGCTAGAAACGAGGGAAGAAAATCTAGCAAAAGCATATAATACCTCCTATACCGTGCATCCCGGAGGTACAAAGTGGTGCAATGATCTGTGGCAGACCTTCTGGTGGCCCAAATCGAATGAGCAAGGTGACACAATTTGGGGCGCAATATTGGGTGTGCCAACAGGTGAAAGGGAAACATCAGAGACCGGCGGGGAAACAGGCGCTTCGGCTTACAAGGAAAGTAGTAGCAGGAAAGACCTCTTACAAAGAGTAATTTTGGTCTCGACCCCAGGGGAACCCTTAGAAGTAATGCTTCGTACCTTCCTGCCCAATAAGGAGGTGAAGACTTAGTTGTCTTATTTGTTGGCTATTTAGTTAAGGGTTAAATAGGTCCAACTTCCGGCCTTGTGACAATAGACCCGAGGCGTTGTAACAGTACGCCTTAGACGTCCAGGTGGGTTGAGTCAGGTCAGGATCTGTGGCGGTGTGACAGAATGCCTTAAGTAGATGGGTTGCGTATTTCTAATAGTTCGAGCCTTTGGGATTGTTGGTTGGCATCGACGATCCGACATTTGGGATTTGGGGCGCGTAGGCCCGGTGGCATACCGGTTGGCGTTACTGCCAAACCTCGATGCGGAGGCTGGCATGGGAGGAAAAGAAACTCCGCAACCGGGCAATCCCTTACGTAAAGGTGTAATGGAGTAACCTTGAGGAGCGCGAGGCAACTTGGGGACTTAAGACGAAAATAAAGGAAGATTTCCCAGAATTGTTTAGCGAGGGTTGAGTTTAAGTTTCGAGGACGAAACTTTTTATAAAGTGTGAGTGGTGTAATGACACGGCTTTTCTAGTAATATTTTACCCTCTTGCTAATAGAGTGTAAGTTAGAGGAAATTAAAATATCGGGCTCTTTAGAGTTGACTAACATGCGGTGCGGGTATTTTTCGGTGATAGAGCTCGAAAAACGATGAACGGCGGTGCAATCGGATCCAAAATCCGACTTACGGATCTCCCGGAATGGGGTTTTGAAGGTCGCGGTAATCGTGGGGTGCATCGAAATCCGTGCAAAAGATCTGACACGCTTTTTGAGGAATCCTAGAATTATCTCTTAAGGAATTATCCTTAAGCAATTATCTTTAAAGATTTATCCCGAGGGATTATCTGTAAGGAATTAATTAATTAACGAATTAATTAATTAGAGTCAAAAATATCCGAGGAGGATTTTGACGATACGTACGTATGAAATAAATAAAAGAAAATAATTAATAATAAGAGAATATTTAAACCCCGGTTACCGGAAGGAAAACCCTAGTTTTAAAATACCGCCTCCTCAAACCCTTCCTTCTCGTGCGTACCGAAAACCAAACGAAACCCTAGTTTGAAAAGAGAGAAAGGAAAAGAGAGAAAAGAAAAGGAAACCCTAACCGGAAGAGAAAAGAAGGAAAAAAGGAGAAAGGGGAGGAACCCGATCGCCCCGATTGACGTCCGGAGACCCGAGAACGAGACGCCATCATCTACGGGGAGCGGATCCGGATCTCCAACGCCGCAAGAACCAAGATCGGTTCTTTATTTTCGATAGATTGAGGTTAGTAATCGTTAATTCTTTTGTAGAATTAACCGGGGGTTTTTCGTGTTCTTGTAAGGTCGTTTTAATCGGTACATCGATCACGGATTTTTGTAGGGTTTTGATCAATGTTTTATTCTCGTTCTTGATCAGGTGTGATCGATGATTTTTATCGGATTTAATCGGTGGCTTTTAATCGGTCTTTTGATCGACTTTCCGATCGACGTTTTGGTTGTTCGTCGATCGTTGGTTTAGTCGTTAGATTTACCGCGATTTTGTTCGGAGATTTTTTGTGGGTGTTTTGTTGGAGCATAGTGGATTAACGGGAGGCCGCCGCCGTCGTTGTTAAACGGGAGGCCGCCGCCGTCGTTACCATGTTCGCGGGGTCGTCGCCGGGATCGCACGGAAGCGAAAACGGAGAAGAAATCGCGAAACGGGAGCGAAAACGGAAAAAAAAAAAAAAGGGTTACTTTTCATGCAGTACGGGTCCCTCAGCCGCGGTCCACGGCCGAGGCGTGCACCCCGCGCACGCCCCCGGAGTCCGGAGCTGCAGACCCGGTGCATGCATCCGTGCGCCGGCCTGCGCGGTGCACGCTCTAGGCGTGCACCCGACGCACGCCTCCGCACCCGGAAAGCTTAGACCCGGTGCACGCTCGGGTCGTGCACCGGCCCGGCCCAGGATGCGCGGTGCACGCTTCCTGCGTGCACCCGGCGCATGCCGCGCGGCCACCCGACGCGCAGACCCGGTCCACGGTTGCTCCTGTGCACCACCCGACAGCCCAAAGTTCGGTAGCTCCGTTTTGGTTCGTTTTTCCACCGTTTTGAGCGCCGTTTTCGCCGTCGGGATCACAATCTCCGCGGTTTTCTTGGCATGGCCACTTGGGATCTTTTTGGTCACTGACGAAATCGTCCGGGGGCGGGGGCGCCGTCGGGTCTCTTTTCTCATCATTTTCGCCGTCGGGGTCTTCCTGGTTTAATCATTAACGTCCCGAGTCGGCTACCGGTTGAGAATTGGGTTTTGTTGGATTTCCGTTGGCGGTTTTGGGTTCCGACGGAGTTCGCGATGAAATTGTCGCGGTCCGGTGGTTGTTAGCCTTTGATGTTACCGGTTTGATCTGAGTTTTCGGTTTTACTCGATGGTTTTGACTTGTTGGTTTTCGATTGACGTCGCGGTCCCCTAGGCACGATGATTTTGATTTTGTGGGTTTAATGTGTCAGTGGTTGGGACCACTGATTTTACCTGATTAGGGTAAGGTGTTAATTTGTACTCTTGGATATTCTAGTAGGCCGCGAGGAGTTCTGATTTGCTTAGGAGGGTCGCGGGCGCGGTCGGTTATCTGCAACCAGGTGGGTTCTTTTGCATCAAGTGCTGTAAGTGCATTATGTGCAACGTATCACTAAAGTATCTAATACTAACCGGTTTAATAAAGTAGATGTGATGTTCTAATGTTTTAACCCTTCGCATTATGTGTAACGCTCTTTGTTAATGTTTAAGGCGACCAAGTGTCGCAATAATTAATTTACGCCGACCTCGGCATCCCAGTTTTGAATGCTGCACGTACACAGGCGGAATGGCCCCCGCATGGGTGTACTTTTCCGGAGAAGTGGTCTGAATGACCCGTGTGCCCCACGTGTGTTGTTTGGGGACCTCTTCACGATGGCTAAACGTGTCGCCCACGCATCGTGAAGGGGTAAGAGCATCCAATGTCCCGTGGGGAGATCATCGACTACCCTGACGGGACGGTGTCACTAAAGTAAAATAAGTGAGTAAAGTAAGTTTCAGGGCGAAGGATAGCGAAAGGTTCCAGTGTAGTGTAACTCATTCTAATCTCCTGTTTGATAATGTTATAACATCTACTTTATTTGTCACTGACTTTACCCACTCCGTGACAGGTCCAACTAAGTAAGTACAACGGGACGGTGGTGAGGCAACGCGGACCCTGTGTTTGGCCGTATGAGGCCTTTTGTTAAACTCTCTTTTGGTTATCTCTCTCTTTCTTTTCCCTCTTTAGTTATTTTGTGTGGGTGTGGATCATGCTGGATATGTGGACATGTAATTAATTGTTTGGATATGGTTATGTTTTATGTTGACTTTGCGGCCGTTTTACGATGTCAAAAGGATTTCGAAAATGCTTTTCAAAAATAGGGTGTCGTGTGGACACCACTTTGAAAACCCTGGGGATTTATCCTTTCAAAACTATATAGCCGCCTGAATGTGAATGTTTAGACGCTTTTAAAGGAATGGGTGTCGAGTGGACACCGTTTGCAAACTCATAGGTTCTTTCCAACGTTGTTGAATGATGATACGTGTTTGTGCTTAGTCACTGTGACTGTGTGGTCAATGGCGTGTAATGTTATCTTTGTAAATGTAGTCGAGACGCCGTGCATATACAAAGGAGACTCTGTCCGTTTACAGAGTGAATTTGTATATGTGGCGGGTCTGACACGCACCGGCAGGCGAGGTTGTTTAATTAATTGATTTCAAAAAAAAAAAATAATACACGTTTTCCGCTTATCTTGAGACCTCTGGGGCGTGACACTCCAGCTTTTCTATTTCAGTCTTTACTGCTTTGGTTATCTTATGCCTCTAGTGTACTTAGTGGGCAGATCGTCGGGCCTGGTGGCGGTACCCACTGAGGACTCCCTTTTTAGGTGTAGTTCTCACACCCGTTGGGGGTTTTCCCCCTCCCCTTCTTTTCTCTCCTTGTTTTGCAGAGTCTTAGGGGGTGTTGCTGATTCTGCGGTTGTTGATCGAGGTGAGGGAGTCGCGTGCTAGATCCCTACCCGTCGTTGGAGAGTAGCGGTACCCCTTCTGAGGAGATCTTCAGTAGATTAGTTATTTTATTTTCTTCTTTTGAGAGACTGATGTAGTGAGGATATGATATGTATTGAGAGCCTGTACACTGATGTATTTATTGAAGATACCTTCCTGTTGAGTTCTGAGTTTTGTATATGAGGACATTGTATGGTTACCATTTTTGGGAGATGGACATTATTGTAATATTTCCAGTTGTACGGTGATTGATTTTAGTTTACAGCAGATTTTTATTTATAGCTCTGATATCTGTTTAGCTGTAGTACTTTTCTTACAGGTAGGACGCTTCGCCTATGCGGGTTTGGCATAGGTGGCGGATCTGTTGGCGAGCCCGGGTCGCAATTTCGACCCCGGGGCGTGACATGACCGGTTTTCTTTATGCTCTCAGTTATGTGTTTTGGACGACCGTTTTTAAAATAAAGAAAAAAAGATTGCGAAAATGTTTTAAAAACCAAGTGTCGTGTGGACGTCGTTTTGTAAACCCGTGGTTTTATCATTTCAAATTTATCTTGTCATTTTGGTCAATGTGTTTGTTTGATGGTTCCCTTTTAGTCTTTATCCTTGGCTTGTGTGGTTAAAGTATAGTTGTGGTTTTTATGCCGTGCATACGCAAGGGTAGCTTGATTGGTAAAGTCGAGAATGCTAGTGTATGTGGCGGGTCTGTGCACGTGACCGGCGGGAGTCTCTTTCAAAAAAAAATAAATTATTGCGCTATTTTCTGCTTCAATAAACCCCTGGGACGTGACAGATTAAGATGGTATCAGAGAAAAACAACTTTAACTACGGTAGTTACTGTCCAACATCCGCAGAATACATTATCACTTGCGGCTAACCCAGGAAATAATCAAAGGCTAGGTGTGTAGAGCATGAGTGTCGGTCGGGGGGGGGGGGGGGGAAGGATCCCTGTTTGATCATATGACGTGGTTCTTTATTTTTTTAAGTCTAGGTTTGACTTGGTTGCTATGTATGCTCAGACAATGGCCCGGACTAGGTCGTCAACTGATAACGTAGGAGCTGATGGAACGGCATCAACAGCTGCGGAGAACGGTTTTCTTCGACAACAGTTGCGGAGATGGTCGGGCAACTCTTAGCACTTACAGAACGAATGTACTGGTTGACGCAAACCGCCGGAGTAGCCAATCTCGTCCCCTTTGTCATGAGGGACGAATCCCATATGGCCCAGGTCTACGTAAACGGTCCACGGAGCGACACCTTTCAGATAGTACCAGCAGCAGGACTGCCTACCTTTTAAGAGGTGGTTGACAGGGCCACTTTAGTGGAGCAAGAATTGGCTGTCATTCGTGCCCGGCAGGAGGGCTATAAGCATAATCGGGACGAGAAACGACCATAGTTTTATCCTGCGGATGGCTTTCTCCATGGAAGTCGACCACCCAAGCACCCAAGGACGCAGCAAGGAACTAGGAGCACGTCGACGGGAGGACAGGGGCCGGGGGACCGGCCTTGCATCATCTGCAGAGGAGCACACCGTGTAGGGCCCCAAAACCTCATGTAGCTTTTTTCCGTGAATCCACAATGTGAAACACCTGGTATTGGTGTGTTGGGTGAGTAACGCATAAAATGGATGTGTTGGATGGACTCAGTGAGGTCCTAGATCAAGCCTGTCCTTCGGCTGCTTTTGCCAAATTTTAGAAGAGATTTCAGGCTAATCGGAGGTCGGATTTGGATTCAGCACGGAAAAACGCTTAAAAATAGCTATTTGCTTGTATTTTTCTGAGTCCAGATGCCCAAAAAGGGCTCCGGAAGTTTTCGGTGGATTATGGTGCATGGGAGAGGCAGTAGACCGGCCGGGTGCCACGTGGCGGCCTATTACTGTCCGGTTCAGGTTGTGCGGTCCACGGAGCACTACCGGGTGGCGCATGGACCCGGCGCGGGGACACGTGGCGCCCCAGGAGTGGACAGCGCTCATTGCACGATCCACGGAACCCCGCGCGGGTGCATAGACCGGGCGCGGGGACACGTGGCAGGCTATGATAGGCGGGCTCATGGGACGCGGTCCACGGAGGAGCACGCCGGCGCCTCGAGATGTGTGCGTGCATGGGGGGCAGGCGGCGTGGCCGATGAGGTGCATGTGGGCGCGGTCGGCGGGTTGCGCGGGCGGGCCACGTGGCGCGCCCTGCGATTCGCGGGCGCCACCCACCTGCGTTGACGGGGGTGCGACATGTGGCGGAGTCCGAAAGGCCTTGCACTTGCTGTTCCTTGTTTGGGACATGTGTCAAGTACAGGGCATTTCGGGCGTTGGTCGGATGGGGTGCGGGATCCCGTTTGGTGCGACTGTTGGATTCGGGCGCCTGAAAGAGTGCGCCCGAATCCGAAACAGTGGACTTTTTGGGTTGGACCTATAAATAGGTCCCCTTTGATTGCTTTTTGCTCATTTTGCTGGGCCTTTTCACAGTTGGCCTTCTTTAGAGAAATTGTTCAACCTTTTGTTTTACATCTTGTGGAGAAGTTCCAGAATTTTTGGAGGACGCTACTTCGACGTCTACTGCGATTCGGCGCACTGCAACACACCTTCCTTGTTAGCCTTTTTCATCGTGTTTCGGTCTGCGGACTCTCCTGGGATACCTCGAAGGAGTTTTCGGGTGATTCTTGTGCCCACATTTTTACGATAGGTAGGGCTACGACTTTTGTTTTTCAGCTTCTCCGTATTCTGAGGTTTTCTTGGGCTTTTCGGACCATTTTTGTGACCCATTTTCTGTGATGGAATTTTCGACAACACCGGGTTTTTGTGGGTTTTCTCTGCACTCGAGAATCAGAACAAGGAATGCAAGTACTCGATTTACATCTACGTGTCGCAAGGAACATCGTCGTAATTTTTCTGAAATTTTTGGAGATTGCTTCGAAGGTGAAAATTATACTTTTTCTGGACAGAGTACTGCAGACTTTTGATCATTAGAAGTTTCGCGTGCACCGCGGTGATTAATTTGTATCTTGGCCTACAGATGTCGGAACGGGAAGAGTAAGTACTCGTTTTTCATCTACTCATCGCGAGGATCTCAACGGTGATTTTTTCGGATTTTTTTGAGGACTGCACTGAAGTGAATTTCCTCGTTTTTTGTGCTGTTTTGCAAAACAGTAATTACTGTTGTGGAGTTGCCCATTTATGTCGTGTGTGATCTATTTTTGCTGTAGTTCTCGTATTTTGGAGGTTTGCAGGGATTGAGGATCTTGGACAGCGAGGAATCTCGTACTGTGATAGTTTACACTTTTCGAGGTGTGTAGTTGTTATGGACCTCATCTTTGAATTACCCACTAGGAATATTAGAGTGATCCCCGTTGTTGAATGTCGATTAGTATATCGTGGGTAACATGCATGCTTGTATTGTTTGGACTGGTGCTATGTTAGTACTTAGTGTTCCTATGAGATCTTTATTATCCTGGAATAGCATGCTCTAATCAATGTAAGAATAACGATATTTGTCTTTCTTTTATCATCATGAGGACACTTGCATGCTTGTATGGACATCTAGTTAGGCCACCTTTTTCTGCTACACTATTATGCTGGGAATTTGACTTAGGAGAAACCATGATTTCTATATTATTCTCCTTTATTATAGACCCAGGATATTTGTTGCTTGGGTTAGAGCAGGGGTTTGGGATAGTGTAGCCGGGGCCTAGATTTTGGATTGTGGGGTATTGCGGCAACCGCGGATATTAGGCGGTCGACCGGATGTTTACTTATGCATCAGATTTAGGGATCGTGGTTCATTAGTGGATGAATTTTTCCCACTTTGATCATAGTCGTGATCCAGTCCTGCTAAAGTTGTTAAAGGATTATGATCTGAGTATCCTTTATCATCCCGGCAAAGCCAATGTCGTGGCAGATGCTTTGAGTAGGAGGACGAGTCTGAGTTTGATGATTTCGCAGCAGGCACCGCTGGTGGAGCAGATGAGACGGTTACAGATTGAGGTTGTATCCCCTGGGGTCTCTGCTAGACTTATGTCTTTGGTCGTGCAGCCCACTCTGTTGGTCAGGATTCGAGAGAAACAGAGTGAGGACCCCCACTTGACGAGGATCCGAGAGCAGATTCAGACTGAGTTGGCAGGGGATTTTTCAGTTGATGCTTCGGGAGTACTGCGGTATAGGGACCGAGCTTGTGTGCCTATGGATTCTGAGATTCCAGATCAGATCTTGAGGGAAGCCCATTATACACCTTATACCATCCATCCTGGAGGGACTAAGATGTATAAGGACCTCAAGACACATTTTTGGTGGAGTGGTATGAAGAGAGACATTGGGGGATTCGTGGCTCACTGTTTAACTTGTCAGCAAGTGAAGGCTGAGCATCGTGTTCCTGCTGGCAAGTTGCAGAGTCTCCCAATCCCTGAATGGAAATGGGATCATATCACTATGGATTTTGTCACTGGATTGCCGAGAGCACAGACGGGAGCAGATGCGATCTGGGTAGTCGTGGATAGACTCACCAAGTCTGCTCACTTCCTACCGGTGCAAGTGACTTGGCCTTTGGAGCGACTGGCACAGTTATACATGGATGAGGTGGTGAGGTTGCACAGTGTACCTGTCTCCATTGTGTCAAATAGAGACCCGAGGTTTGTCTCGCATTTCTGGAGGAGTTTACAGACAGCTTTGGGGACGCAGCTTCGTTTCAGCACAGCATTCCACCCACAGACCGATGGACAGTCTGAGCGCACCATCCAGACCCTCAAGGATATGTTGAGAGCGTGCGCCATGAATTTTGGAGGAGGGTGGTACCGACACTTGGGATTGGTTGAGTTTGCGTACAACAACAGCTACCAAGCGAGCATTCAGATGGCTCCGTTTGAAGCGTTGTATGGACGCAAGTGTCGGTCACCCCTATATTGGAGTGACATGGGTGAGAAGAAGACTTTGGGTCCGATTTACTGTCAGAGGCAGAGGAAAAGGTCAGAGTGATTCGACGACATCTTGAGACCGTCCAGAGTCGACAGTGGAGTTATGCTGATACCCGACGGTGAGATTTAGAGTTTCAGGTTGGTGATCATGTTTTCTTGAAAGTCTCGCCCTCGAAGGGGGTCCGAAGATTTGGAGTTTGAGGGAAGCTTAGTCCCCGGTTTATTGGACCCTTTGAGATACTGGAGAGGGTTCGCCCTGTTGCTTATCGAGTAGCTCTTCCTCCACGCCTGGCAGGAGTTCATGATGTGTTTCACGTCTCTGCTCTGAGGAAGTATGTTTTTGATCCTACTCATGTGATTGACTTCACCCCACTGGAGATTGGGGAGGACTTTGGGTACGAGGAGCGCCCGTTGCGGATTCTGGCTCGCGAGGTGAGAGAATTGCGCAATCGGGTGATACCTTATGTGAAGATATTATGGAGCAACCACGAAGAGCGGGAGGCCACTTGGGAGCTGGAGGAGGTGATGCGGGATACCTATCCTTTCTTATTTGAGGCTTCAGGCTGAGGTACGTCTATCTTGGTTTCTAGTTTCGTGGACGAAACTTTTTTTTAGTGGGGGAGGATGTAGGACCCCTGAACCCCATGCAGCTTTTTTCCGTGAATCCACTGTGCAAAACACCTATTGATGGTGTGTCTGTCCCATAGTGCATCAAAGGGATGCCACAGATGGACCCTGTGAGTTATTGTTAACTGGATTGGCCTTCGGCTGCTTTTGCCGAATTTTAGAAAAGGTTTTAGGCCAAATAGAGGTCGGATTTGGATTCAGCGCAGAAAAACGCTTGAAAACGACTATTTGCTTGTTAAATTCTGAGTCCGGATGCCCAAAAAAGGACTCCTAGAAGTTTTAGTGGTTTTTCGGTGCATAGGGGAGCCGTGGACCGGCGAGGGTGCCACGTGGCGGCCTCTGGTTGGTCGGCGCACGCGGCTTGGTCAACGGAGCAATAGGGGTGTGGCCGGGGTGCACCGCGGGAGGCGTGGACCGGCAGGGATCCACGTGGCAGCGCCGGATTGGGCGGCCCACGCGCGCTCGGTCCATGGGGGCGCGCGCGGGAGCGGTGGACTGGGGCGCGCCACGTGGCGGCCCCGGGTTGGCTGGCCTACCAGCGCGTGGTCCACGCAGCGCGCGGGAGCAGGCGCGGGGGGGCAGGTACCGTACCGGCAGGCAGGTAGGGCAGGTGGGCAGCGCCACGTGGCGCCCGCTGATTCGCAGGCGCCACCCACCGCGTTGACCCGAGCGGGGGACACGTGGCGTCCACCCACTGGGCTTGCACCGCTGTTGCCTGTTCCATGGACACGTGGCGGGCTCCGGACCGGGTCGGACGGCGGCGGGATCCGACGGGATCCGGTGTGCGGGCTGGGCCGGGCCTTGGGCCGCACTGTGCGCTCCCGAATCCAAGCGGGCCGGGCCTTGGGCCGCACTGTGCGCGCCCGAATCCGTGTGGGCCGGGCCTTGGGCCGCACTGTGCACGCCCGAAACTGGGGACACAGCGGGTATTTTGGGATTTGTTTCTTTGGGCCTATATATAGGGCCCGAATCCACTTCTTGAGCCTTTTTCTCCCACTTTCAGGCCTTCTCTCTCCGAGCTCCCTTCTGCAAAGTTTCTCCTCCCTCTGTGCTGCATTCACCTATGGAGTTTTGGGATTTTTAGGGGCACGCATCCTGAGGTTTCTGATTTTACGGCGCGGCGCGACGTTTGATCTCCGGTGATCTTCTTCGTCGCAGTTCAGTGTGAGGACTCCCCTGGCCCACCCCGACCTTCGATTTCGACGATTCTTACGCCGACATACTCCTGAGAGGTAGGGCTTCATCTTTCGTGTGATCGCGCACTCCTATTTTGAGTTTTTGGCATGGTTCCTGTGGTGCCTTTGTGACCCCTTTTTCTGTGTGGTTTTTGGGACAGCACTGGAGTATTTTGGCGATATCTTCGCGCACGAGCATCGGATTGAAGCGTGCCTGTACAAGTTTTTCATCTACACATCACAAGGAACATGCTCGTATTTTTCTTGGATTTTTCTGAGTTTTTATTGGAGGTGAAAAAATCCCTTTTCCCTGAAATCAGTGCTACAGTTTTTGGTACAGAATTCTTTTGAGTGGGTCACCTTGCCGAATTTGTAACTTTACCTACAGAACTCGGATTTGGGCGTATAGGTACTCGTTTCGATCGTCTCATCGCAACGAACGCAGTGATATTTTTGTGGGAATTTTCTGAGCCCATTTCGCAGGTGAAAATAGCACAGTTTTGGGACTGTTTCTGTGTGTGTGGGACAGCGGTTAAATGGTATTATTGTGTTGTAATTTGGACCCTTTGTGCTTATTTTCGCAGTTATCGCGACTTGTGGACCGCAGTTTGGGTGGGAAGATATTTTGTACTTGGATTAGCGATCGAGGTGGGTGACGTTGTCTACTCCTCTATTTTGACTACCCACTAGGCTTATAAAAATATTTTCCCCATAAAATGGAATTACTCATCATTTGGAACACTTGCATGCTTAGGGATAGGATGCCATGAGAGAACTTGCACCTTGAGAAATTAATTGCTAAAATTTGATATGTTATGCAAAAGAAATGTACGTCTTTTAATCAAAGGGATATTCTTGCATGTGTACAGGTTGGCATTTGACATACTGGTATATTTAAAGTACTTAGGCAATTTTGATGATTAGTGATAACATACTCCCTTTCATGGACAGGTGTATTTATCTTGCTAAATAAAGGACAATTGCATGCTTGTATGGACATTTAGATAGACCACTATTTACTGCTGCACTATCATTTTGGGAATTGACTTAGGAGAAACCATGCTTTTCTGTTTCTTCTCTTTTAATCAGACTTCAGGGATAGTATGCCCAGGTTCGAGCGGGGGCTAGGATAGTGTAGTCAGATTTTTGGAGGATTTGGGTCAGGCTGGGCTTGACGGTAGGGTTTTGCGGTAACCACGAATCTTGGGTGGTTAACCGGGTTATTACTATTGCATCAGATTTGCGGATAGGATTCCTCTAGTGGATGGAGTTTCCCACTTATTGCTTATTATCGCATTTATTGGGGGTTCGGGTTATCTTTAGTGGAAGGTTTTTCCACTTCGATCATAGTCATGATCTAGTCCTGCTACAGTGAGATATTGAGACATGGTTTCCTTTCTCGTGTGGGTCGCTCCCCTTGAGTGCCAATCCGGAGTGTGCGACCGGACGGATCGAGGCCGGTCTGTTATTACTTTAGTGTATGATCGGACGGACAGAGGCCAATCTGTTACTTACTTGGGATACGATCGCACCGGGCAGTAGTCGGTTAGTACTCCCACAGATGAGTTTAGCAGGCAGTGCCAGTTTTTTACTGGTCGTCAGATTGGGTTTATACAGTCAGGCTCATTCACTGATGCATTCTTTTAGTTACATCGTTCGGACTCTGCATTAAGAGGCATCGTAGTGGTAGTTTCATTTTCTTATCAGCAGCACTGTTTATAGCTTACCACTTCTTCTTTTCTTTTTGCCTCTGGTAGGCCTAGTGGACACGTCTGAGTTGAGGCTTTACTAACTAGGGGAGGCTACTATTTTTATAGTAGTTCTTACCCCCATCGTCCTTTCTTTGTTTTTCTCCCTTTGTTTTGCAGAGTCCTCTGCGGGAGTTGCTGGGCCGTCAGCAGCGGATCGAGGTAAAAGGATAGCGGACTAGATAGAGAGTCCACCCGACGGTTGCTAGCTTTCTTAGACAGCTTTTTGGTATTTTATTTTGGGTCTGGCTTTAGCCAGCTAGTTGTATATTTGTGGTGAGCTGGGAGAGATATTTGTATTACTTTACAGTTGTTCTTTGTTTACTTTCAGCTGTTGTCTGAGATGTAGTAGTTTTAGTTCAGCTCTGATTTTATGCTCTTTTATTATTATTTCTTATATATGAGCAGGTTACCGACGCTTCGTGTACGCGGGAAATACCGTGTGCACGGCGAATCTATAGACGGGCCCGGGTTCTGGTTTACACCCGTGGCGTGACATGGATAGAGTCTACAACTATCATGTCTCTATCTACAATGCTCAAAGGGTGATACAGATGAAAATGATGCATCGACTCTAACCCAAATACTCAATCAACCCAATCACAGTGACTGCCACATAGGGTCCAGTCAAACCTGCGCCCACTTACTGCCATTACATCCACGGAGGACTGGAATTACGTAGGGTGTCCGTGACTGCCTAAAAAAAGGCCCAGCCAGAGGGACTGCGTCGACAAGTCGCGATAGCAAAGTAACAGGCCTAGCTCCGGAGCGGCACTCGAGGGGCGCGACCACACCGAGGAAAGTATTCGCGCATCTCTGTCGAGCTCAACATGCCTCATGCAGGCTATAGTCCAAACCACGATCAACAATGTCACACCCCGGGGTCGGAACTGTCACGCCCCGGGTCGAAACTGCGACCCGGGCTCACCAACAGATCCGCCGCCCATACGGGATGCCCCGTATAGACGTAGCGACTAACCTGCAAAAGAAGTCTACAATATACAGATATCAGAGCTGAAAAGTAAAAGCTGGGAAAAATAAATACAACTCTCACAAAATATACAAGTATCTCTCAAAATAAGAAGAGTACAACACAATCCTCACTACAAGTCACTCGACATGAACTCTCAAAAGTAGGGAGGTACATCTACTCTCAGGCGACACTGGTAGGGATCTATCTCGCGACTCCCTTACCTCGATCAGTCGGGTCAGCAACAGGTGCAGCAGGAACTGGTGCAGAAGAAGAAGAAGTCCCTGGGGAAAAGACACCACGACGGGTGTGAGAACTACGTCCCAAGTAGTTCTCAGTGGGTGCCGCCAACAAGCCCGACGGTTTGCCCACTAAGTCTACTAGAGGCAAAAGTAATAAATGAAGTGCGGAAAGGGAAAATGCTGGTAAAGTAAACTCTACAGCTACTATGCCTCTATCTAGATGCTCAACAGTGGAACAGGAAGAATATGATGCTACAACTAGCACTCGACTCGAATCACCCAATCTCAACTGACTGCCGCATAGGGTCCAGTCAAACCTGCGCCTACCTACTGCCGTCACGTCCCGGGGGACCGGACTTACGTAGGGCGTCCATGACTGCCACTAACTGGCCCAGCCAGAGGGACTGTGTCCGTGACTGCCACTAACTGGCCCAGCCAGAGGGAACACTGCGTCGACAAGTCGCGATAGAAGAACAGGCCCAACTCCGGAGTGGCTCTCGAGGGGAGCGACCCCACCGAGGAAATTATCCGCGTATCTCTGTCGAGCTCAAATGTGGCTCATGCAGTCTAAAGTCCAAATCCTCGATCAACAAGATCGGCTGTAACCAAAGGAACACTGTCTCACTCACAGGCTGGAAAACTGCACAGCCGAGACCCACTATCACTCAAATGGCTCCCAAGATCCCAGATCCAACGCCCAAGTCAACCTCCCAAAGAAATCTGGTCTACAGACTGCTAACAACTCCACTCGGTCCCCTGACACGAGTGTAAATGCATCCCACAATAATCCGACCTCTCGGCCCACTACTTGGGCGAGTAAAACTCTAAGTCCAGAGTGATAAAAGAATAGAGCAGTGGGAATGTCTAGAGTAATAAAGAAAAACCTAGCCCAAGTTGAGGTTTTCTACAGTCTGGCTGAACATGCATCATATGACAGTGGTGCTAGGTCAAGTTCCAAGATAAACAATAATTAACAACTTGTAGGGAGCAAGATAATAATAATCAACAGCTTAGGGGAGAAAATAATCACATGATCATCAAACTACAACAGGAATATTAATTCACACATTCTAGCATGCTGGACATCAAACATTAAAATATGCAAGTCCCTAAAGCTAGAATTAGTACACAGTCCGCTGATCTTGAAAAAGAGGTCACCCACCTGATGCGCTGATCTGTCCAAATCTTACAGCTGATAATACCAGAACCACAGCAACTCACTGTCCAGTACGCTCAATACAGTCCAAAATCCCACCTGGGTACAACATAGGCTACAGTTATACACAAATCTCCCAAAAATCTGTCCAAATATCACATGCTGGTTTTCAGCTGTAAAGATGCTGAAATTTCACCTGCAGACAGTGCTCAGTAAATACCAACAAAAATACCCCGGCGTTCCTCGCGTCGATAGCTTCGAAACAAGTACCTGCACGCCCAAATCGGAGTTCCGTAGGCCAAGATATAAATTCCACAACACGGGCGCGCGAAAACATACATCCACATAACTGTAAAATCTTGCACAGATGAAAAGGAAAATATATACCTCCGGGAAGATCTCATAAAATCCCAAAAAAAATACCACGATGATCCTTGCGTCGCGTAGATGAAAAAAGTCTATAAGCACGTCCTGATCCGAGATCTGTGCGCGAAGATATCCTCAAAGGAAGCCGCTGTCCTCACCAAAAGCTCACAGAAAAAGGGTCCCAATGAGCACGAGAAAACACCTCGAAAAATGCGAAATCTGGAAATGTCTGTGAAACCCAAAATCGTAGCCTCACCTGTCACGAATCCAGCGGCGAAGAAATCGCTCGAAAAGATGGTCGGAGTAGGTCGGGGGAGCTCGTACACCGAAGAGCGACGGAAGAAACACCGAAGAACGAGCGTCGCGCCGCGCCAAGAAAATGAGAATCTCGAAAAGCGTGCCCCCAAAAAGTCCCAAAATCTGCAGATGGATGGAGCTCTGCGAGGGGAAGAACTTCTCTGAAGACCTCACAGTGAAAAGGAGAAGAAAAAGTGAGCAAAAGGGCCCAGGAAGCCTATTTATAGGCACAGCCCAAAAGGCTGAGTGGGCCGGGTTTCGGGCGCAACTTTCGGGCGCCCGAAATCCGGAAGAAGGGTCGGACGGCCCCCGTCCGACGCGCCCGAAAATTTCCTGGGCTGACACGTGTCCCAATAACACGGAACAGCGGTGCAAGGCCGTCCGCTGTGCGCCACGTGTCCCACTCGCGGTCAGCGGGGTAGGTACGGTCCGCCAACCGCGTGCTGACGCGTGGCGCACTCGAGTACGGCCACCGCTCGCGTCGCGACGCGTGGCGCACTCGAGTGCGGCCGACAGCCGCGTCAGCGCCCCCCTGCGCGCGCTCCGTCCCGAGGCGGGACTTCACCCACTCCGTGCACCGCGCAAGCTGAGCCCGCCACTCAGCTGCCGCCACGTGTCCCTGCGCCGGGTCTATGCACCCGGGCGGGGAACTCCGTGGACCGATCCCCCAGCGCCCGCCAATCGGAGGTCGAAACGTGGGTCCCGCTCAGAATCCTGCACCGGCGTTCAAACAATGCACCAGCCGGCCCGAATTCCGTGGACCGCGCACCAAGGGCCTGCCAATCAGGCGGCGCCACGTGTCATGCGCCAGGTCCGTGCACCCAGCCGCGGCCCTCTGTGGACCGCGCGCTGCAGACCGGCCAATCATGGGCTGCCACGTGGCAGCCGGCGGTCCACGGCCCCTCCCATGCACCGAAATTCACCGTAAACTTCCGGGAGTCCGTTTTTGGACATCCGGACTCAGAATTTAACAAGCAAATAGCCGTTTTCAAGCGTTTTTCCGTGCTGAATCCATTTCCAACCTCTGTTTGGCCAAAAGCCTTCTCAAAATTTCGGCAAATACAGCCGAAGGCCAACACAGCTGTAGATATCTCACAGGGTCCATCTGTAGCATCTCCTTGACGCACAATGGGCCAGACACACCAGCAATAGGTGTTCTAAACAATGGATTCACCAGAAAAGCTGCATGGGAAACTGGGCCACCACAGGAACTGCGACCCGGGCTCGCCAACAGATCCGCCATCTGTACGAAAATCTCCGCACAGACGAAGCGTCTAACCTACAAATCAGATCTATAGCTAAACATGTATCAGAGCTGTAAAAATAAAGTAGCTACAGAATCCCAACACTGAACAGTTGAAGTAATACATCCAAAATAGTGGTCATCTCTCAGACAAAAATATAATACATGTTACATCAAACCTCTCAAACTGTTCAGTATACAAATAAATCTCTCAGACAGGGTACATCTACCTCTGACTCTCAAAATAAAATTGGTAAGGAGCTACTCGGCCATGCCCTTACCTCGATCTGCTGCTTCTGCCCGAACCGGTGTCGGAACAGCTACCTCAGAAAACCTGTCACCACAGCGGGTGTGAGAACTACTGCAGAAGGTAGTTCTCAGTGGGTACCGTCACCAACATCCACGATATGCCCACTAAGTCTACTGGAGGCAAGACAATAGGTATACAGATAGATAATATGAAAGCTGAAATGAAACTACAGCTAATATGCCTCAAGTATCATGCTCAGAGGAAAAACACTCAACTATGAACATGTAATGCATCCACTCGCTCACGAGGTTCTCACATCAACCCAATCTCTCTGACTGCCAAATCTGGTCCAGTCAAGCCTGCGCCCCCTAGTGTATCAACTAGGGCCCCTAGTGTATCAACCAGGGTTCTACCGGTACTCCAACCCGGTCCATAACTCGATTTGGTCGCCCGGTACACCAACCCGGTCGAGTCGGAATATCACGCAAAGCAGCCTCATCAGGCGCATCATCATCATCACATCCGGAGCGGCTCTCGAGGGGCGCTACCCCACCGAGGAATAAGCGTGTCTCATCTGGCTCAAAAAGCGGCATCTGCAGGCTATAATCAATGATCGAACAGATCAAAAACTCAAAATGCCAACTAACCCATAAACAGGTCGGAGAACCCTCCACGACTCAATCTGATAGTGCACACAAACCCCCCCAAGACACTAGGAAACCCATCCACTGAGTCAATAAAAATCTCCTCGGCCCCCAGGCGCGAGAGTTCATGCATCCTGAACCTATCCAATCCCTCTGGGTGATCACAATGTTTAAAACTATTTTTGAAGCCACTTTTTACATTAAAACGGGTTCAATGATTTCAAAACGGTTCAGATGCGGTTCGGAAGTCAACTAATCATGCACTCTAGTGTCAAACAGTCTCAAGATCATACAGATGATAAATAGGGTTCAGGTCTGTCATACAAAAATAATCTAAACATCTATCAGATTATACCAGCTATACAAATAGCTAAACTAGGCATGCTAACATGCTATCAACAGAATTAGAAGGCATTCCACAAAGTTTGGAAGAATTCCAACCCACCTGGATGTGCGTGTCGGTCCAGAGTCCAAAAGAGCTGAAACTTAACGGGTGCGATCCTCATGTTCTCACGATTCCGACGCACTAAAAATCATCAGAAAAGTCCTCCCGGTCACCGAGATAAGAGCCAAACACTGCGGTAAGGTCAAATCACTCAAAACAGTAATCTCATCGCGCATCTATCCATAAAATAGGAAATTACCTCTTACGAGATGCCCTCTGAAAATTCCAACAAAAATACGATTGCGATCCTCTCGAAGTGTAGATGTCAATCGAGTGCTTAAACTCCCTATTCCGGCAACCGTAGCTCGAGAAATTGCAAGATCACTCCTCCGCTGTATAGAAAAAGTGTCGCAGAAAAAGGGAGTTTAAAGATGCTACACAAACTCCCATAAAAACTCGAAAATGAGTAGAGTGATGAATATCAAAATCGAAGGCCTACCTGTCACGGAAATGCTGCCGCAAAAATCGCCGAAAAATTCCAAAAGATGAGCTCAGGGAAGCTCTCCGACAAAAAGTCAACGAAAGAAACCGATGTCGATGGAACGGCTCGACTCTCGAGATCATGCAGGGAAAAATAGCAGATGATCTCCAAAAATTCTCCAAAACCCCAAATATTGAAGAAGACTTGATGTAGAATCTCACCAAAAAAACTGGCACTCCAATCGGATCTCAAAACCCCCTAAAAGCCATCCCCAAGATGGCTATTTATAGCCAAATCACATAAAATCACACGGGCTCCACACCAAATCCAGGGCAGAACAGGAAACAGCGAAACCCACCAATCAGATCGCGCCGTGCGTCCCACAACACGAAACAGCCATGCAAGGCCCTCCCGGAAAGCGCCACGTGTCCCCGCCGCCTTCGTGTTCCACGTGCCTCGTGCACGTGGGCGGCTTGAGCCAGCCAATGGCGACATGCCACGTGTCCCCACGCGGTTCATGTGGTCCACGCTTCCGGTCTACGCGTCGGGTCTTCCGGAATGTGTCGGCCAATCACAACACGCCACGTGTCACAGACCAGCCACTTTCTTTGACGCCGTCCAACCAATAGGGTGCTGCCACGTGGCACAACAAAATCTCGGTGCTCTCGGTGCACGCGCCTGACTGTGGACCCGCCACCACGCGCCGCGCCTGCCCGCGCTGCCCGTGGCCGCGTTCCGCCCCTGCTCCGCCGCGCTCCACCTTGCTCCGCCGCCTGCCGGTCGCCGCCGGCCGCCGGAACAGTAATTCCGGCCGTGAACAATAACTTTTTGCTCCGAATTCCAAAAAATGCAAATAAATAGCCCATTTTCATCGTTTTCGCGCGCTGAGTCCAAATCCGCTGTCCGTTTCGCCAAATTCTCTTTCTAAATTTTGCCGGAAGCCCCCGCAAAAGCAAAGTTGATCCGATTTTCGCGCCGGTCCCAAATCTGGAATCCGATTCATGAATAACCAGCTCTATCACACAACATAGGCCTCCAGAAGCCACTGCTCGCCCTGCAAAACCATCCCAGAGATCCGGATCTTTACATCCTCCCCCTCTAAAAGAAAGTTTCGTCCTCGAAACTAGACATTCCTCATCCAGGAGTCTCAAATAGGTGGGGATAAGCATCAATCATCACCGTCTCCTCCTCCCAAGTAGCCTCCCGCTTCTCGTGATTACTCCATAACATTTTCATGTACGGTATAGCCCGATTGCGCAATTCTCTCACCTCACGAGCCAGAATCCACAATGGGCGCTCCTCGTACCCTAGATCCTCACCGATCTCAAGCGGAGTGAAGTCAATCACGTGCGTAGGATCATAAACATATCTCCTCAAGCTGAGACATGAAAAACATCATGAACTCCTGCAAGGCGTGGGGGAAGTGCAATTCTGTAAGCCACTGGGCCAATCCTCTCGAATACCTCGAAGGGCCCAATAAACCGCGGACTAAGCTTTCCGCGTACTCCAAATCGGCGTATCCCTCTGGATAGCGAGACTTTGAGGAAAACATGATCACCAATTTGGAACTCCAAGTCACGCCGCCTCCTATCAGCATAACTCCTCTGTCGGCTCTGGGCGGCCTCTAAAAGTCGCCGAATAATCTTGACCCTTTCTTCAGCTTCCAATAGCTAGTCGGGTCCCAAGGTTTTTTTTTCACCCACGTCACTCCAAAATAATGGCGATCGACATTTGCGTCCGTACAAAGCTTCATAGGGCGCCATTTGAATGCTCGCCTGGAAACTATTGTTGTACGCGAACTCAGCCAATCTCAAATGTCGATCCTAACTGCCACTAAAGCTCAAGACACATGTTCTCAATAGATCCTCGATAGTCTGAATCGTCCTCTCAGACTGTCCATCAGTCTGTGGGTGAAAAGCCGTGCCGAAACGAACTTGGGTCCCCAAAGCTGTCTGTAGACTCTTCCAGAAACGCGATGTGAATCTCGGGTCCCTATCAGACACAATCGAGGCTGGCACACCATGCAGCCTTACAATCTCATCCAAATATAGCTGTGCTAACTTCTCAAGAGCCCAACTCGACTGTATAGGCAGAAAATGGGCAGATTTGGTCAGTCGATCCACAATCTGTCACGCCCCGAGTCCGCCAATTTGTACGGTTCGGGCACGCCAACAGACCCGCCAATCGGGTACGACCTTTCGCTACCCGATTGGAACGGTAACATCCATGATAACACAACTAGTGTATGCGGAAGCTCAATATCAGAGTACTAAAAATCACTACAAATTTAAACTTTCATTAATAAACAAACAGTTTAAGCGGTAATGAAAGCATACCAGAGTGAACCATAAATTAAATTTATTACACTTTACATCTTTGAACTTGCAAATAAAATTATTACAATTCCTTTACATAAATTCCTCACCATACAAGGTTCACTCAAGAAATATATAAAAGGGATACCTCTGCTAGACCCTCTAGGTCTCTATGCTGCTGGGCACTTGCCTCTGTCGAATGCCTCGCCGTCTGCATCTGAACCGTCTCGTCCGCTGTATCCATACCCGAACCTGTGGGGAGGTCACCCAAGGGGTGTGAGAACTACAACTGAGTTCCCAGTGGGTTCAACCACCGAAAAAAAGTGTCCTACACCACTTGGTCCAATGAAAGCAATAATAATAGTGCTAGGAAACTAAAATCCTCAATATCAAAATACGGCTATGCAATATAACATATCACTACACTATCAGTGTATACTCATCGACCCAGCACTACTCTGTCTAGACACGCTAGGCTGCTAAGCACCAACTCGGCCACTATGCCGCCGTATACAGGGTCAAACTAACCCGGCCACCTTGGCCACTCTAATTTCTCTTTATTCTTTAAATTCTGGTGCTTTAGTTCAAGTTAACCCTCAGAAATTCTTATCCAACGGGCCCCAGCCCGGTAGTCCTGCTACCATAAGATAAGATTTCTAAGGTTGCCGATAACACTCGCAAGTGTTACCCCGTCCTACGGGAGAAACGTGCCAGATGGGTCACTGCCCTGGAGCGGGATACTGCCTGCGCCTCCAACAAGGGTCACTGCCCTGGAGCGGGATACTGCCTGCGCCTCCAACAAGGGTCACGTTTCCTCCCCGAAGGTACGCCCGTTTTATCTTTATATTTTCTTTCTTTTCTTTCCTTTTTTTCTTTCTCTTTTTACTTTAGTTCTTAGCCTCTTTGCCGTTGAACACTTGCTTTTCTCATTCGAGCTTATAGCTCCAAATTTTTGCCACTGGCAAATCTCTTTCTCTTTCCTTTGAGCATATAGCTCCTTGCTTTCACTTTAAACCTTTCGAAAGTACCTCGTCCGACGGGTCACTGCCCAGGGAGTCCTGCTCCACATGACGAGTCTCAAATTCGAATGCGCCATTTACATTCTCTTTATACTTTTTAGCCACTTTTAGCTTGCATTTAAACTTTACCTTTTTACAACAATTTATCTCTTGTCCTAGGTCTCGCCATAAGGATAACTAGAGAGTCACTTCGACTCTTAAATATTTCACCTTCATTTATTTAACTCAAATTGAAGTTAAAGTTATTGTCCATTTGCCCAGACACCCTATGACTCTCTAGGGTTATATTTGTTTAATTCTTTAACCTTGGGATCTTATCCCACTTTCCTGATTCCTCACTGAATCTTAGAGTTAACTTAACTCTACTTTCCTGTTCCACTTTTAACTTAGAGTTACAGGGACTCTAATTTCCTGTTCCACTATTATCTTAGAGTTACACTGACTCTAATATCCTGTTTTTCCTTTCATGTCTCCACACTTGATCCTTTTTTTTTTTTTTTTTTTTTTCCTTTTTGTGATTCCTTACTGAATCCTAGAGTTAACTTAACTCTACTTTCCTGTCTGTGAGTTTAAACTCTGCTAGTTCACCTTAGGTTTACTTTACCTAAGTTCCAGATTATACTCATCCTAGAGTTCCTTGACTCTATGTCACGCCCCGGGTGTGAACCAGAACCCGAGCCCGCCAACAGATCCGCCGTGCACACGGGATTTTCCATGTACACGAAGCGCTGGTAACCTGCTCAGATAGATAATATACAATAAAAAAGCATAAACAGAGCTGAACTAATAGAACTAGAAGTAATCTCAGACTGAAATAAACTACAAGCTGACATAAAAGTATAATATACTCCCAGCTCACCATAAATATACAACCAGTTGGCTAAAGCCAGTCCCAAAAGTAAACTAATGTCGTCTGAGATACAAAAGGGGTACAATAAGAGTCCAGCTACTCTCACAGTCGGGGTAGATGATCTAGCTAGTCCGCAATCCTCTTACCTCGATCTGCCGCTGAAGGCCCAGCAGCTCCCACAGACGACTCTGCAAAACACTGGGGGAAAAAGACAGAAAACAACAATGGGGGTGAGAACTACTAGATAAACCAGTAGCCTCCCCTAGTGGGTAAAACCTCAAATGCTGACAAACCCACTAGGAATAAAGAGGCAAAAAGGAGGGAACAGTAGTAAGCTATAAAGGCTGCTGGAAAAGGGAATGCTACTACAATGCCTCTAAATGCAGTGCCAAAAAAAAATAACTGTATGCATACAACTGTAAGGCTAACCATGCAACTATAAGGCTAACCGACCAAAGAAACCCAATCAAAGGGTCGGGAAGTACCGGCACTGCCTGCTCTGTCATCACTCACAACTCACCACTCTGTCGTCACTCACAACTCACCAACTCACAATGGTGCCCGGCGCTCGGCACGGTGTAAAGCCTACTCCGGAGTGGCACTTGAGGGGAGCGACCCACACGAGTAAAGTATGTAAAGTATCCCTGTATCAAGTATCTCTGTAACCAATGTCTCACAATAGCAGGACTGGATCATGACTATGATCAAAGTGGGAAATATCCATCCACTAAAGTAACCCTGATCCCCAATCAGATGCAATAATAATCAACAAGTGGGAAACACTATCCACTAGGAAAATCTGAAACCCAATCTGATGCATAAGTGAACATCCGGTCAACCGCATAATGTCCGCGGTCGCCGAAACACCCTATAAGTCCAAAATCTGATAAAGTAATCAACATCTAGCTAACCGCCTCAAGTCCGCGGTTACCACAATGCCCTACAATATATATAATCGAGTCAAACCCGTCCCAGACTCAAGCCTCAACTACACTATCCCAAACCCTGCTCTAATCGAGCAACATATATCCGAATGCGAAGGAGAATAGTGAAATATGGTTTCTCCTAAGTCAAGTCCCAAAGATAGTGTAGCAATAAATAGTAGTCCATCTAGATGTCCAAACAAGCATGCAAAGGTTCGCATTTAAAAACAGAAGGAAAGTATCGGATATTTATTTAGAAAAAGATGGTTTTATGATAAGACTTTTGCATGCGATGACAGGTTACAGCATATGTCCAGCAACAGTGTCCCAGTTTATCATAAATGAGCTGTCATATTATTTGTGGGGTTTACTTATGCATTTCATGATTAAAAGTACCGATTATCAGTTTAAAGTCGGGAGTCTCTAATACTCCTAGTGAGATAGTCAGAAGTGAGGTAAGCAACAACCACCCACCTCGAAAAGCGTGCACAACACACCAAGAAAATACCCGCTGTCCTCTAAGCACACCGTCAGCTGAAACAGTATCCTACAACATCACATAAGTGTACAAGATGTAAAAACTACAAGTCTCAAAATAGATTTGCTATTTTTATAATCAGCACGCAAAACGAGGAATTTCACCTCTGTCCCGAGCTCCTAAAATCCCAGAAAAATCACGGTTGCGTTCCTCGCGAAAAGTAGCCCAAAATCGACTCTTGAATCGCTTCGATCTGATATTTCTACGCTGAGAAACAATTCGTCGAAGTCGTCGCTGTCCAAAAACCCAAACAGCAAAAGAGGGGGTCAAAACACCTCGGGAATCGTGCCAAGCAATCTGAATCCAGAGAAACGACCAACATGGAAAACGAAGCCCTACCTCTTAGGAACACACTGGTGAAGAAATCGTCGAAAAAGGACTCCTGTACTGCGCAGGGGACTCCTCGGATTGAAATGCGACGATAACGGGCCAAGATTGGGGAAAAACGAGGCACACTGTAAAATCCGAATCGCCGCTGTCGAACATCCAGAAAATCTGGGAACGCACCACGAGGTAGAAAAATCAGTGAGGAACAACTTCTCTTCAATGGCCTCTCTCTGGTTCTCTCTCTATCTCTCGAAAAATAGAGAAAAAGAAGGGAGGGGAGGCCTTTATATAGGCCCAATAAAACAATTGGGAAAATTCCCTTTATGTCCCAACTTTCGGGCGCCCGGTCCATTTCGGGCGTCTACAGTGCGGCCCGGCCCAAGAATTTCCGGGCGCGCACAGTGCGGCCCGGCCCAGCCCGGCCCGCACACGGGATCCTGCAGCGTCCAACCGTCCGTCCGACCCGGCCCAGGGCCCGCCACGTGTCCGCCAAACAGGCGGCAGCCGTGCGGCCCAACGGGGGAGCGCCACGTGTCCCCCGTGATTGGCGGCGCGCTGGGCGCGCCCGCCAATCGTGCGGCGACACGTGGCCCGCGCCCGACACGGCTGTCGGCGGCCGCCGCCGCCCACGCGCGCCCACGTGCGCCCACGTGCGTACGGCCGCAACCGCGCGGCTCTGCGTGCGCCACGCGCACATGGGCCGACTAATCCGGGGCCGCCACGTGGCGCGCCCCGGTCCACCGTGCACCGCGCACGCGCCGCACCTGCCCGGCTTGCCCGAGCTGCCTGCGCCTGCCCCCGCGCGCCGAGCGCACTACACCGGGCCAATAGCGTGCCGCCACGTGGCCCGCCGGTCCACCGTGCACCGGCGGCCTTTTTTCGTGGACCGAGAGTGGCGCGCCGGCCCAATAAGCACCTGCCACGTGTCCCCGGCCGGTCCACAGCTCCCCCCATGCACCATTTTGCGCAGAAAACTTCCGGGGGTCCGTTTTTGGGCATCCGGACTCCAAAATAAATAAGTAAATAGCCGTTTTCAAGCATTTTTCCGCGCTGAATCCAAATACGGCCTCCGTTTGGCCCAAAGCCTTCTCTAAAATTCGGCAAATACCTCCGAAGGCCAAACCAACAGTAAATACCACACTGTGTCCATCCGTAGCATCCCTTTGATGCACTGTGGCCTAATACACCAATGATAGGTGTTTCACACCAAGAATTCACGGGAAAAACTATACGGAATCCTAGACCACTACACTCTATGTTGATCACTAGTTCACCTTAGGTTCTCTTTACCTAAGTTCCATGTCATACTCATTCTAGAGTTCCTTGACTCTATGTTGATCACTCTATCCAATGTCCTTAGGTTATCTCCTAAGACAATGCCACTCGTTAATTCCTAGGATAACTCCTAAGTCTGATGTCACTCGTCAAACCCCTAAACTAGGTTTTCTCCTAGTCTTACTACCGACAAGTTCTGTTCCCTTATGTCACATGATTTCTAGGGTTATACCCTAACATGATCAATATCATAAATAGCTAATCCTTTTTCATGCATGCAATTATTTTCATCTCATTCATAAAATAGTAATTACTTCTACGCATGCATATTAATCATATATCTTTGGCAACCAACAGTTGCACTTTTCCTTTGTGTCCATCTACACATGCACATTTACTCATCTATCTCTGGCAACCAACAGTTGCACTTTTTCATCTGTATCCATCTACACAGGCGATCTTAATCATGATTACCTAACGCCTCTAGCAGGCTACTATCATGCTTCGAAATCGAAAAGCAAAGGAGCAAGGAGAGAGGTCACCCAATTTCGGCAGAATTCCCCACCTTATTGCGTCCCCAATTGCTTGTAGGCACTTGCAATTGGTCTCCGCGTGATTCCACTTGCTTCCTGAAGCTTGCACGCAAAACGGTGCACATCCTTCGAGTCCGCACGCAAAACGGTGCACATCCACCAAACCAGAATGCAAAATGGTGCATGTCACTAGAAACCCGCACGCAAAACGATGCGCGCCATTTTAATCTGCACGTGAAATGGTGCGCGACTACACAACCTGCACGCAAAACGGTACACGTACCTCGAGTTTGCACGCAAAACGGAGCATGCTTCTCTTAAGGTTGCATGCAAAACGATGCGCGTTCTTCTTGCCCTGCACGCAAAACGATGCATAATATTAGAGCCGGCACACAAAACGGTGCGCGACAACACAACTTGCATGCGAAACGGTGCACGTACCTCAAATCTGCACGCAAAACGGTGCACGCTCTACTATAAGATTGCACGTAAAATGGTGCATATTTTTCTAGCCCGGCACGAAAAATGATGTATAATATTAAAAACTGCACGCAAAACGGTGCGCGATAAAACGATCTGCACGCAAAACGGTGCACGCTTAACTATAAGGTTGCACGCAAAACGGTGCATATATTTTTTTTATCCCTGCACGAAAAACGATGTATAATATTAAAGACTGCACTCAAAACGGCGCGCGACAAAATGATCTGCACGTAAAACAGAGCACGTACCTCGGGTTGGCACGTAAAACGGTGCATTTTTTGACAACTTGCACGCAAAACGAGGCGCGCCCAAAACTGCCCCCGACAGTCAGCGCAGCAAAACGGCACAGTATAACTCGGTCCCTAACACGCATAACGGTATGGGGTCAAATCCAATGTCCAAAAGGAAATTTCAAAACTGTGCCAAAAATACCGTAAAAATTAACACATGGGACCTACCTCGACAGCGCCGCGTCGCCCCATCCGACTTTTTGGAGCGCTTCGCGTTCCACGAGATCCACGGCGCACCGCAGCACCCTCTAAACCTCTGCCCCTCTCCTCTCTCTCTCTCTCTCTCTCTCTCTCTCTCTCTACTGCTCGGGTGGAGAAGAAATGGGAGGAAAGAGGATAGCTGCGCGGGAAGAAGGAAGAAAGAAGAAGAAAAGAAGAAGAGGGAGGGTTCGTTGGACCCGGTTCACAGAGCCCTCCAATGGAGAAGTGCCACATGGCGGTCCAAATTCAAAATTCGAAATTCGAATTTTCCTACGCCACGCGGGCGCGACACCCGCGCGCCACATGGGCGCGCGGCCCCACGCGGGCCTGCTGCGACCCGCAGCAGCCAGTGGGGCGCTGCCACGTGGCGCCCCACCGGTCGCACATACGCATGTTTCATCCGTTTTCGCTCCGTTTTCTATCCGTTTCTCGCCCGTTTGCGCCCAAATTTGACAGGCGGTTTCGTTTCAGCTTAATTTATCATAGAAAATTTTAAATTTTCACTTTGGGCCATTTCTGGGCCACCAAAAGCCTCCCTGTATCCAAAATCGCTGGCGGACCCCGTTCTCACAATCCGGGTATCCGATCAACACGAAATTTTTACTGTAACCTTAAAACATAATTACGAAGCTCTCGTAATTTTCTCAGAATTTTTCGACACTGTTGGCAGAGTCCGTTCTCACTATCCGGCCTCCGATCAACGCGAAACTTTTTCTGTGGCCTTAAAACATATTTACGGGGCTCCTGTAATTTTCTCGGAATTTTTCGACACTGTGAATTTTCCACTAAAAATCTGGGCCCCCTTTCTCGAATAAAATTCCAGAACTATCATTTTAATCCCGATTTGGGCCCAACTCGCTTCCAAATATTCTTTACTTCCCCAATTTTCATAAAAATGGTATTTCATATCATTTTTATTTAAATTTATTTATGTGTCGAAAATCCGGTACTTTACACAATCACCCAAATAGCATCAGCTCCACTCTGTGACCTTGGTAATCCAACAATAAAGTCCATGGTCACATGATCCCATTTCCATTCAGGAATTGGAAGGCTCTGTAACTTGCCAGCCGGTACCTGGTGCTCAGCTTTAACTTGCTGACAAGTTAGACAATGAGCGACAAACCTTCCAATATCTCTTTTCATGCTATTCCACCAAAACTATGCCCTTAAGTCCCTATACATCTTAGTTCCGCTAGGGTGAAGGGTATACGGTGTATAGTGAGCCTTTCTCAAAATCAGCTCCCGAATCTCAGGATCCATGGGCACACAAAAGCGATCCTTGTACCTCAGTGCTCCTGCAGCATCAACTGAAAAGTCCCCACCATGACCATGGTGCACTTGGTCTCTAATCTACTCCAGATAGGGGTCCAAACTCTGTTTCTCCTTAACCTTATCTAGTAGAGTGAGTTGGATGAACCAAGACATAAGTCTTGCAGAATCTCTAGGGGACACGACCTCAATCTCGAGTCTCCTGAACTGCTCTCTCAATGGCATCTGATGAGTGATCAAAATGCTCAAGGTCTGCATTGCCCGCCTACTCAAGGCATCTGCGACAACATTAGCCTTGCCAGGGTGATATTGAATACTCAAGTCATAGTCCTTTAACAGATCCAACCACCGGCGTTGCCTCAAGTTTAACTCCTTCCGAGTAAACAAGTACATCATCTTATGGTCAGTAAATATCTCACAGTGCTCACCATAAAGGTAATGTCGCCACAGTTTCAATGCAAACACTACAGCGGCTAACTCCAAATCATGTGTAGGGTAATTCTTCTCATAATCCTTTGGTTGCCGCGAAGCGTAAGCAATTACCCTACCATGCTGCATCAATACACAACCCAATCCTCTGTGGGAGGCATCACTATAAATCACAAATCCCTCTCCCATCACCGGCAATGCTAAGATCGGTGCAGATATTAATCTCATTTTCAGCTCATCAAAGCTCTGCTGGCATTGCTCAATCCAATTAAATCTGATTCCCTTCCTAGTCAATCGGGTAAGGGGAGTAGAGAGCTTCGCAAAGCCCTCAACTAATCGACGGTAATATCCTGCTAAGCCCAAGAAACTCCGGACCTCAGTAACCGTCGTCGGTCTAGGCCAATCCCGAACAGCATCAATCTTCGTCGGGTCCACTGCCACTCCAGCGGCTGAAACCACATGGCCTAAAAATGCAACTTTCCGAAGCCAGAATTCGCACTTCTTAAGTTTGGCATACAACTTCTCCTCTCTCAGAAGCTGCAGCACTATCCTCAAATACTCCTCATGCTCCTCATTACTTTGGGAGTGAATCAAAATATCATCAATAAACACCACGATCAACCGGTCCAAGTACGGTTGAAACATCCGGTTCATTAAATCCATGAATGTGGCTGGGGCATTAGTCAATCCACTTGACCTTGTTGTAAGCTCATAATGTCTCTACTCTGTCCTGAACACTATCTGGGCACAATCCTCGGCTGTATGGTTCCATACAGATACCTACCTCACAAAAGAGCAACAGCCGGAATACAACCCGTACCTGTCTATGCTTGAACCATAATAATACTCTCACCGTTGTGTATCAACAACGGGGCATCACTACCGTGTATCAACGGCATGGCATCACCACCGTGTATCAACGGCGTGGCATCACCACCGTGTATCAACGGCGTGGAAGCATACTCAGGTATCCAAATCTCGGATCTTTACCATCGTATCTCTATGACGTGGCACTGGGTCAACAGACCTCTCGATCCACCGGATCTCACAATTGCGCTATTAGCTCTCTCAGCTTATTGGTGATACTCCTGTAGGTTTTTATAATATAGGATCCCCAAGGATCTAAATAGGTACTATCAAACACCTAGAGGGGGGTGAATAGGTGTAATATTCAAAATTCCAATCTCATTGCAAAATAAAAACCAATGCGGAAAATAAAAGCAGCACACCGAGATTTACGTGGAAACTCCAATCCACGAGAAAAACCACGGGACCAACACGCAATAACAATCCACTAAGAAAAGAAGAATAACAAGGTGATTACCGACTCTACGGACTCAAACCCCTCCTTCAACTTTTTCGGATCTTGCGCTCACCGACTGCACGTCCACTGCACACGTTCGAATCCACGAACGCCACTCGAATCCACGAGCACACGTTTCGAATCTACGAAATGCCTTCAACACATCGAATCCACGATGCCACGTCGAATCCACGACGCAAACTTGATAAAAGCTTCGATGGTGATCCTTTGCTTAGATTATCAATGAAGATCCATAGGAGAAATCTCTAAGCAAACATTAGATCAATTCAACAAAAAGTATGTCTTGAAAGAACCGTCGAATTGACCTAAAAGAGGCTAAAAGAAGAACGATAAAAAAACCTAGCCTCTAGGGTTGCTCTCAAGTGTTTTCTAAATTAGTCGGTACTTCTTGAGAAACCCTAAGTATCTATTTATAGGTTAGAAACCTTTGGAAAGAGATAAACATCAAAAACTCACTTAACAGAATTTTTCCTGCACGGCGGTCCGGACTGGATTTGGCTGATCCGGACTGTCGTCTTTTTCCAGCAATTTTCCTGAAAAAACAGTTCGGGGTCCGGACTGGAATTTCTTGATCCGGACTGGAATTCTGATCAGGACTGGAATTCTGATCCGAACTGGAATTTTCTCGTGAACTAAACTATGTTCGGGGTCCGGACTGGATTGGTCTGATCCGGATCCTGAACATCCAATTTGTCCAGTTTTTGATTTTTAAGCAATGAAAACTTATCCAAGTGTTTCTACACTATAAGAAGTATTCGGATCACCAAATTTATTTAGTTAAACGTACCTGATCATTTTGAATTCTTCTTTCTTGAGATTGAGGTATATGATCCAAACTTCTTCATCTTCAATCTTCAAGACTCAAAACACTGAGTGTCAACTTGAGCTCTTGTTGAATGTCACGCCCCCGGGGGTTTTTTAAGTCAAGCCAAGCGGAAAAGTGCGTGTATAATCTTTTTTTCTTAATAAATGGGCATAACCCTCATCCCCGGTGCGTGTCAGACCGCCACATACACAAATTCACTCTGCCAACGGACAGAGTCTCCTTTGTATACGCACGGCGTCCCATTTACAACATCAACAATCAACCATCAACCATGCAGTAGGCATACATCACCAATCAGAGAACATTCATTTAGCTGCTGTTTTAAAAACCGGTGTCCACCCGACACCTTATTTTCCAAGTAATTCAACCTTTAAAACATTGAAGCGGCATCACCGTTTAGAAAGGATAAAACCAGGGGTTGTAAAATCTGTGCCCACACGGCACTCCGATTTGGGAAAACGTTTTCGAAATCGTTTGGTTTTTCATCAAAACATGCCGCACATGAAAACATCAACAAAAATAGCTAAATCATATAAGTACATCCCATCCACAGTGCTAACAATTAATTGTCCACAACTAATATAATCCACAAAGCAAATTAACTAATAAAAGCATAAAAGAAATGAGATAAACCCAAGATATCCTGACTACGGTCCTCGCGACGCAGTCTCACCGCCATCCCGGCTAACGCACCTAGTCGAACCTATCACGGAGTGGGTAAAGTCAGTGACAAACAAAGTAGATGTCTAAATATCAACAAGGAATAAAGAGCAAACCGATTACACCGGAACCTTTCGCTAAACTTTGTACATAATTAAGCTGGGCACCAACCCCAGAGTACCTGTCGGAGAGACAGAAGTCTCCCCTCGTGCACAACACCTTTGATGCTTTTAACCTCTTCACGGAGCTAGTGCGGCACCTATAGCTGTCGTGAAGAGGTCCCCACCCTACACACGTGGGGCACAGGGGTCATGTAGACCACTTCTCCGAAAAAGTACACCCATGCGGTGGCCCTATCCGCCTATGTACGTGCAGCATCCGAAACCAGATTTGCCAAGTCGGCGTGTATTAAGCACCGCGACCTCAGCCGCAACAATTGTTATATACATAAAATACATTCATGCGAAAGGTTAAACAGTCCATCTACTTTGTTAGACAAATTAAGAGGCTTTTTATGATGATAGATGCACTTACTGCACTTGTTGCACTTATAGCAACGGTACCCACCTTGTTGCGGGGAGATCGGAGCACCTGGATCTTTCACACACTCCCGCTGCGCACCTGGACCCAAGAAAAGTCCGCAAGGGTAAACTATAGTCAAAAACGTGTACTAACATCTCAAAACGGAAACCCAATCTTTACTTATTTTGACGGAAACCCCCAACACCGTCCGGTTCACCGAAAACCGGAATCCCGCGCCGCCGTCGCCGCCCGCCGGAGCCCCGCGCGGCTCGAAACCGCGCGGTGAGTCTCCGCGGGCGGCGCCCGCGTGGGTTTCGGCCCACGCGGCGCGGCGCCCCGCGCGGAGCCCGTGCGGGTACTGCCCGCGCGGCGGCCGCGGGGGTGCAGCCCCGCGCGGCGCCCGCGCAGGTGCGGGCCCGCGAGGTGCCCGCGCGGCGCCCGCGCAGCGCCCGGGCGGGTGAAGCCCCGCGCGGGTGCATGCCCGCGCGGGTGCCGCCCGCGCAGGTACGGCCCGCGCGGTTTCCGCCGTCGCCGCTCGCGGCGGCGACCGTCTGTCCGCGGCGTCCTTCCGCGCGATGCCCTAGCGGCATCGCGCGTCTCCGTCGTCCGCTCCGCGCCCTAGCATGACGCCGATCGCGACGACGGTAACGGAGACGACGGAGAAGCCCGAAAACTCAACAAGAGATGACGGAAAATTCCCGAAAAAATTACAAAAAATATTTTACTAACCGAAGATCGACGGGAAGGTCGCTCGGTCGCGTTCTTGCCTTCGGTTCGATGTTCGGGAAGGTCGGGCTCTTTCTCTTTTTCCTTTTCCTTTCTTCCGGCTAGGGTTCCGTCTTTTCCCTTTTCTCTTTCTTTTTCTCCTCACCGGTTAGGGTTTTTATTTCCTTCCGATAACCGGGATCACTTATATAATCCCTTATTATTTAATATTTATTTATTTATTTATTTTTCTTTTTATTTCATACATACGTAAAAAGAAAAAAACCCACGAATAACCGGATATTTATCTCTTAACAATAAATATCTAATCCCACGAGATAAAATTCCACCTTTTAAATCCTAGTCACCGATTATTTAATTTCCTAATTAAATAATCATAGGGAATAAATTCCCAACTTAATCTATCGTCACCGATTAATTAATTCCTTAATTAATTAATCACACGGAATATCCAAACTTCCTCAGAAAGCGTGTCGGATATTTTACACGGATTTCGATGCACGCCCTTAAGTCACCGCGATCTTCAAAGTCCCCTTCCGGGAGATCCGTACATCGGATTCCCGATCCGATCGCACCGTCGGTCTTCATTTTTCGAGCTCTTTGCCAGAAAAATACCCGCACCACGCACCGACCGACTTTTAAACATTAAATAATTTTATTTCACTTAAGGGCTTAAATAATTTACATGTGAGTCATAAATGCACCTAAGAGCCGAATCACTACATTGAATCTTCTCTGAGTCTTCGATTGCTGATTGACAATTTGATCACTTTAAGACTCTGACTCAACTCACTAACTTGACTCACAAAATATGCCAACACAAAAAGCCGTAACAACTCCATAAAGCGCTACCAAGGTTGGCGCAGTTTCCAAAACCACATCAATCACAATTTCAAACTCAATCTCTCTAACAAGCTGCATCAACATGAACTCAGGTGAACTCACACCCGGGATCTCTCGACGATAAAGATATTCTTTTAATTCCCAGTGCCGCCGTAGGCAACTACTCTAAAATCGCTAGGATAGCGGTACAACCACGACTCAACATCTGTCGTGCTCTGGCATTCTCTATAAACACACTCCTCCTAACCAGGTCCACGGAGGGTCACTATCCTCCCTCGACGATCCAGGGTAGCATAAAACTAGGATAACCAATCCTTATCCCATACCACAACTAAAGCTCGGAGCTAAGGTAGGACCAATCAAATTAATGAACCAAATCCAAGGTCCTAACTGCACTGGGCAGGACTGGCAACACTCATCCCTGTGTCGTACGTGCTCTGGAACCTGATCCTCACGTACACAAGCTAACAGTCCTATCTCTGGCCCATACGAAGCTGCCAATGCTCCATTGAAACATACGCAAGTGGTGTCAGCCTCAAACCTGCTTTAACTCCGGCGTCTATAAAGAAAACCTCACCTGGTGAGACGCGATCCGCTACGAGGCGCCCTTAACCAGCTACTCAACTCATCTGCTCGATGCTGACGGCCGACACCCGATCTGACCACATTGATAACACCGGCCCTGCCTCTGCTCGCACTGCTGGGGTGCATGGGGTCCGCCACAGATGACACATCCGTCAGGACGCCCATAATGCTGTGGCAGCTGCTGCTGCTGTCTCGGTGGTTGCAAACCTCCTGATCTCTATCTCCTCTGAGTCCCAAAACCTTGAAACTGAAATTGTGGGGGCCTCGGAGGTCTCGATCTGCTAGGCTGTCCCAAATCAGGCGATGCTGGACGCTTCCCTCCGGAGCTAGTCCCTGGCGCTCCGTCCCTCTCATTCATAACCTGTCAAGCCCCGGGGTCGAAACTGCGACCCGGGCTCACCAACAGATCCGCCACCTATGCCAACCTGCATAGGCGAAGCGTCCTACCTGCAAGAAAAGTACTACAACTAACAGATATCAGAGCTATAAATGAAAATTTGCTATATAACTAGAATCAACCACTGTACAACTGGAAATAATACAACAATGTCCATCTCCCAAAAATGATAATCATACAATATCCTCATATACTAAGCTCATAACTCAACAGGGAGATATCTCCAATAAATACATCAGTGTACAGGCTCTCAATACATAACATACCCTCAATACATCAGTCTCTCAAAAGAGAAAATAAAATGACTAATCTACTGAAGATCTCCTCTGAAGGGGGGTACCGCTACTCTCCAACGACGGGTAGGGATCTAGCTCGCGACTCCCTCGAAATCGATCAACGACCGCAGAATCAGCAACACCTGCTAAGACTCTGCAAAACAAAGGAGAGGAAGGAAAAAGAAGGGGGGGGAAATCCCCAAAGGGCATGAGAACTACACCAAAAAGGGAGTTCTCAGTGGGTACCACCGTCAGACTCGACGGTCTGCCCACCAAGTCCTCAAGAGACATAAAATAACCAAAGAAGTGGGAACTGAACAAGAATGCTGATGCCACCTAGCAGCTACCAAGCCTCCATCTAAATGCTCAAGAGGGGAGAATCAAAGAATGGTATGCAACCACCACCACATGAAGTGCACAATCGACCCAATCGGACTGACCGCCACACCTGGTCCAGTCAAACCTGCACCCACCTACAACCACCTCCCGCCGACGGGCTGGAATTACGTAGGGCGTCCAAACGGACTAACTCGCTATCGATACCTTCGAAACGAGTACCTGCACGTCAAATTCCGAGCCCCGTAAGCCGAGTTACAAATTCCACAATACAGGGCGTTCACAAACACACAACCACACATCTGTATTTCCATGCACAGATAAAGGGAGAAAAATCTACCTCCGGACAAGCCTCAGAAAAATCCAATAAAAATACTGTGACAATCCTCGCGTCGAGTAGATGAAAAAAGTGTACAGGCACGTCTCCATCCGATGCCCGGTTGCCGAGATAAAAATCCAGCAAGGTGTCGCTGTCCAGAAATTCCTTCAGAAAATGGGGTCCCAGTAAGCATGGAAAAACTCCTCGAAAAGCATGAAACTAGGGGAAGTAGAAAGCACCAAAATCGTAGCTCTGTCTGTCGCGGATCCAACGGCGCAAGAATCGCCTGAAACGGAGGTCGGAGTAGGCCGAAGGAGCTCGCGCACCGAAACGCGACGAAGGGGAACACAAATGGGCCAGCGTCGCGCCACGCCGTAAAATGGAAACCTCGGTAAGCGTGCCACCAAAAATCCTAGAATTCCTCCAGAGGGTGCGCAACAAGTAGGGGAGCAACTTTGCTTAAGAGCTCGGGGTGATTAGAGGCTCGGAAATGCAGAAAAAGCCGTGAAGAAGGCGGCTCGGATCGCTTTTATAGGCTCCAGAAACAAATCGAATAATACGGAATATGTCCCAAAATCGGGCGCCCGAATTTTCCGGGCTGCTACAGTGTTGGGCCCGGCCCAACACTGTGCAGGCCTGAAACTCCCACGGGCCTCCACGTAGCCCACAAAACAGGAAACAGCGGCGGTGGACCACCCAGCTCGCGCCACGTGGACCGCCCGGACGACGACACGTGGCAAGCCCGGTCAACGCGCGCCTGGCGCGCGCGCGCCTGCGCCCTCTACACGCACGCGCCCCGAGGCGGTGCAGTGGTTCCGTGGACCGAGCGCACAACACCGCACCAATCACACACCAGCCACGTGTCACCACCGGTCCACCGTACACCCGCGACACTTTCCGTGGACCACGCCTACTGCGCCGGCCAACCGGGAGCCGCCATGTGCCTTGGCCTGGGTGCACGCCTCGGCGGTGGACCGCGCACCTGCCCGCGCCCCCGCGCGCTGTGCGCTGCCCACGCCTGCCCGCCGCCGTGCCTGTGCCTGCCCGTCGCCGCGCCGCCGCCCTCCGCCGTCGCCGGCGCTGCCCCAGCCGCCGGAACAGTACCATTTGCCTCGAAATTCGTGCCGGGTCATCCGAGCGCCGAAAAATAAAAGTAGGTAGTCCATTTTCATTGTTTTCGCGCGCTGAATCCAAATTTGCTGTCCGTTTTGCCAAATTCCAACTCAAAAAATTGCCGAAGGCATCCGGAAAGGTGTTCCTTGACCCAAACTTCGCGCTGAGTCCAATTTTAATATCCATTGCGCGCGAAACCACTTCTAAAGCTCCGACGGAGTCCACCGATCACCCACGTGATCCATCTTAAGCCCGAAGTCCATCACTTGCGTCCAAATTGTGCACAAACCCCGCCGACGAGCAAAATAGGCCTCCAGAAGCTGTAGAGGCAACAGTGATCCATAAGTGGGAATTTCGGGTCTTCAATAACCACCGCTCCTCGATCAATCCATCGAGCATGCTCAATCACCGCATCCAAGAGTCGGCGATCGCCGGGAGTGAACAAATAGATAAATGGCCCGATGCAATCCTCTCTCAAAAAGATCAACTCGCTGGGCCTCATCCCCGTGCTACATGAGGTACACTGGCGGTGCTGTAGGGGATGCTCTCCGCTTAGCATGCGCATCATGCACTCCATATTCTCTTTCTAGCGCCTGATCGCCTCTTCCTGGCGTCTTATCGCCTCAGACATCTAGACTACCTGGGCCCGCAACTCCCGGACCTCGCTATGCTCTGTCGGCTCAGCCTTTTGCTGCTCCTCATCTAAAGCAGGATGTGCCCTCATCGCCACACGACGTTTCGGAGGTATCGTAGTCCGCTGCACAGTAACAAACATTAGGACACAACAACCACTCGACCCAATCAAGCGAAAGTCTAAAACATGTTACCCATCCTAAAGCATTATGTTGTGTGCAGCCAACATAACCACTTTAGAGAAATAACATGCAAAATCTCTCACCCCAATCCTCTGGGGGAGTCAAGACCCAATCAGGACTTTCGCCAAAGTCACGTCTCTCTCGACAGTCATCCTATTGTCCAACCACAAGAATAGGGTTTCTAAGTGCTCAACGACCTACAACCTAGGCTCTGATACCACTCTAATATGTCACGCTCCGGGGTCAGAACTGCGACCCGGGCTCGCCAACAGATCCGCCATCTGTACGAAAATCTCCGCACAAACGAAGCGTCTAACCTGCAAATCAGATCTATAGCTAAACATGTATCAGAGCTGTAAAAATAAAATAAGTAGCTACAGAATCCCAACACTGAACAGTTGAAGTAATACATCCAAAATAGTGGTCATCTCTTAGACAAAAATATAATACATGTTACATCAATCCTCTCAAATTGTTCAGTATACAAATAAATATCTCAGACAGGGTACATCTACCTCTGACTCTCAAAATAAAACTGGTAAGGAGCTACTCGGCCATGCCCTTACCTCGATCTGCTGCTTCCGCCCGAACCGGTGCCGGAACAGCTACCTCAGGAAACCTGTCACCACAGCGGTGTGAGAACTACTGCAGAAGGTAGTTCTCAATGGGTACCGTCACCAACATCCACGATATGCCCACTAAGTCTACTGAAGGCAAGACAATAGGTATACAGATAGATAATATGAAAGCTGAAATGAAACTACAGCTAATATTCCTCAAGTATCATGCTTAGAGGAAAAACACTCAACTATGAACATGTAATGCATCCACTCGCTCACGAGGTGCTCACATCAACCCAATCTCTCTGACTGCCAAATCTGGTCCAGTCAAGCCTGCGCTCCCTAGTGTATCAACTAGGGCCCCTAGTGTATCAACTAGGGTTCTACCGGTACTCCAACCCGGTCCATAACTCGATCTAGTCGCCCGGTACACCAACCCGGTCCAGTCGGAATATCACGCAAAGCTGCCTCATCAGGCGCATCATCATCATCGCATCCGGAGCGGCTCTCGAGGGGCGTTACCCCACCGAGGAATAAGCGTGTCTCATCTGGCTCAAAAAGCGGCATCTGCAGGCTATAATCAATAATCGAATAGATCAAAAACTCGAAATGCCAACTAACCCATAAACAGGTCGGAGAACCCTCCACGACTCAATCTGATAGTGCACACAAACCCCCAAGACACTAGGAAACCCATCCACTGAGTCAATAAAAATCCCCTCGGCCCCCAAGGCGCGAGAGTTCATGCATCCTGAACCTATCCAACCCCTCTGTAATGACATGACTTTTCTAGTAATATTTTACCCTCCTGCTAATAGAGTGTAAGTTAGAGAAAATTAAATTATCGGGCTCTTTAGAGTTGACTAACATGCAGTACGGGTATTTTTCGGTGATAGAGCTCGAAAAACGATGAACGACGGTACAATTGGATCCAAAATTCGACTTACAGATCTCCTGGAATGGGGTTTTGAAAGTCGCGGTAATCGTGGGGTGCATCGAAATCCGTGCAAAAGATCTGGCACACTTTTCGAGGAATCTTAGAATTATCTCCAAAGGAATTATCCTTAAGGAATTATCTTTAAGGAATTACCTCCAAAGGGATTATCGATAAGGAATATCCTTAAGCAATTATCTTTAAAGATTTATCCCGAAGGATTATCTGTAAGGAATTAATTAATTAACGAATTAATTAATTAGGGTCCAAGAATACCGAGGATTTTGACGGTACGTACATATGAAACGGGAAAATAAAAAGGAATAATTAATAACGAGATTTATTTATTCCCCGTATACCGAAAGGAACCCTAGTCGTAAAAGATCACCTCCTCACTCAACCCTCCTCTTTTGTACGTACCGAAAATCAAACGAAACCCTAGTTTGAAAAAAGAGAAAGGAAAAGAGAGAAAAGAAAAAAAAACCCTAACCGGAGGAGAAAAAGAAG
>CM054931.1:14283770-14317720 GCA_029168755.2 Tillandsia fasciculata | reverse complement strand
CGGGGGCCGCCACGTGGCGCGCCCGGGGTCCTCACCGTGCACCGTGCCTACGCGCCGCACCGCATGCCCCCGGCCTGCCCGAGTGCCCGCGCCTGCCCCCGCGCGCGCGAGCGCACTACACCGGCCAATGCGTGCCGCCACATGGCCCGCCGGTCCACCGTGCACCGGCGGCCTTTTTCCCGTGGACGACCGAGAGTGGCGCGCCGGCCCAATAAAGCGCCTGCCACGTGCCCCCGGCCGGTCCACAGCTCCCCCCATGCACCATTTTGCGCAGAAAACCTTCCGGGGTGCCCCGTTTTTGGGCATCCGGACTCCAAAATAAATAAGTAAATAGCCTTTTTCAAGCGTTTTTTTCCACGCTGCTCCAAATACGGCCTCCGTTTGGCCCAAAGCCTTCTCTAAAATTCGGCAAATACCCCGAAGGCCAAACCAACAGTAAATACCACCACTGTGTCCATCCGTAGCATCCCTTTGATGCACTGTGGCCTAATACACCAATGATAGGTGTTTCACACCAAGAATTCCGCGGAAAAACTATACGGAATCCTTGACCACTACACTCTATGTTGATCACTAGTTCACCCTTAGGTTCTCTTTACCTAGTTCCATGTCATACTCATTCTAGAGTTCCTTGACTCTATGTTGATCACTCTATCCAATGTCCTTAGTGTTACGGCTTTTTGGTGTTGGCATATTTCGTGAGTCAAGTCAGTAAGTTGAGTCGGAGTCTTGAAGTGATCAAATTGTCAATCAGTAATCAAAGACTTAGAGAAGATTCAACAAGAGCTCAAGTTGACACTCAGTGTCTTGAGTCTTGAAGATTGAAGATGAAGAATTGTGGATCAGCTACATCAATCTCAAGAAGAAAGTATTCAAAAGGATCAGGTATGTTTAACTAAATAATTTTGGTGATCCAAATACTTTCTTATAGTCTAGAAACACTTGGATGAATTTTTAATTGCATAAAAATCAAAAACTGGACATGGGACATGTTCAGGATCCGGATCAGATGATCCAATCCGGATCCCGAAGGGTATTAGTTCATGTGCAAATCCAATCCGGATCCAAGCCTATTCTGATCCGGATCCCGAACATTGGATGTTGCTGAAATTCATGAACGATCCGGATCGGGCCTTGCGATCCGGATCCCGAACCCTTGGATTTCTGGAATCGTCAATCTCGTTACGACGATCCGGATCGCAGTAAATCCGATCCGGATCGCCGTCCTGAAAAATTCCAGATAAGGTATGTTTTTGATTCTTATCTCTTTCCAAAGGTTTCTAAACTATAAATAGACATTTAGGGTTTCTCAAAAACGGTGGGAGCACGGCCGATCAATTTATAAAACACTTGAGAGCAACCCTAGAGGCTAGGTTTTTATCGTTCTTCTTTATAGCCTCTTTTAGGTCAATTCGATGGTTCTTTCAAGAACATATCTTTTGTCGAATTGATCTAATCTTTGCTTAGAGATTTTTTTTCCCATGGATCTTCATTGATAATCTAAGCAAAGGATCACCATCGAAGCCAATATTCTTACCGGCTGAGTTTGCGTCGTGGATTCGACGTGGCACCGTGGATTCGGTGTGTTGAAGGCGTTTCGTGGATTCGAAACGTGTGCTCGTGGATTCGAGTGGCGTTCGTGGATTCGAACGTGTGCAGTGGACGTGCAAACGTTGGAGCGCAAGGTCCGAAGAAGTTGAAGGAGGGGTTAAATCCGTGGAGACGGTAATCACCTTGTTATTCTTCTTTTCTTAGTGGATTGTTATTGCGTGGACATCCAACCGGTCAGCGCAAGGTCCGAAGAAGCTGAAGGAGGGGTTGAGTCCGTGGAGTCGGTAATCACCTTGTTATTCTTCTATTCTTAGTGGATTGTTATTGCGTGTTGGTCCCGTGGTTTTTCTCCTGGATTGGAGTTTCCACGTAAATCTCGGTGTGTTGATTTTTATTTTCCGCATTGTTTTTTATTTTTGCACTGAGATTGGTTTTTATAATATTACACCTATTCACCCCCCTCTAGGTGTTTGATAGTACCTATTTAGATCCTTGTGGATCCTAAATAACTCTACAATTGGTATCAGAGCGGGTTTTAGGTTTATCTATCATAATGGGTGAAAGTGGTAATATTTTTAGACCTCCTCTTTTTGATGGGACCAATTATGCATATTGGAAATGCGGATGAGAGCTTTTCTCATCTCTATTGATGAGCGGGTATGGCAAACCGTTGAATACGGTTGGGTGCATCCTGTTGAGGAAGTAGGAAATTCTACTACCCCAAAACCTCGCTCTAGATGGTCTAAAGAGGAAATCGAAAGATCTTCTTACAATGGGAAAGGTATGAACGCTTTATTTAATTCTCTTTCCTCGACTGAGTTTACAAGAATTTCCGCGTGTGAAACCGCGAAGGAAATTTGGGATATTCTCAAAATTACACATGAGGGTACTAATCTTGTAAAAATTCAAAAGCTCCAGATGCTTACAAGTCAATTTGACTCTATTCATATGGAAGAGCATGAATTGTTTACAGATTATTACACTAGACTTCAAGATGTAATTAATACATGTGCTAATTTAGGAGAAAAGATCCCGGAGTCGAAAATTGTAAGAAAGATTCTTCGGACTCTTCCGGAACGGTTTAGGGCAAAGGTTACCGCCATTGAAACCGTTAGTCATCCGGATGAGATGAGTGTAGAGGAATTAGTAGGTGCTTTGCAAACTTATGAGATGACTTTTCCTACTAATCAAAATTCTTCCAAGTCTTCTTCTAAGCTTACAGGTATTGCATTCAAATCAACAAAGGAAGAAGATGACGAATCGAGTTCCGACGATGAAATCTCTTTTGCCGATTTTGAAGAACAACTGGCGCGGATCACAAAGAAATTTCGTCGGAAATTTTGGAAGAATCGAACCGATGGATCTTCATCCACGAAACCATCTAAAGGATCATCGGGTTCTAAATCCTCTAAACTCAAAGGCGTTGCAAAACCTTCTAAAGAAAAAGAAAACGATGATTTCGAAGGGGAAATCCGATGCTATCGATGCAAAGGCTACGGCCATATTTCAACGGATTGTCCTTCTAAGAAATCATACAAAAAGAAGGCTTTGCAAGCAAAAACTTGGGACGATTCTAGTTACGATGAATCGACCTCAAGTGAAGAGGAAAAAGAAAAATTGTTGCTTTTCATGCCTCTCAAATTCCCTCTTCTAAATTGTGCTTATCATCTTTAGTCACTGACTCTATTCCTTTGATTTTGCATGAAACATCAACATCCGGAGGAGAGTCATCAAGTGAGGGGGAGTCGGACGAAGAAGAACTCGTTGAGGCATACCAACAACTTCTTGCGGAATCAAAGAAGATGGCCAAACTTAACAAGAAGTTGAGGAAGCAACGACATGAAGTTCAAGACGAGAATCAAGCTTTAAAGATCAAACTTCATGATCTCGAGGAGGAACATGGACGGGTTTTAGATAACAATAAAATCCTCCAAGAAAAGCTAAACCAATCGGAGACAAACGCTAAATCATATATGGACAAGATTGGTTTTCTTGAAAAGCAGTTTGAAGAAATTCATGTCACCAACCAAGCTTTGACCAAGCAAGTTCATCAACTTAAATCCGACATACAAAGGCTTTCAACCGGTTCCAAGAAACTTAATTGTATGTCCGGATTAGGTCAAGCAAGCAAGGTTGGTTTGGGATTTAAAAAGGACCAAACTGTGCATGCTTCAAGTTCCACAATAAATTGAAAGGAAGAACATGTCACCTTTGTGGACTTGAAGGACATTTGGTGAAGAATTGCCCGAAAAAGAGAAAGAAAAATTCTTCGGCAACTTCATCTACGGAGCGGACTCAACGGAATCAAAAGACACATCAAGTCAAAGGAGTTCACTCAACCCACCAAAGGTCCGAGCCACAACATCAATCATTCAAGTGGATCATTGCGAGGCAAAGACCTAAGGTGGACCAACAGTCAAAGCTACCAACCCCCGGGCACAACGAATCAAGACAACCCAAAATCCAGCGATTTTGGATTCGGAAAGGTGATATCTTTCCTTGTCTTAAGTTCTAAATAGCTTATGACTGTATGTAATGCTTTGATTGGTTTTCCCTTCATATTTTTCTTAATCTTTGCATTACATGTTTTCAATGCTCTTTGTTTTTATACTTTTTTTTTGAACAAAAGGGTTTTAACGAACAAGTGCATTGAATAAAAAGGGCTTCACGTTCATTCACTCCAAATTAATTTTCTTGGATTATCAACTTGACTCCTTATTCATAATCTTGAAGACACTTCATTAGAGGAGTTGTTTAATTGAGCATTGGCTAAATTGACTTTAATTGCATCCTTTCACGCATTTAGAAATTTATTATGCTTTTGATATCATAATATTTCAATGTTGCAATGATCATTTATGTTAATTAATTCATCTTTTAAGTGATCAAAGTCAATTTCTCTCTCAATGATCTCTTGGTATAGTCATTATCATATTTGATTGCTTAGTCGAGTATGAATGCGAGATCAATTTTTGGTTGAATACCTTATATATTAAATAATTGATAGCCAATTGAGGGGGAGTCAATGAAATGTAAAATGCTCAAAAGATGTGGAAAGAGTTACATCCCAATGAGGAGTGTGAAAACTACCACCACATGGAGAAAAGAAAAGAAAAAGAAAAAGATACTCCATGAATGCAAAGCAAATTTTTGTTTCAAAAATGTTGATGAAATGCATAATGAAATACTTGACTCAGTCATATTTCATGGTTGGTATAAGGTGGGATTTTTAGTAAAAGATGCTCAAAGAGCCACTCCTTCAACAGATTGTCTAGATATATTATCTAACTTATCTGGGATTTCAAACATCTATTGATCTTTGTACTTTATTTTCTTTACCAAAATTGATGATTTGATAAAGGCATTACACATAAGATCATGATAGATGTGATTGAAGTTGTTCAACTTTAAGTGTTTTAATTTCCATAAATTTTCGTTTCATTTTTGAGTATTTTTGATAGATTTGGTATAATCTATTTCTTGTTGCATGAAACGATGACTTTTGTTTAAAGTTGATACGCTAAAGTGCTTACATACTCTTTCTGGTTTTTATTTTTCTAAATTATTCTAATGAAAGAAATTTGGATTGAATGACATCTCGTTAATTCATTGGTTAAAGCACTTAAATTGATTTCTTGATGGAATACAAATCGGTATTTGAAAAGTTTTTAAAACTTGGATTTGTTTCAAGAATTTTTGTGATTTTTGCCTCCGAGTACCGGTACGAAATCTGTGTTTTGTTATATACCGGAACTGAGCTTTTATCTCTCTTTCTCTATGAACTAATGTTGTTAGTAATTTCCTTTTGTCTAGTATGTTCACTGTTTGACAATTTGTGACAAAAAGGGGGAGAAGAGAAATGAGGACGGAGATGAGAGGACGGAGATGAGATCATCAAGATAGGACAAACGAAAATGAAAAATGGGGGAGAACGGAAAATGATGATCGTATCACAAAGGGGGAGAATGGAGAACATGTTAGAGATGCTCAAGATAGGGGGAGACAAAGAAAAATTGAAAGAGCCGAAAAACAAAAGAACCAAAAGGAAGACGGATCAAATGTAGGATTTTAATTTCTAACGACTAACGTTTGATTTTGTTTGGAGTTTTGTTTTGCAGGAATTACATCACTTTAAGACTCCAAGTCCTAAGTCATAGAGTATGTTCTAGGACTGTTTGGTTCAAATGTATTTTGTATTTATTGGATCTTTCACGCAAAGAAAATCAATGTTTTGGTGATGACATTGAATTTCGATTTTTTGGTTTAAGATGAGTGACTTGAGCGTTTTTATGTATTTTTGGGTTTTGTCACGAAATTGCCAAAGGGGGAGATTGTTACGGCTTTTTGGTGTTGGCATATTTCGTGAGTCAAGTCAGTAAGTTGAGTCGGAGTCTTGAAGTGATCAAATTGTCAATCAGCAATCAAAGACTTAGAGAAGATTCAACAAGAGCTCAAGTTGACACTCAGTGTCTTGAGTCTTGAAGATTGAAGATGAAGAATTGTGGATCAGTTACATCAATCTCAAGAAGAAAGTATTCAAAAGGATCAGGTATGTTTAACTAAATAATTTTGGTGATCCGAATACTTTCTTATAGTGTAGAAACACTTGGATGAATTTTTAATTGCATAAAAATCAAAAACTGGACATGGGACATGTTCAGGATCCGGATCAGATGATCCAATCCGGATCCCGAAGGGTATTAGTTCATGTGCAAATCCAATCCGGATCCAAGCCTATTCTGATCCGGATCCCGAACATTGGATGTTGCTGAAATTCATGAACGATCCGGATCGGGCCTTGCGATCCGGATCCCGAACCCTTGGATTTCTGGAATCGTCAATCTCGTTACGACGATCCGGATCGCAGTAAATCCGATCCGGATCGCCGTCCTGAAAAATTCCAGATAAGGTATGTTTTTGATTCTTATCTCTTTCCAAAGGTTTCTAAACTATAAATAGACACTTAGGGTTTCTCAAGAACGTGGGGAGCACGGCCGATCAATTTATAAAACACTTGAGAGCAACCCTAGAGGCTAGGTTTTTATCGTTCTTCTTTATAGCCTCTTTTAGGTCAATTCGATGGTTCTTTCAAGAACATATCTTTTGTCGAATTGATCTAATCTTTGCTTAGAGATTTTTTCCCATGGATCTTCATTGATAATCTAAGCAAAGGATCACCATCAAAGCCAATATTCTTACCGGCTGAGTTTGCGTCGTGGATTCGACGTGGCACCGTGGATTCGGTGTGTTGAAGGCGTTTCGTGGATTCGAAACGTGTGCTCGTGGATTCGAGTGGCGTTCGTGGATTCGAACGTGTGCAGTGGACGTGCAAACGTTGGAGCGCAAGGTCCGAAGAAGTTGAAGGAGGGGTTAAATCCGTGGAGACGGTAATCACCTTGTTATTCTTCTTTTCTTAGTGGATTGTTATTGCGTGGACATCCAACCGGTCAGCGCAAGGTCCGAAGAAGCTGAAGGAGGGGTTGAGTCCGTGGAGTCGGTAATCACCTTGTTATTCTTCTATTCTTAGTGGATTGTTATTGCGTGTTGGTCCCGTGGTTTTTCTCCTGGATTGGAGTTTCCACGTAAATCTCGGTGTGTTGATTTTTATTTTCCGCATTGTTTTCTATTTTTGCACTGAGATTGGTTTTTATAATATTACACCTATTCACCCCCCTCTAGGTGTTTGATAGTACCTATTTAGATCCTTGTGGATCCTAAATAACTCTACACTTAGGTTATCTCCTAAGACAATGCCACTCGTTAATTCCTAGGATAACTCCTAAGTCTGATGTCACTCGTCAAACTCCTAAACTAGGTTTTCTCCTAGTCTTACTACCGACAAGTTCTGTTCCCTTATGTCACATGATTCCTAGGGTTATACCCTAACATGATCAATATCATAAATAGCTAATCCTTTTTCATGCATGCAATTATTTTCATCTCATTCATAAAATAGTAATTACTTCTACGCATGCATATTAATCATATATCTTTGGCAACCAACAGTTGCACTTTTCCTTTGTGTCCATCTACACATGCACATTTACTCATCTATCTCTGGCAACCAATAGTTGCACTTTTTCATCTGTATCCATCTACACAGGCGATCTTAATCATGATTACCTAACGCCTCTAGCAGGCTACTATCATGCTTCGAAATCGAAAAGCAAAGGAGCAAGGGGAGAGGTCACCCAATTTCGGCAGAATCCCCCACCTTATTGCGTCCCCAATTGCTTGTAGGCACTTGCAATTGGTCTCCGCGTGATTCCACTTGCTTCCTGAAGCTTGCACGCAAAATGGTGCACATCCTTCGAGTCCGCACGCAAAACGGTGCACATCCACCAAACCTGCACGCAAAACGGTGCATGTCACTAGAAACCCGCACGCAAAACGATGCGCGCCATTTTAATCTGCACGTGAAATGGTGCGCGACTACACAACCTGCACGCAAAACGGTGCACGTACCTCGGGTTTGCACGCAAAACGAAGCATGCTTCTCTTAAGGTTGCATGCAAAACGGTGCGCGTTCTTCTTGCCCTGCACGCAAAACGATGCATAATATTAGAGCGGGCACGCAAAACGGTGCGCGACAACACAACTTGCATGCGAAACGGTGCACGTACCTCAAATCTGCACGCAAAACGGTGCACGCTCTACTATAAGATTGCACGTAAAACGGTGTATATTTTTCTAGCCCGGCACGAAAATGATGTATAATATTAAAAACTGCACGCAAAACGGTGCGTGATAAAATAATCTGCACGCAAAACGGTGCACGCTTAACTGTAAGGTTGCACGCAAAACGGTGCATATATTTTTTTTATCCCTGCACGAAAAATGATGTATAATATTAAAAACTGCACGCAAAATGGTGCGCGACAAAATGATCTGCACGTAAAACGGAGCACGTACCTCGGGTTGGCACGTAAAACGATGCATTTTTTGACAACTTGCACGCAAAACGAGGCGCGCCCAAAACTGCCCCCGACAGTCAGCGCAGCAAAACGGCACAGTATAACTCGGTCCCTAACACGCATAACGGCATGGGGTCAAATCCAATATCCAAAAGAAAATTTCAAAACTGTGCCAAAAATACCGTAAAAATTAACACGTGGGACCTACCTCGACAGCGCTGCGTCGCCCCATCCGACTTTTTGGAGCGCTTCGCGTTCCACGAGATCCACGGCGCGCCGCAGCACCCTCTAAACCTCCTGCCCCTCTCTCTCTCTCTCTCTCTCTCTCTCTCTCTCTCTCTACTGCTCGGGTGGAGAAGAAATGGGAGGAAAGAGGATAGCTGCGCGGGAAGAAGGAAGAAAGAAGAAGAAAAGAAGAAGAGGGAGGGTTCGTTGGACCCGGTTCACAGAGCCCTCCAATGGAGAAGTGCCACATGGCGGTCCAAATTCAAAATTCGAAATTCGAATTTTCCTACGCCACGCGGGCGCGACACCCGCGCACCACATGGGCGCGCGGCCCCACGCGGGCCTGCTGCGACCCGCAGCAGCCAGTGGGGCACTGCCACGTGGCGCCCCACCGGTCGCACATACGCATGTTTCATCCGTTTTCGCTCCGTTTTCTATCCGTTTCTCGCCCGTTTGCGCCCAAATTTGACAGGCGGTTTCGTTTCAGCTTAATTTATCATAGAAAATTTTAAATTTTCACTTTGGGCCATTTCTGGGCCACCAAAAGCCTCCCTGTATCCAAAATCGTTGGCGGACCCCGTTCTCACAATCCGGGTATCCGATCAACACGAAATTTTTACTGTAACCTTAAAACATAATTACGAAGCTCTCGTAATTTTCTCAGAATTTTTCGACACTGTTGGCGGAGTCCGTTCTCACTATCCGGCCTCCGATCAACGCGAAACTTTTTCTGTGGCCTTAAAACATATTTACGGGGCTCCTGTAATTTTCTCGGAATTTTCCGACACTGTGAATTTTCCACTAAAAATCTGGGCCCCTTTCTCGAATAAAATTCCAGAACTATCATTTTAATCCCGATTTGGGCCCAACTCGCTTCCAAATATTCTTTACTTCCCCAATTTTCATAAAAATGATATTTCATATCATTTTTATTTAAATTTATTTATGTGCCGAAAATTCGGTACTTTACACAATCACCCAAATAGCATCAGCTCCACTCTGTGACCTTGGTAATCCAACAATAAAGTTCATGGTCACATGATCCCATTTCCATTCAGAAATTGGAAGGCTCTGTAACTTGCCAGCCGGTACCTGGTGCTCAGCTTTAACTTGCTGACAAGTTAGACAATGAGCGACAAACCTTCCAATATCTCTTTTCATGCTATTTCACCAAAACTATGCCCTTAAGTCCCTATACATCTTAGTTCCGCTAGGGTGAAGGGTATACGGTGTATAGTGACTCTCTCAAAATCAGCTCCCGAATCTCAGGATCCATGGGCACACAAAAGCGATCCTTGTACCTCAGTGCTCCTGCAGCATCAACTGAAAAGTCCCCACCATGACCATGGTGCACTTGGTCTCTAATCTACTCCAGATAGGGGTCCAAACTCTGTTTCTCCTTAACCTTATCTAGTAGAGTGAGTTGGATGAACCAAGACATAAGTCTTGCAGAATCTCCAGGGGACACGACCTCAATCTCGAGTCTCCTGAACTGCTCTCTCAATGGCATCTGATGAGTGATCAAAATGCTCAAGGTCTGCATTGCCCGCCTACTCAAGGCATCTGCGACGACATTAGCCTTGCCAGGGTGATATTGAATACTCAAGTCATAGTCCTTTAACAGATCCAACTACCGGCGTTGCCTCAAGTTTAACTCCTTCCGAGTAAACAAGTACATCATCTTATGGTCAGTAAATATCTCACAGTGCTCACCATAAAGGTAATGTCGCCACAGTTTCAATGCAAACACTACAGCGGCTAACTCCAAATCATGTGTAGGGTAATTCTTCTCATAATCCTTCGGTTGCCGCGAAGCGTAAGCAATTACCCTACCATGCTGCATCAATACACAACCCAATCCTCTGTGGGAGGCATCACTATAAATCACAAATCCCTCTCCCATCACCGGCAATGCTAAGATCGGTGCAGATATTAATCTCATTTTCAGCTCATCAAAGCTCTGCTGGCATTGCTCAATCCAATTAAATCTGATTCCCTTCCTAGTCAATCGGGTAAGGGGAGTAGAGAGCTTCGCAAAGCCCTCAACTAATCGACGGTAATATCCTGCTAAGCCCAAGAAACTCCGGACCTCAGTAACCGTCGTCGGTCTAGGCCAATCCCGAACAGCATCAATCTTCGTCGGGTCCACTGCCACTCCAGCGGCTGAAACCACATGGCCTAAAAATGCAACTTCCCGAAGCCAGAATTCGCACTTCTTAAGTTTGGCATACAACTTCTCCTCTCTCAGAAGCTGCAGCACTATCCTCAAATACTCCTCATGCTCCTCATTACTTTGGGAGTGAATCAAAATATCATCAATAAACACCACGATCAACCGGTCCAAGTACGGTTGAAACATCCGGTTCATTAAATCCATGAATGCGGCTGGGGCATTAGTCAATCCACTTGACCTTGTTGTAAGCTCATAATGTCTCTACTCTGTCCTGAACACTATCTGGGCACAATCCTCGGCTGTATGGTTCCATACAGATACCTACCTCACAAAAGAGCAACAGCCGGAATACAACCCGTACCTGTCTATGCTTGAACCATAATAAAACTCTCACCGTTGTGTATCAACAACGGGGCATCACTACCGTGTATCAACGGCATGGCATCACCACCGTGTATCAACGGCGTGGCATCACCACCGTGTATCAACGGCGTGGAAGCATACTCAGGTATCCAAATCTCGGATCTTTACTATCGTATCTCTACGACGTGGCACTGGGTCAACAGACCTCTCGATCCACCGGATCTCACAATTGCGCTATTAGCTCTCTCAGCTTACTGGTGATACTCCTGTAGGTTTTTATAATATAGGATCCCCAAGGATCTAAATAGGTACTATCAAACACCTAGAGGGGGGTGAATAGGTGTAATATTCAAAATTCCAATCCCATTGCAAAATAAAAACCAATGCGGAAAATAAAAGCAGCACACCGAGATTTACGTGGAAACTCCAATCCACGAGAAAAACCACGGGACCAACACGCAATAACAATCCACTAAGAAAAGAAGAATAACAAGGTGATTACCGACTCTACGGACTCAAACCCCTCCTTCAACTTTTTCGGATCTTACGCTCACCGACTGCACGTCCACTGCACACGTTCGAATCCACGAACGCCACTCGAATCCACGAGCACACGTTTCGAATCCACGAAACGCCTTCAACACATCGAATCCACGATGCTACGTCGAATCCACGACGCAAACTTGATAAAAGCTTCGATGGTGATCCTTTGCTTAGATTATCAATGAAGATCCATGGGAGAAATCTCTAAGCAAACATTAGATCAATTCAACAAAAAGTATGTCTTGAAAGAACCGTCGAATTGACCTAAAAGAGGCTAAAAGAAGAACGATAAAAAAACCTAGCCTCTAGGGTTGCTCTCAAGTGTTTTCTAAATTAGTCGGTACTTCTTGAGAAACCCTAAGTATCTATTTATAGGTTAGAAACCTTTGGAAAGAGATAAACATCAAAAACTGACTTAACAGAATTTTTCCTGCACGGCGGTCCGGACTGGATTTGGCTGATCCGGACTGTCGTCTTTTTCCAGCAATTTTCCTGAAAAAATAGTTCGGGGTCCGGACTGGAATTTCCTGATCCGGACTGGAATTCTGATCAGGACTGGAATTCTGATCCGAACTGGAATTTTCTCGTGAACTAAACTATGTTCGGGGTCCGGACTGGATTGGTCTGATCCGGATCCTGAACATCCAATTTGTCCAGTTTTTGATTTTTAAGCAATGAAAACTCATCCAAGTGTTTCTACACTATAAGAAGTATTCGGATCACCAAATTTATTTAGTTAAACGTACCTGATCCTTTTGAATTCTTCTTTCTTGAGATTGAGGTATATGATCCAAACTTCTTCATCTTCAATCTTCAAGACTCAAAACACTGAGTGTCAACATGAGCTCTTGTTGAATGTCACGCCCCCGGGGGTTTTTTAAGTCAAGCCAAGCGGAAAAGTGCGTGTATAATTTTTTTTTCTTAATAAATGGACATAACCCTCATCCCCGGTGCGTGTCAGACCGCCACATACACAAATTCACTCTGCCAACGGACAGAGTCTCCTTTGTATACGCACGGCGTCCCATTTACAACATCAACAATCAACCATCAACCATGCAGTAGGCATACATCACCAATCAGAGAACATTCATTTAGCTGCTGTTTTAAAAACCGGTGTCCACCCGACACCTTATTTTCCAAGTAATTCAACCTTTAAAACATTAAAGCGGCATCACCGTTTAGAAAGGATAAAACCAGGGGTTGTAAAATCTGTGCCCACACGGCACTCCGATTTGGAAAAACGTTTTCGAAATCGTTTGGTTTTTCATCAAAACATGCCGCACATGAAAACATCACCAAAAATAGCTAAATCATATAAGTACATCCCATCCACAGTGCTAACAATTAATTGTCCACAACTAATATAATCCACAAAGCAAATTAACTAATAAAAGCATAAAAGAAATGAGATAAACCCAAGATATCCTGACTACGGTCCTCGCGACGCAGTCTCACCGCCATCCCGGCTAACGCACCTAGTCGAACCTGTCACGGAGTGGGTAAAGTCAGTGACAAACAAAGTAGATGTCTAAATATCAACAAGGAATAAAGAGCAAACCGATTACACCGGAACCTTTCGCTAAACTCTGTACATAATTAAGCTGGGCACCAACCCCAGAGTACCTGTCGGAGAGACAGAAGTCTCCCCTCGTGCACAACACCTTTGATGCTTTTAACCTCTTCACGGAGCTAGTGCGGCACCTATAGCTGTCGTGAAGAGGTCCCCACCCTACACACGTGGGGCACACGGGTCATGTAGACCACTTCTCCGAAAAAGTACACCCATGCGGTGGCCCTATCCGCCTGTGTACGTGCAGCATCCGAAACCAGATTTGCCAAGTCGGCGTGTATTAAGCACCGCGACCTCAGCCGCAACAATTGTTATATACATAAAATACATTCATGCGAAAGGTTAAACAGTCCATCTACTTTGTTAGACAAATTAAGAGGCTTTTTATGATGATAGATGCACTTACTGCACTTGTTGCACTTATAGCAACGGTACCCACCTTGTTGCGGGGAGATCGGAGCACCTGGATCTTTCACACACTCCCGCTGCGCACCTGGACCCAAGAAAAGTCCGCAAGGGTAAACTATAGTAAAAAACGTGTACTAACATCTCAAAACAAAAACCCAATCTTTACTTATTTTGACGGAAACCCCCAACACCGTCCGGTTCACCGAAAACCGGAATCCCGCGCCGCCGTCGCCGCCCGCCGGAGCCCCGCGTGGCTCGAAACCGCGCGGCGCGTCTCCGCGGGCGGCGCCCGCGTGGGTTTCGGCCCACGCGGCGCGGCGCCCTACGCGGTGCCCCCGCGCGGCGCCCACGCGGGTGCTGCCCGCGCGGCGGCCGCGGGGGTGCAGCCCCGCGCGGCGCCCGCGCGGCGCCCGCGCGGGTGCGGGCCCGCGAGGTGCCCGCGCGGCGCCTGCGCAGCGCCCACGCGGGTGAAGCCCCGCGCGGTGCCCGCGCGGGTGCGTGCCCGCGCGGGTGCCGCCCGCGCGGGCCCGCACGGGTACGGCCCGCGCGGTGCCCGCGCGGTTTCCGCCGTCGCCGCTCGCGGCGGCGACCGTCCGTCCGCGGCGTCCTTCCGCGCGATGCCCTAGCGGCATCGCGCGTCTCCGTCGTCCGCTCCGCGCCCTAGCATGACGCCGATCGCGACGACGGTAACGGAGACGACGGAGAAGCCCGAAAACTCAACAAGAGATGACGGAAAAATCCCGAAAAAATTACAAAAAATATTTTACTAACCGAAGATCGACGGGAAGGTCGCCCGGTCGCGTTCTTGCCTTCGGTTCGATGTTCGGGAAGGTCGGGCTCTTTCTCTTTTTCCTTTTCCTTTCTTCCGGCTAGGGTTCCGTCTTTTCCCTTTTCTCTTTCTTTTTCTCCTCACCGGTTAGGGTTTTTATTTCCTTCCGATAACCGGGATCACTTATATAATCCCTTATTATTTAATATTTATTTATTTATTTATTTTCTTTTTTATTTCATACATACGTAAAAAGAGAAAACCCACGAATAACCGGATATTTATCTCTTAACAATAAATATCTAATCCCACGAGATAAAATTCCACCTTTTAAATTCTAGTCACCGATTATTTAATTTCCTAATTAAATAATCATAGGGAATAAATTCCCAACTTAATCTATCGTCACCGATTAATTAATTCCTTAATTAATTAATCACACGGAATATCCAAACTTTCTCAGAAAGCGTGTCGGATATTTTACACGGATTTCGATGCACGCCCTTAAGTCACCGCGATCTTCAAAGTCCCCTTTCCGGGAGATCCGTACATCGGATTCCCGATCCGATCGCACCGTCGGTCTTCATTTTTCGAGCTCTTTGCCAGAAAAATACCCACACCACGCACCGACCGACTTTTAAACATTAAATAATTTTATTTCACTTAAGGGCTTAAATAATTTACATGTGAGTCATAAATGCACCTAAGAGCCGAATCACTACATTGAATCTTCTCTGAGTCTTCGATTGCTACACAATTTGATCACTTCAAGACTCTGACTCAAATCACTAACTTGACTCACGAAATATGCCAACACAAAAAGCCGTAACAACTCCATAAAGCGCTACCAAGGTTGGCACGGTTTCCAAAACTACATCAATCACAATTTCAAACTCAATCTCTCTAACAAGCTGCATCAACATGAACTCAGGTGAACTCACACCCGGGATCTCTCGACGATAAAGATATTCTTTTAATTCCCGGTGCCGCTGTAGGCAACTACTCTAAAATCGCTAGGATAGCGGTACAACCACGACTCAACATCTGTCGTGCTCTGGCATTCTCTATAAACACACTCCTCCTGACCAGGTCCACGGAGGGTCACTATCCTCCCTCGACGATCCAGGGTAGCGTAAAACTAGGATAACCAATCCTTATCCCATACCACAACTAAAGCTCGGAGCTAAGGTAGGACCAATCAAATCAATGAACCAAATCCAAGGTCCTAACTGCACTGGGCAGGACTGGCAACACTCATCCCTGTGTCGTACGTGCTCTGGAACCTGATCCTCACGTACAAAAGCTAACAGTCCTATCTCTGGCCCATACGAAGCTGCCAATGCTCCATTGAAACATACGCAAGTGGTGTCAGCCTCAAACCTGCTTTAACTCCGGCGTCTATAAAGAAAACCTCACCTGGTGAGACGCGATCCACTGCGAGGCGCCCTTAACCAGCTACTCAACTCATCTACTCGATGCTGACGGCCGACACCCGATCTGACCACATTGATAACACCGGCCCTGCCTCTGCTCGCACTGCTGGGGTGCATGGGGTCCGCCGCAGATGACACATCCGTCAGGACGCCCATAATGCTGTGGCAGCTGCTGCTGCTGTCTCGGTGGTTGCAAACCTCCTGATCTCTATCTCCTCTGAGTCCCAAAACCTTGAAACTGAAATTGTGGGGGCCTCGGAGGTCTCGATCTGCTAGGCTGTCCCAAATCAGGCGATGCTGGACGCTTCCCTCCGGAGCTAGTCCCTGGCGCTCCGTCCCTCTCATTCATAACCTGTCAAGCCCCGGGGTCGAAACTGCGACCTGGGCTCACCAACAGATCCGCCACCTATGCCAACCTGCATAGGAAGGAAAAAGAAGGGGGGGAAAACCCCCAAAGGGCGTGAGAACTACACCAAAAAAGGAGTTCTCAGTGGGTACCACCGTCAGACTCGACGGTCTGCCCACCAAGTCCTCAAGAGACATGAAATAACCAAAGAAGTGGGAACTGAACAAGAATGCTGATGCCACCTAACAGCTACCAAGCCTCCATCTAAATGCTCAAGAGGGGAGAATCAAAGAATGGTATGCAACCACCAGCACATGAAGTGCACAATCGACCCAATCGGACTGACCGCCACACCTGGTCCAGTCAAACCTGCGCCCACCTACAACCCCTCCCGCCGACGGGCAGGAATTACGTAGGGCGTCCAAACGGACTAACTCGCTATCGATACCTTCAAAACGAGTACCTGCACGTCAAATTTCGAGCCCCGTAAGCCGAGTTACAAATTCCACAATACAGGGCGTTCACAAACACACAACCACACATCTGTATTTCCATGCACAGATAAAGGGAGAAAAATCTACCTCCGGACAAGCCTCAGAAAAATCCAATAAAAATACTGTGACAATCCTCGCGTCAAGTAGATGAAAAAAGTGTACAGGCACGTCTCCATCCGATGCCCGGTTGCCGAGATAAAAATTCAGCAAGGTGTCGCTATCCAGAAATTCCTTCAGAAAATGGGGTCCCAGTAAGCATGGAAAAACTCCTCAAAAAGCGTGAAACTAGGGGAAGCAGAAGTACAAAAATCGTAGCTCTGTCTGTCGCGGATCCAACGGCGCAAGAATCGCCTAAAACGGAGGTCGGAGTAGGCCGGGGGAGCTCGCGCACCGAAACGCGACGAAGGGGAACACAAATGGGCCAGCGTCGCGCCACGCCGTAAAATGGAAACCTCGGTAAGCGTGCCACCAAAAATCCTAGAATTCCTCCAGAGGGTGCGCAACAAGTAGGGGAGCAACTTTGCTTAAGATCTCGGGGTGATTGGAGGCTCGGAAATGCAGAAAAAGCCATGAAGAAGGCGGCTCGGATCGCTTTTATAGGCTCCAGAAACAAATCGAATAATACGGAATATGTCCCAAAACCGGGCGCCCGAATTTTCCGGGCTGCTACAGTGTTGGGCCCGGCCCAACACTGTGCAGGCCTGAAACTCCCACGGGCCTCCACGTAGCCCACAAAACAGGAAACAGCGGCGGTGGACCACCCAGCTCGCGCCACGTGGACCGCCCGGACGACGACACGTGGCAAGCCCGGTCAACGCGCGCCTGGCGCGCGCCGCCTGCGCCCTCTGCACGCACGCGCCCCGAGGTGGTGCAGTGGTTCCGTGGACCGAGCGCACAACACCGCACCAATCACACACCGCCACGTGTCACCACCGGTCCACCGTACACCCGCGACACTTTCCGTGGACCACGCCTACTGCGCCGGCCAACCGGGAGCCGCCACGTGCCCTGGCCTGGGTGCACGCCTCGGCGGTGGACCGCGCACCTGCCCGCGCCCCTACGCGCCTGCCCGCGCGCTGTGGGCTGCCCGCGCCTGCCCGCCGCCGTGCCTGTGCCTGCCCGTCGCCGCGCCGCCGCCCTCCGCCGTCGCCGGCGCTGCCCCAGCCGCCGGAACAGTACCATTTGCCTTGAAATTCGTGCCGGGTCATCCGAGCGCCGAAAAATAAAAGTAGGTAGTCCATTTTCATCGTTTTCGCGCGCTGAATCCAAATTTGCTGTCCGTTTTGCCAAATTCCAACTCAAAAAATTGCCGAAGGCATCCGGAAAGGTGTTCCTTGACCCAAACTTCGCGCTGAGTCCAATTTTAATATCCATTGCGCGCGAAACCACTTCTAAAGCTCCGACGGAGTCCACCGATCACCCACGTGATCCATCTTAAGCCCGAAGTCCATCACTTGCGTCCAAATTGTGCACAAACCCCGCCGACGAGCTACATAGGCCTCCAGAAGCTGTAGAGGCAACAGTGATCCATAAGTGGGAATTTCGGGTCTTCAATAACCACCGCTCCTCGATCAATCTATCGAGCATGCTCAATCGCCGCATCCAAGAGTCGGCGATCGCCGGGAGTGAACAAATAGATAAATGGCCCGATGCAATCCTCTCTCAAAAAGATCAACTCGCTGGGCCTCATCCCGTGCTACATGAGGTACACTGGCGGTGCTGTAGGGGATGCTCTCCGCTTAGCATGCGCATCATGCGCTCCATATTCTCTTCCTAGCGCCTGATCGCCTCTTCCTGGCGTCTTATCGCCTCAGACATCTAGACTACCTGGGCCCGCAACTCTCGGACCTCGCTATGCTCTGTCGGCTCAGCCTTTTGCTGCTCCTCATCTGAAGCAGGATGTGCCCTCATCGCCACACGACGTTTCGGAGGTATCGTAGTCCGCTGCACAGTAACAAACATTAGGACACAACAACCACTCAACCCAATTAAGCGAAAGTCTAAAATATGTTACCCATCCTAAAGCATTATGTTGTGTGCAGCCAACATAACCACTTTAGAGAAATAACATGCAAAATCTCTCACCCCAATCCTCTGGGGGAGTCAAGACCCAATCAGGACTTTCGCCAAAGTCACGTCTCTCTCGACAGTCATCCTATTGTCCAACCACAAGCATAGGGTTTCTAAGTGCTCAGCGATCTACAACCTAGGCTCTGATACCACTCTAATCTGTCACGCCCCGGGGTCAGAACTGCGACCCGGGCTCGCCAACAGATCCGCCATCTGTACGAAAATCTCCGCACAAACGAAGCGTCTAACCTGCAAATCAGATCTATAGCTAAACATGTATCAGAGCTGTAAAAATAAAATAAGTAGCTATATAATCCCAACACTGAACAGTTGAAGTAATACATCCAAAATAGTGGTCATCTCTTAGACAAAAATATAATACATGTTACATCAATCCTCTCAAATTGTTCAGTATACAAATAAATATCTCAGACAGGGTACATCTACCTCTGACTCTCAAAATAAAACTGGTAAGGAGCTACTCGGCCATGCCCTTACCTCGATCTGCTGCTTCCGCCCGAACCGGTGCCGGAACAGCTACCTCAGGAAACCTGTCACCACAGCGGGTGTGAGAACTACTGCAGAAGGTAGTTCTCAGTGGGTACCGTCACCAACATCCACGATATGCCCACTAAGTCTACTGGAGGCAAGACAATAGGTATACAGATAGATAATATGAAAGCTGAAATGAAACTACAGCTAATATTCCTCAAGTATCATGCTCAGAGGAAAAACACTCAACTATGAACATGTAATGCATCCACTCGCTCACGAGGTGCTCACATCAACCCAATCTCTCTGACTGCCAAATCTGGTCCAGTCAAGCCTGCGCTCCCTAGTGTATCAACTAGGGCCCCTAGTGTATCAACTAGGGTTCTACCGGTACTCCAACCCGGTCCATAACTCGATCTAGTCGCCTGGTACACCAACCCGGTCCAGTCGGAATATCACGCAAAGCTGCCTCATCAGGCGCATCATCATCATCGCATCCGGAGCGGCTCTCGAGGGGCGTTACCCCACCGAGGAATAAGCGTGTCTCATCTGGCTCAAAAAGCGGCATCTGCAGGCTATAATCAATAATCGAACAGATCAAAAACTCGAAATGCCAACTAACCCATAAACAGGTCGGAGAACCCTCCACGACTCAATCTGATAGTGCACACTAGGAAACCCATCTACTGAGTCAATAAAAATCCCCTCGTCCCCCAGGCGCGAGAGTTCATGCATCCTGAACCTATCCAACCCCTCTGTAATGACATGACTTTTCTAGTAATATTTTACCCTCCTGCTAATAGAGTGTAAGTTAGAGAAAATTAAATTATCGGGCTCTTTAGAGTTGACTAACATGCAGTACGGGTATTTTTCGGTGATAGAGCTCGAAAAACGATGAACGACGGTACAATTGGATCCAAAATTCGACTTACGGATCTCCTGGAATGGGGTTTTGAAGGTCGCGGTAACCGTGGGGTGCATCGAAATCCGTGCAAAAGATCTGGCACACTTTTCGAGGAATCTTAGAATTATCTCCAAAGGAATTATCCTTAAGGAATTATCTTTAAGGAATTACCTCCAAAGGGATTATCGATAAGGAATATCCTTAAGCAATTATCTTTAAAGATTTATCCCGAAGGATTATCTGTAAGGAATTAATTAATTAACGAATTAATTAATTAGGGTCAAAAATATCCGAGGATTTTGACGGTACGTACATATGAAACGGGAAAATAAAAAGGAATAAATTAATAACGAGATTTATTTATTCCCCGTATACCGAAAGGAAACCCTAGTCGTAAAAGATCACCTCCTCAAACCCTCCTCTTTTGTACGTACCGAAAACCAAACGAAACCCTAGTTTGAAAAAAGAGAAAGGAAAAGAGAGAAAAGAAAAGGAAACCCTAACCGGAGGAGAAAAGAAGGAAAAAAGGAGAGAGCGGAGGGACCCGATCGCCCCGATTGACGTGCCGGAGACCGGAGAACGAGACGCCATCATCTACGGGGAGCGGATGTAGAATACCGGGATTTCGGATAGTGCACCGACCTCGCAAGATGGCGTGAGGGGGGAGAAATTGCCTTGGATGTGTCCCATTTTTGTTTACAGTTGAGTTCGGGTTGATTCGGATCTACGCGGAAGCCCCAGCTTGATTCGGGGTTTTTCTGGGCATTGTACGCCGATAGAGGACTGGCTTCGGGGAAGCCTCGACTTCACAGTGGAGTGTAGAAAATTTGGGAATACTTGGAACAGGTGTACTTTATGTTTACAGCGGAGTTCGGGAGGTTCCGGACGGAGGCGAAGGCCCCGAAGGTAAAAAGTGAGTTGTCGGGGAACTTATGATGGAGTAATTATTTAATTAAATTAATTGGTTAAATTAATTGTTTCTCTTACTTATGTTGTAGAGAAGGAATGAAGGAATGGTTTATTGAGAAATGGGTTTAATGAGAGTTTTGGGATATTTTGGTTTGGGCATTGAATACAGTCAACTACCCCCATCCTGTTATTAATTAGGCACCACCTAATTAAGGCACTGCCACGTCATCACCATCTTCTTCTTATGAAACAGGGGATTTGTGTGGAAACAGAGGAAAAAAGAAAAGGGGGAAAGAGAGGAAAGAGAGAGAGAAGAAGGAAGATGAAGATGGGGGAATGGATGTTGGGTTAGTGTCGTCCTGCTGCGAAGAGCCGAGGAGCCGCGGAGCGCGGCGAGCGGCACGCGCACGCGACGTTTACTTTTGATGGAGGTATGCTGCGGTTTGTTTTTGGATTTTTTTTTTTATTTTCCTTTTGGTTTTGGTGTTTTGGGTAAGTTGGTGTGGATTGCTGTCCACGGGGGCTTGGTTGGCCGCAGCTGGAGCCGCGCGGGCGCGCATGTGCGCCGCGCGCGGCCGGTGCTGCTGCTGCGCGGGCGATCATCGACGCCGCGCGCAGCAGGCGGCGGCATCACGCGTGCGCAGGAGCGCGCGCAGCAGGTGCGCGCAGCAAGGCGGCGGTGCCCGCGGGCGCGCATGTGCGGTGCTGCTGCGCGGGCGATCATCGACGCCGCGCGCAGCAGGCGGCGGCATCACGCGCGCGCAGGAGCGCGCGCAGCAGGTGCGCGCGGCAAGGCGGCGCAGGCGGGCACCGCTTAGCGCGCGGGCGCGCGCTTGTGGTCGCCGCTCAGCGCGCGGGCGCGCGCATGCGGGCGCGCCATGCAGGCGCCGCATAGCGCGCAGGTGCGCGCTGCCGGCCCGCATGGGCCGCGCGGGGACAGGCCAGGGCCCCGCGCGGCGGGCCCCTGTGTAGCGCGGCGGGCCCCTGCGCCGCGCTGCGGGCCCAGGGTGCAGCGCAGCCGCAGCGGCAACGCCGCGCTGCAGCGGCAGCGGCGCCCGGTGAGCGCTCTGCAGCGCGCGGCGCGCAGGCGTGCTATGCGCTGCAGCGCGGCATGCTTTTGGCGGCGGCTGCAGCGCCCCGTGCGAGTGGGCGCACGGGATTTCCTGCGGCGTCGGCTCTTGGGAGCTGGTTTTAAAATGGATTTTTGATCTTTTCTCTCTCTCTCTCTCTCTCTCTCTCTCTCTCTCTCTCTCTCTCTCTGTTGTTACAGCAACTTCGGTTCGCGGCGAGCTTGGTGCCGACAGCGACAGCACGCGGATCACCATCAGATTTTTGGAGCCGCGGCAGTGAGGGAGCCTTCACTTCTTGGTGTGTGTGCTGTGAAGTTGTGTTTTGTGGTGGATTAAAATCAGTGTGAAAATGTATATTTGGAGCCTGGCATGTTTAATTGAGCAGTGAGCTGAGGTAGTTTGTGTATGTGAGCATTTGTGATTAATTACACTTTAGTTTTAGTTGTGAAGGGAACTTAAGTATTTGTGTTGGAACTTGAGTGTTGTGAGTGTGTGGAGTGTATATGAGAGATGAACCTGAAAGTTGGTGAATGTGTAAATGTGGTTGGATGAACATTTAATGATGGTAGTGTGTAAAAATGGAATTAAGGAATTATGTTTATGTGGAAATGAATTAATAGTGTGAATTGGAGCTATAGTTGATTTTATTGTGGGATGTTGTGTGTGTGGAATTGGAGCAGGTTGAGGGTATAAATGAATTGTGGAAATTTATGTTTTGTGAATGTTAGTATACTGATGGATTTGAGAGTACTATGCATGTGTGCTGTGAATTATCTATTTGTGATGGACTTGGATGTCTAAAATTTTGGTTATGTGATCATTAATTATTTAGTGTGCTGTGGGTAGTTGTGAGTGTTTTGGAGTTTGTAAAGGGTGGTTGTGGTTTTATGTGAGCTTGTATTTCTAAGTGCAAGCTGCTGGAGCTTTATGGTGAACTTGTAAGTAATCTGTGCTGAGTTTTAGTGTATGTTGGCAATGGAGTGAGTTGGTTGCGCGCGGCACGATTTTCGAGGTTCCGTCAGTTTGGGGATCCGGCGCTTTACCGACTTCAGCGTTGCCTGCGGAAAGCGTTCCAGGTGGGTTGGAATTTTTCTAAAATTTATGGAATGCCCCTTAATGTTATTGAATGCAAATTGTTCATGTTTATTTGGCGTTTTCGCTGTTTTTACATCTGATAGTAGCCTAGAATTTTCTATAAAATTTATTGGAACTCCGGATTATTTTTAGTAGACTCCTGATATCATATGACACTAGGTTTCATGATTTGTTTGCATCATGATTGCACCTGAACCGTTTTAAAAATTGAGAAGCCCGTTTTAAGAAAAATCAATGTTTTTAAAGATGATTTTTTAAATTATGAGTTGCCAAAGGTATGGCATAGGTTCAGGGTGCTTGTATACTCGTGCCGGGGGGCCGAGTGGATTTTTAGAGCATGCGTGTCGAGTTCTAGTGTCATGGTGGATGAGTTTCCTTGCGGGGATTGGATGATTTCTCTAGATAGTGTTTTTCCGATTTAGTCGTTGGGGTAGATCTCCGACTTAGCTTGAGAGTTTGGGGTTCTGGCAGATCGAGTCGTGGAGGTTTCCCGACTTAGCCATGAGTTGTGCATTATCAGATTGAGTCGTTGAGGGTTCTCCGACAGATCATGTGAAGATTTGGGCTTTTCCTGTTTGAGTCGAGGATGTCTTTTCCGACTGAGTTGTACTTCTGAGCTTTGAGATACCGATCTGTTTGATCGTGGATTATAGCCTGCATGTGCCGCTTATGAGACAGTGATACAGATGTGATACTTGAGTTCGCTGGGGTCGCTCCCCTCGAGCTACGCCCCGGATGTGATGATGATACCGAGCCTGACGAGGCTGCGATGATGCGCCTAGTTCATATACTAGAGGTCGCTTGATACCCCTGGCCGAGTTACCATGGGGTCACTTTGTGAGAGATTGAGATGGTCGGTTTAGGACGCCCCACGTAAATCCCGTCCTCTTGTGGATGCGTGGTAGTGGGCAGGTGCGTTCCTAGAGGACCGGCGTAAGCTGGACTGAGCCACTTTTGGCAGTCCTTGAGATTGGGGGTCCTGAGCAGGTGGTTACATTTATGTTCATAGATGGTTTCTTTCCTTTGAGCATTGATACCGAGGCATCTTAGCAGTAGAGAGTGTATGCATATCGTGTTATTGGTAGAGTTTCCTTTTGAGCTTTATGTTTGCGACTTTCTAGCTGTAGTTTTCTATTTCAGCTTACCATTATTTGTCTATCTACCTTTCTATCTGCATACCTATCTGTTTTGCCTCCAGTAGACTTAGTGGGCATACCGTAGATATTGAGACGGTACCCACTGAGATCTGCCTCCTGCAGTAGATCTCACACCCGCTGCGGTGACAGGTTTGAGGCAGTTGTACCGGCTTGGTTCCCGCGGGGACAGCTGATCGAGGTGAGGACGCGGCTGATTAGTTCCTTACCAGCATTGAGAGTCTGAGGTAGATGTACCCGGTGTATTTTATGTTTCCACTTTTGTACTGGACATTCTGAGAGACTTGTGAGGATAGTACTTGTTTTATTCTTGTGAGACTATGTACTTTGAGGATTTGTACTAGTGGAGATTTTACTATTCCAGATGTTCAGTTTTTATTCTATAGCTTTTGCTTTTAGTTTTCAGCTCTGATACATGTTTTTTTTTTTTTAGCTATAGATCTGACTTGCAGGGTAGACGCTTCGTCTGTGCGGCAGTTTCCGTACAGATGGCGAATTTGTTGGCGAGCCCAGGTCGCAATTTCGACTCCGGGGCGTGACAGCGGATCCGGATCCCCAACGCCGCAAGGAACAAGATCGGTTCTTTAATCCTAATAGATCGAGGTTAGCGGTCGTTATTTCTTTTGTTGAATTAATCGGGGGTTTTCCGTGTCATTGTAAGGTCGTTTTAATCGGTACATCGATCACGGGGTTTTGTTGGGTTTTTGATCAATGTTTTGTTCGTTTTCTTGATCGGGTGTGATCGATGGTTTTTATCGGACTTGGTCGGGAGTTTGATCGGGATTCCGATCGATGTTTTCGTTGTTCGTTGATCAACGGTTTAGTCGTTAGATTTACCGCGATTTCGTTCGGAGGTTTTTGTGGGTGTTTCGTTTGAGCATGGGAGGTTAACGGGAGGCCGCCGCCGCCGTTGTTAAACGGGAGGCCGTCGTCGCCATTACCATGTTCGCGGGGTCGTCGCCGGAGTCGCACGGGAGCAAAAATGGAGAAGATATCGCGAAACGGGAGCGAAAACAGAGAAGAAAACGAAAAAGGGGGCGTTACTGTTCATTGCGGTACGGACGCCTCAGCCGCGGTCCACAAACCCAGGCGTGCACCCGGTGCACGCCCCGCAGCCCCAGAGGCGTAGACCCGGCGCACGCAACCGTGCGCCGGGCTGCACACTGTGCGCGGTGCACGCTCCAGGCGTGCACCCACCCGGCGCACGCATCGGCGGCCAAAATCCGTAGACCCGGCGCGCGCCCTTGCTCGTGCGCGGCCCGGCCCGTAATGCGCGTTGCACGCTTCCTGCGCGCACCCGGCGCATGCCGCGCAGCCGCCGACGCTGTAAACCCGGTCCACGCGCTGCTCTGTGAACCACCCGTCAGCCCAAAGTTCGGTAGCTCCGTTTTGGCCCATTTTTTCACCGTTTTGAGCGCCGTTTTTGCCGTTGGGATCACCATTTCCGCGATTTTCTTGGCATGGCTACTTGGGATCTTTTTGGTCACCGTTTCGCCATGTCGGGTGCTAGTTTCGCCGACGCTCCGCGCCTTGACGAAATCGTCGGGGTCGCGCCGTCGGGTCTTTTCCTTATCATTTTCGCCGTCGGGGTCTTCTTGGTTTAACCATTGATGTCCCGAGTTGGCTACCGATTGAGAATTGGGTTTCGTTGGATTTCCGTTAGCGGTTTTGGGTCCCGATGGAGTTCGCGATGAAATAGTCGCGGTCCGGTTGTTGTCAGCCATTGATTTTATCGGTTTGATCTGAGTTTTCGGTTTTACTTGACGGTTTTGACTTGTAGGGTTTCGATTTGACGTTGCGGTCCTCGAGGCACAGTGGTTTCGGTTTTTGTAGGTTTATTGTTAGTGGTTGGGACCACTGATTTTACCTGATTAGGGTAAGGTGTTAATTTGTGCTCTTGGATATTTTAGTAGGCCGCCCGGAGTTCTGTTTTGCTTAGGAGGGTCGCGGGCGTGGTCGGTTATCTTCATTCCAGGTGGGTTCTTATGCAACAAGTGCTGTAAGTGCATTGGGTGCAGTATATCATTTAAAAGTTCGTACTAACCTGTTTAATAAAGTAGATGAGGTATTTTTAGTGAATTAACCCTTCGCATTATTATGTATCGTTCTTTTGTTGATATTTGTGGCGACCAAGTGTCGCGATGCTTAATTTACGCCGACTTCGGCAAACTAGTTTTGGATGCTGCACGTACACATGCGGATTGGCCTCCGCATGGGTGTACTTTTCCGGAGGAGTGGTCTGAATGACCCGTGTGCCCCACGTGTGTAGGGTGGGGACCTCTTCACGATAGCTAAACATGTCGCTCACGCATCGTGAAGGGGTAAAAAGCATCGTAAGTGTCGCGTGGGGAGATCGTCGACTACCCTGACGTGACGGTGTCACTAAATTAAATAAAGCGGACTCAGGACAAAGGATAGCGAAAGGTTCCGGTGCAGAGTATTTATTTTAAAGTTATTATGTTATTGTTGATACATCTACTTTATTTGTCACTGACTTTACCCACTCCGTGACAGGTGTGACTAGGTGTAGTAGTCAGGACGACGGTGAGGCAGCGATTAAAGAACATTAGCTGTATGAGGTTTATTCCGTTATTTTGCTTGGGTTATCTCATCTCTTTTTATCTAAGTTTAAGTTCTCATTTGCCTGACTGTGGAATGTTGTGGATGTTGGATTGAGAGACTGTTTTTGTGATGTGATCTTGATAAGGATTCTTAATGATTTATATGCGGCATGTTTTATACTGAACAAAAAGGGTTTCAAAAAATGTTTGCCAAAACCAAGTGTCGTGTGGGCACTACTTTGAAAACCTGTGGATTTATCCTTTCAAAACGATGTAGCCGTCTTACTGTGAATGTGTAGATGTTTTTAAAGGAATGGGTGTCAAGTGGACACCGTTTGCAAACTTGTAGGTTCCTCTTAAGGGGATTGAATGTTTTTACACTCTCGTACTTGTTGACTGTGACTGTGTGGTTAAAGATTGTATGTTGAATGTTGTTATTGTTGTTGTGTTGTAAGTATGACACCGTGCATGTACAAAGGAGACTCTGTCCGCTTGAAGAGTGAATTTGTATATGTGGCGGTCTGACATGCACCGGGGCGAGGTCGGTACTTAATTGTAAAGAAAAAAAAAAAATACATACGCTTTTCCGCTTACCTTTACCTAAAAACCCCCGGGGCGTGACACCCTCTGGGTGATCACAATGTTTAAAACTATTTTTGAAGCCACTTTTTATATTAAAACGGGTTCAATGATTTCAAAACGATTCAGATGCAGTTCGGAAGTCAACTAATCATGCACTCTAGTGTCAAACAGTCTCAAGATCATACAGATGATAAATGGGGTTCAGGTCTATCATACAAAAATAATCTAGACATCTATCAGATTATACCAGCTATACAAATAGCTAAACTAGGCATGCTAACATGCTTTCAACAGAATTAGAAGGCATTCCACAAAGTTTGGAAGAATTCCAACCCACCTGGATGCACGTGTCGGTCCAGAGTCCAAAAGAGTTGAAACTTAACGGGTACGATCCTCAAGTTCTCACGATTTCGACGCACCAAAAATCATCAGAAAAGTCCTCCCGGTCACCAAGATAAGAACCAAACACTGCGGTAAGGTCAAATCACTCAAAACAGTAATCTCATCGCACATCTGTCCATAAAATAGGAAATTACCTCTTACGAGATGCCCTCTAAAAATTCCAACAAAAATATAGTTGTGATCCTCTTGAAGTGTAGATGTCAATCGAGTGATTAAACTCCCTATTCCGGCAATCGTAGCTCGAGAAATTGCAAGATCACTCCTCCGCTGTCTAAAAAAAGTGTCGCAAAAAAAGGGGGTCTAAAGATGCTACACAAACTCCCATAAAAACTCGAAAAGGAGCAGAGTGATGAATATCAAAATCGAAGGCCTACCTATCACGGAAATGCTGCCGCAAAAATCGGCAAAAAATTCCAAAAGATGAGCTCAGGGAAGCTCTCCGATGAAAAGTCGACGAAAGAAACCGATGTCGATGGAACGGCGTGACTCTCGAGATCATGCAGGGAAAAATAGCAGATGATCTCCAAAAATTCTCCAAAATCCCAAATATTGAAGAAGACTTGATGTAGAATCTCACCAAAAAAAATGGCACTCCAATCGTGTTACGGCTTTTTGTGTTGGCATATTTCGTGAGTCAAGTCAGTGAGTTGAGTCGGAGTCTTAAAGGGATCAAATTGTCAAATCAGCCGTCAAAGACTCATTGAAGATTCAACATGTCACGCCCCGGGGTCGAAACTGCGACCCGGGCTCGCCAACAGATCCGCCACCTATGCCAAAACCCGCATAGGCGAAGCGTCTAACCTGCAAAAGATAGTACTATAGCTACACAAATATTAGAGCTGAAATAAAATGCTGTAAAATAAAATCCAATCACTATACATCATGAAATAAAGTACAATATCCATTTCCTCAAATACAGATAATCATCATACAATGTCCTCAGTACAGCATCTCTCGACTATAAAAGGAGATAAACTAAAACTATAGTTCATCAGTCTCTCCAAATACAAAAGATCTCTCTCCTCCAGATAAACAGTAAAAACCAGCCAACAGCTACGAGGAATCTCCAACCAGGGGATACAGCTACACTCCACGGGTGGTAAAGATCTAGCTCGTGACTCTCTCGCCTCGGACAACGCCCGAAGATCAGCAACTCCAAAGAGGACTCTGCAAAACAGGGGGAGAAAAAGAAAAGGAAACAACAGTGGGGGTGAGAACCACTAGTAAACCAGTAGCCTCCCCCTGTGGGTAAAGCCTCAAGCTCCGGCGTACCCACTAAGTCTACTAGAGGCAAGAAAAGGAACAAGTAGTAAAGCTGTAAACAGAACTACTGAATAAAAGGGGAAACCACAACAAGTATGCCTCTAAATGCAATACCGAAGGAAATGACGGTATGAATGCATCAGGAAACAATCTCTGGCTAAATAGACCCAATCTAGTGCCACCAGTAAAACTGGTACTGCCTGCTCTGCTGTCGAACTCAAGAAACCAGCCTGGTGCCGGCGCTCTGCACCGTGGAAAGCCTACTCCGGAGTGGCACTCGAGGGGAGCGACCCACACGAGTAAAGTATCACTGTATCAAGCATCTCTGTAACCACTGTCTCATAATAGCAGGACTGGATCATGACTATGATCAAAGTGGGAAACTCCGTCCACTAATGAAACCCCGACCTGATGCAATAGTACTCAAAAGTGGGAAATACCATCCACTAGAGAACTCTGATACCCAATCTGATGCAATAGTAAACATCCGGTCAACCGCCCAAAGTCCGCGGTCACCGCAATAACCCCCAACCCACAATTGGGTACAATAATCAAGATCCGGTCAACCGCCTACTGTCCGCGGTTGCCGCAATAACCCACAATCCAACATCAAGTACACCCTGTCACTGACCCTCAGGTCCCGGCTACACTATCCCAAACCTCTGCTCGAACTCGAGCAACATGACTCAAAAGTCCAAATGAAAAGGAGAAAGAAAGCAATCATGGTTTCTCCTAAGTCAAATCCCAATATGATAGTGTAGCAATAAAATAGTGGCCTATCTAGATGTCCAAATAAGCATGCAAAAGTCCTCAGGCAATATGAAATGGAGAATAGCAAATAACAGTTTTGCAGGTGTAACAAATAATAATCCACATAAATATGTCCATCATGCTAAAATCATCAGTCAACTACACATGTAAATAATCCCTGATCCATAATAAATCCCAAGTGGCACCCGCACATTGATGTGTCATTATGTCCTGACAATTAATCATTTAATCCACTTTCATAAATCTAGGTGCTAATGTAGCATGTTAATCATCACTAATAAATTATTCCAATGATCATGTTCCAACAGCAATATTATTCCAATAATATCCCCAACATGCTATATTCACAAAATTAATCTCAGATGATAGGCTCACATGTATATCAGTCAATCATGCATGATACTCAATCCATATGCTCAATAGGGGTTTTCTAATAAACTTAGTGAGTAAGTCAGATATAGAGGCAAGCAACAACCACCCACCTGAAGCGCTAACTGTCCGGGTCCGTACAGCTGAAAATACCAAAAACTCCAATCCTGCGCTCCAACAAGTACAGTACACCCGAAACACTCCTGGCACAACACAAAGTCCACTAAATACACTTAGGCTCCCAAATATGGCTTTTATTAACCCATACAACATCAGTCCCGAAACTGATAAATTATCACCTGCTGAAAGTGCCCAGAAAATTCCCAGAAAAATATCACGGCGATCCTCGCGTCGATAGCTTCGCAACGGTACCTTGCACGCCCAAATCAGAGTGCGGTAAGCCAAGTTATAAATTCGTCAAGGCGGTAATCCAATCAACAAACTGTGAAGAAAAACTGTACACAGTACACTGAGAAAACAGTGATTATCACCTCGAAATAAATCTCTAGAAAATCCAAGAAAAATACGAGCGCGTTCCTTGCGATCCGTAGATGAAAAAGTTGTATAAGCTCGTCTCCGTCTGACGCTCGTGCGCGGAGATATGGCCGAAATACTCCGCTGCTGTCAAGGAAATCCACACAGCAAAAAGGGGTCACTGTTTGCCTCGGGATCCGTGCCAAAACCTCGAAACGGAAAAGCGCAATCAAAATGAAAGTTGAAGCCTTACCTGTAAGGAGTCAGCGGCGAAGAATCACAGAAAAGGGACCTCGGGGTAGCCCAGGGGAGCCAAAACATCACTGCTGCGCCGAAGAAGGAAACAGGAAATGCAACGTCGCGCCGCGCCGTAAAATGGGGAACCTCGGGATTCGAGCCTCCTAAAATCCTAGAACTTGGCAGGAAGATCAAGCATCAAGAGGTGAACAAATCTCCTTAAGGTGGCTCGGGCAGAAGAGGCTCGAAAAGGGGAGAAAAACTCGAAAAAAGGAGGGGCTCGGGTTGGTATTTATAGGCCATTCCAAACAAATCCAAAAATGCCCACTGTGTCCTCACTTTCGGGCGCCCGAATGTTTCGGGCGCAAACAGTGCGGCCCGGCCCAAACTTTCGGGCGCGCACAGTAGCCCGGCCCACACGGCCCACGCCCGCACACCGATCCGGTCGGACCGCGCACCGTCCGACCCGCTCCACGCACCGACACGTGTCCCCGAACACGAAACAGCGGATCCGGCCGCTCCCCTCGCGCCACGTGGCCACCCTTGGTCAACGGGGCCGTTGGCGCCGCCAATGGCGGGCCGCCACGTGGCGCCCGCGTGCGCCACCCTGCGCCGTGCCCGCCACGCCAGCCGGCCGCCGCCTGCCCCGCCTGCGGCCGCCGCCTGCCCCGCCTGCCACCGCCGCCTGCCACGCCGTACGCGCACAGTAGCACGCCCAATCCTCGCGCGCCACGTGTCCAGGCCAAACACTCGCTGCACCCGGTGCACCCACTCCGTGCACCCGACGAACCACGACATGCCACGTGTCTACGCTCAACCAATCGAAAACCGCCACGTGGCACACCCAAACCAGTACCTCCTGCGCTGCCCGCGCACCTGCCCGGCCTGCCGGCCTGCCCGCGCACCCCGTGCGCCGCGTCCACTGCACCGAACCAATAGGAAAATGCCACGTGTCCTCTCTCTGGTCCACCGTGCACTCCGCATGCTCCGTGGACCGCGACCCGTGGACCAACCAACGGGAAACTGCCACGTGGCCCCGCTCGGTGCACGCCGGCCGCGTGGACCGCGCCCTGCCCGCGCCCACGCGCCCTGCCCGCCGCCGCTCTCCGCCTGCCCGAGGCCGCGCCGCCGCCCGCCGCCCGCCGGCCGCCGCCGGCGATCGCCGGAGTTACTGTTCCGGCGGTGAACAGTAACCCGTGCCCAAAAAGTCAAGTGGGTAGTCCATTTTGACCGTTTTCGCGCGCTGAATCCGAATTTGACGTCCGTTTCGCCAAATTCCAACTCTAAAAATTGCCGAAGGCTCCGGAAGTGTATTCTTAGTCCAAATTTCGTGCGGAGCCCAATTTAATATCCGATTCGCGCGAAACCACTTCTAAACCCTCCACGGGGTCCTCCGATCACTCACATGATCCATTTAAGCCCGAAGTCCAACTCTTGTGCCCAATTATGCCCCAAACACCTCCAACACACCATGTAGGCCTCCAATAGCCACCCCAACGCACTGTAGCAGCTCTGCGGAGATCCGGGTCATCACATCCTCCCCCACTAAAAGAAAGTTTCGTCCTCGAAACTAAAGTCGTTCCTCAACACGGAATCTCAACCAAATAAAGGGGGTAAATATCCAATCATCCACCACTCGAGCTCCCAAGGCTGACAAGTACCTCCTCCAAAGGACGCGATGCGGTCCTCGGGTCTCCAACTAGAACAAGTAAAGGCGGGCACTCCAGAAAAGCCGTACCAACTCAACCAAGTACAGCTGGGCTAACCGCTCGAGCTACCAAGTAATCTGCATCGGTACAAGCCTCCGCTCTTCCCAGGGCCTCAGATAATCCAACCACAAGTCCATCGGCACACAAGCTCGATCCAAGTACCTCTGTACTCCCGAGGTATCCGATATAAGTCCTCCAACTGATCACGTAACTCTGATCTCTAATCCAAAAACCATCAGGGTGTAGCAACACCTCCCCAACTCTCGGGCATCAGCACACAACTATAAGCAGTTGGAAGAACCAGATCGCAAATCAATCTTCGAGAAGATCCCGTACCCTTGCAGCTGGTAAATCCAATCCTCCAGGCTCGAAAAAGTACATGCTCCAGACGATCACTTCATCAAATCCGGGAGTTGTGTCCTCAACTCCCAAACCAGTGACGTGCTAGGCAACTCCGAAAGGAAAAGAACCTCAGTGACACCATCACACGCCACGTCTGCCTCGACAGTCCACACAGCGCCAGCTGCGGAGTCAACAAACTCAACCCCAAATAGTTCTCCTGCTCCGGGTATCCGCCACCACAGTGGCCCTATCGGGGTGATGTTGGATGCTTGCCACAAATCCAACTGTAACTTCATAGCTACTATGGGAGGCATCACTGTATATCACAAATCCATCTCCCAACACTGGCGATGCAGAAATCAGGGCTGGTATCAATCTCATCACCAATTCGTCAAGCTCTGCTGGCACTATCCGGCTCACAAGCTCCTCACCTCAACAAATAACTGCCGGTCTCAGTCATTCTCGCATAGCATCCCTTTTGGCCGGACTTCCACCACCGCCTCTTATGGCTAGAACTAAGTGATCCAAGAAGATATGCTCTCGAAGCTAAAACTTGTACCACAACAACTTGGCATAGCTTCTTCCTCGCAGACCTTGTTACACCGTCTACCAGTGCTCCACCAGCTCTAAACCATACAGAGATGGGGTAAAATCAAAATATCCCAGAAGAATATCTCCAATAATTCTTCCAAGTGCAGCTGGAACACACAATTCCTCAAATCCTAAGACGACAGGGCCTTAGTCATCCCATTTG
>CM054931.1:14236727-14283670 GCA_029168755.2 Tillandsia fasciculata | reverse complement strand
TATCTCTTAACAATAAATATCTAATCCCACGAGATAAAATTCCACCTTTTAAATTCTAGTCACCGATTATTTAATTTCCTAATTAAATAATCATAGGGAATAAATTCCCAACTTAATCTATCGTCACCGATTAATTAATTCCTTAATTAATTAATCACACGGAATATCCAAACTTCCGCAGAAAGCGTGTCGGATTTTTACACACGATTTCGATGCACGCCCTTAAGTCACCGCGATCTTCAAAGTCCCCTTTCCGGGAGATCCGTACATCGGATTCCCGATCCGATCGCACCGTCGGTCTTCATTTTTCGAGCTCTTTGCCAGAAAAATACCCACACCACGCACCGACCGACTTTTAAACATTAAATAATTTTATTTCACGTTAAGGCTTAAATAATTTACATGTGAGTCAACAATAAATGCACCTAAGAGCCGAATCACTACATTGAATCTTCTCTGAGTCTTCGATTGCTACACAATTTGATCACTTCAAGACTCTGACTCAAATCACTAACTTGACTCACGAAATATGCCAACACAAAAAGCCGTAACAACTCCATAAAGCGCTACCAAGGTTGGCACGGTTTCCAAAACTACATCAATCACAATTTCAAACTCAATCTCTCTAACAAGCTGCATCAACATGAACTCAGGTGAACTCACACCCGGGATCTCTCGACGATAAAGATAATCTTTTTAATTCCCGTGCCGCCGTAGGCAACTACTCTAAAATCGCTAATAGCGGTACAACCACGACTCAACATCTGTCGTGCTCTGGCATTCTCTATAAACACACTCCTCCTAACCAGTCCACCGGAGGGTCACTATCCTCCCTCGACGATCCAGGGTAGCAAAAACTAGGATAACCAATCCTTATCCCATACCACAACTAAAGCTCGGAGCTAAGGTAGGACCAATCAAATCAATGAACCAAATCCAAGGTCCTAACTGCACTGGGCGGACTGGCAACACTCATCCCTGTGTCGTACGTGCTCTGGAACCTGATCCTCACGTACAAAAGCTAACATTCCTATCTCTGGCCAGACGAATACTGCCAATGCTCCATTGAAACATACGCAATGGTGTCAGCCTCAAACCTGCTTTAACTCCGTGCGTCTATAAAGAAAACCTCACCTGGTGAGACGCGATCTCACTGCGAGGCGCCCTTAACCAGCTACTCAACTCATCTACTCGATGCTGACGGCCGACACCCGATCTGACCACATTGATAACACCGGCCCTGCCTCTGCTCGCACTGCTGGGGTGCATGGGGTCCGCCACAGATGACACATCCGTCAGGACGCCCATAATGCTGTGGCAGCTGCTGCTGCTGTCTCGGTGGTTGCAAACCTCCTGATCTCTATCTCCTCTGAGTCCCAAAACCTTGAAACTGAAATTGTGGGGGCCTCGGAGGTCCGATCTGCTAGGCTGTCCCAAATCAGGCGATGCTGGACGCTTCCCTCCGGAGCTAGTCCCTGGCGTCCGTCCCTCTCATTCATACCTGTAACCCCGGGGTCGAAACTGCGACCCGGGCTCACCACAGATCCGCCACCTATGCAACTGCATAGGCGAAGCGTCCTACCCTGCAAGTAAAACGTACTGACTAACTAACAGATATCCGAGCTATAAATGAAAATTTGCTATATATAGAATCAACCACTGTACAACTGGAAATAATACAACAATGTCCATCTCCCAAATGATAATCATACAATATCCTCATATACTAAGCTCATAACTCAACAGGAGATATCTCAATAAATACATCAGTGTACAGGCTCTCAATACATAACATACCCTCATACATCATCTCTCAAAGAGAAAATAAAATGACTATCTACTGAAGATCTCCTCTGAAGGGGGGTACCGCTATCTCCACGACGGGTAGGGATCTAGCTCGCGACTCCCTCGAAAGCGATCAACGACCTGCAGAATCACAACACCTCTAAGACTATGCCAACCTGGAGAGGAAGGAAAAAGAAGGGGGGGAAATCCCCAAAGGGCATGAGAACTACACCAAAAAGGGAGTTCTCAGTGGGTACCACCGTCAGACTCGACGGTCTGCCCACCAAGTCCTCAAGAGACATGAAATAACCAAAGAAGTGGGAACTGAACAAGAATGCTGATGCCACCTCAGCTACCAAGCCTCCATCTAAATGCTCAAGAGGGGAGAATCAAAGAATGGTATGCAACCACCAGCCACATGAAGTGCACAATCGACCCAATCGGACTGACCGCCACACCTGGTCCAGTCAAACCTGCGCCCACCTACAACCCCTCCCGCCGACGGGCAGGAATTACGTAGGGCGTCCAAACGGACTAACTCGCTATCGATACCTTCGAAACGAGTACCTGCACGTCAAATTCCGAGCCCCGTAAGCCGAGTTACAAATTCCACAATACAGGGCGTTCACAAACACACAACCACACATCTGTATTTCCATGCACAGATAAAGGGAGAAAAATCTACCTCCGGACAAGCCTCAGAAAAATCCAATAAAAATACTGTGACAATCCTCGCGTCGAGTAGATGAAAAAAGTGTACAGGCACGTCTCCATCCGATGCCCGGTTGCCGAGATAAAAATCCAGCAAGGTGTCGCTGTCCAGAAATTCCTTCAGAAAATGGGGTCCCAGTAAGCATGGAAAAACTCCTCGAAAAGCGTGAAACTAGGGAAGTAGAAAGTACCAAAATCGTAGCTCTGTCTGTCGCGGATCCAACGGCGCAAGAATCGCCTGAAACGGAGGTCGGAGTAGGCCGGGGGAGCTCGCGCACCGAAACGCGACGAAGGGGAACACAAATGGGCCAGCGTCGCGCCACGCCGTAAAATGGAAACCTCGGTAAGCGTGCCACCAAAAATCCTAGAATTCCTCCAGAGGGTGCGCAACAAGTAGGGGAGCAACTTTGCTTAAGAGCTCGGGGTGATTGGAGGCTCGGAAATGCAGAAAAAGCCGTGAAGAAGGCGGCTCGGATCGCTTTTATAGGCTCCAGAAACAAATCGAATAATACGGAATATGTCCCAAAACCGGGCGCCCGAATTTTCCGGGCTGCTACAGTGTTGGGCCCGGCCCAACACTGTGCAGGCCTGAAACTCCCACGGGCCTCCACGTAGCCCACAAAACAGGAAACAGCGGCGGTGGACCACCCAGCTCGCGCCACGTGGACCGCCCGGACGACGACACGTGGCAAGCCCGGTCAACGCGCGCCTGGCGCGCGCCGCCTGCGCCCTCTGCACGCACGCGCCCCGAGGCGGTGCAGTGGTTCCGTGGACCGAGCGCACAACACCGCACCAATCACACACAGCCACGTGTCACCACCGGTCCACCGTACACCCGCGACACTTTCCGTGGACCACGCCTACTGCGCCGGCCAACCGGGAGCCGCCATGTGCCTTGGCCTGGGTGCACGCCTCGGCGGTGGACCGCGCACCTGCCCGCGCCCCCGCGCGCTGTGCGCTGCCCACGCCTGCCCGCCGCCGTGCCTGTGCCTGCCCGTCGCCGCGCCGCCGCCCTCCGCCGTCGCCGGCGCTGCCCCAGCCGCCGGAACAGTACCATTTGCCTCGAAATTCGTGCCGGGTCATCCGAGCGCCGAAAAATAAAAGTAGGTAGTCCATTTTCATTGTTTTCGCGCGCTGAATCCAAATTTGCTGTCCGTTTTGCCAAATTCCAACTCAAAAAATTGCCGAAGGCATCCGGAAAGGTGTTCCTTGACCCAAACTTCGCGCTGAGTCCAATTTTAATATCCATTGCGCGCGAAACCACTTCTAAAGCTCCGACGGAGTCCACCGATCACCCACGTGATCCATCTTAAGCCCGAAGTCCATCACTTGCGTCCAAATTGTGCACAAACCCCGCCGACGAGCAAAATAGGCCTCCAGAAGCTGTAGAGGCAACAGTGATCCATAAGTGGGAATTTCGGGTCTTCAATAACCACCGCTCCTCGATCAATCCATCGAGCATGCTCAATCACCGCATCCAAGAGTCGGCGATCGCCGGGAGTGAACAAATAGATAAATGGCCCGATGCAATCCTCTCTCAAAAAGATCAACTCGCTGGGCCTCATCCCCGTGCTACATGAGGTACACTGGCGGTGCTGTAGGGGATGCTCTCCGCTTAGCATGCGCATCATGCACTCCATATTCTCTTTCTAGCGCCTGATCGCCTCTTCCTGGCGTCTTATCGCCTCAGACATCTAGACTACCTGGGCCCGCAACTCCCGGACCTCGCTATGCTCTGTCGGCTCAGCCTTTTGCTGCTCCTCATCTAAAGCAGGATGTGCCCTCATCGCCACACGACGTTTCGGAGGTATCGTAGTCCGCTGCACAGTAACAAACATTAGGACACAACAACCACTCGACCCAATCAAGCGAAAGTCTAAAACATGTTACCCATCCTAAAGCATTATGTTGTGTGCAGCCAACATAACCACTTTAGAGAAATAACATGCAAAATCTCTCACCCCAATCCTCTGGGGGAGTCAAGACCCAATCAGGACTTTCGCCAAAGTCACGTCTCTCTCGACAGTCATCCTATTGTCCAACCACAAGAATAGGGTTTCTAAGTGCTCAACGACCTACAACCTAGGCTCTGATACCACTCTAATATGTCACGCTCCGGGGTCAGAACTGCGACCCGGGCTCGCCAACAGATCCGCCATCTGTACGAAAATCTCCGCACAAACGAAGCGTCTAACCTGCAAATCAGATCTATAGCTAAACATGTATCAGAGCTGTAAAAATAAAATAAGTAGCTACAGAATCCCAACACTGAACAGTTGAAGTAATACATCCAAAATAGTGGTCATCTCTTAGACAAAAATATAATACATGTTACATCAATCCTCTCAAACTGTTCAGTATACAAATAAATCTCTCAGACAGGGTACATCTACCTCTGACTCTCAAAATAAAACTGGTAAGGAGCTACTCGGCCATGCCCTTACCTCGATCTGCTGCTTCCGCCCGAACCGGTGCCGGAACAGCTACCTCAGGAAACCTGTCACCACAGCGGGTGTGAGAACTACTGCAGAAGGTAGTTCTCAATGGGTACCGTCACCAACATCCACGATATGCCCACTAAGTCTACTGAAGGCAAGACAATAGGTATACAGATAGATAATATGAAAGCTGAAATGAAACTACAGCTAATATTCCTCAAGTATCATGCTTAGAGGAAAAACACTCAACTATGAACATGTAATGCATCCACTCGCTCACGAGGTGCTCACATCAACCCAATCTCTCTGACTGCCAAATCTGGTCCAGTCAAGCCTGCGCTCCCTAGTGTATCAACTAGGGCCCCTAGTGTATCAACTAGGGTTCTACCGGTACTCCAACCCGGTCCATAACTCGATCTAGTCGCCCGGTACACCAACCCGGTCCAGTCGGAATATCACGCAAAGCTGCCTCATCAGGCGCATCATCATCATCGCATCCGAGCGGCTCTCGAGGGGCGTTACCCCACCGAGGAATAAGCGTGTCTCATCTGGCTCAAAAAGCGGCATCTGCAGGCTATAATCAATAATCGAATAGATCAAAAACTCGAAATGCCAACTAACCCATAAACAGGTCGGAGAACCCTCCACGACTCAATCTGATAGTGCACACAAACCCCCAAGACACTAGGAAACCCATCCACTGAGTCAATAAAAATCCCCTCGGCCCCCAAGCGCGAGAGTTCATGCATCCTGAACCTATCCAACCCCTCTGTAATGACATGACTTTTCTAGTAATATTTTACCCTCCTGCTAATAGAGTGTAAGTTAGAGAAAATTAAATTATCGGGCTCTTTAGAGTTGACTAACATGCAGTACGGGTATTTTTCGGTGATAGAGCTCGAAAAACGATGAACGACGGTACAATTGGATCCAAAATTCGACTTACAGATCTCCTGGAATGGGGTTTTGAAAGTCGCGGTAATCGTGGGGTGCATCGAAATCCGTGCAAAAGATCTGGCACACTTTTCGAGGAATCTTAGAATTATCTCCAAAGGAATTATCCTTAAGGAATTATCTTTAAGGAATTACCTCCAAAGGGATTATCGATAAGGAATATCCTTAAGCAATTATCTTTAAAGATTTATCCCGAAGGATTATCTGTAAGGAATTAATTAATTAACGAATTAATTAATTAGGGTCAAAAATATCCGAGGATTTTGACGGTACGTACATATGAAACGGGAAAATAAAAAGGAATAAATTAATAACGAGATTTATTTATTCCCCGTATACCGAAAGGAAACCCTAGTCGTAAAAGATCACCTCCTCAAACCCTCCTCTTTTGTACGTACCGAAAATCAAACGAAACCCTAGTTTGAAAAAAGAGAAAGGAAAAGAGAGAAAAGAAAAAAAACCCTAACCGGAGGAGAAAAGAAGGAAAAAAGGAGAGAGCAGAGGGACCCGATCGCCCCGATTGACGTGCCGGAGACCGGAGAACGAGACGCCATCATCTACGGGGAGTGGATGTAGAATACCGGGATTTCGGATAGTGCACCGACCTCGCAAGATGGCGTGAGGGGGGAGAAATTGTCTTGGATGTGTCCCATTTTTGTTTACAGTTGAGTTCGGGTTGATTCGGATCTACGCGGAAGCCCCAGCTTGATTCGGGGTTTTTCCGGGCATTGTGCGCCGATAGAGGACTGGCTTCGGGGAAGCCTCAACTTCACAGTGGAGTGCAGAAAATTTGGGAATACTTGGAACAGGTGTACTTTATGTTTACAGCGGAGTTCGGGAGGTTCCGGACGGAGGCGGAGGCCCCGAAGGCAAAAAGTGAATTGTCGGGGGACTTATGATGGAATAATTATTTAATTAAATTAATTGGTTAAATTAATTGTTTCTCTTACTTATGTTGTAGAGAAGGAATGAAGGAATGGTTTACTGAGAAATGGGTTTAATGAGAGTTTTGGGATATTTTGGTTTGGGCATTGAATACAGCCAACTACCCCCATCCTGTTATTAATTAGGCACCACCTAATTAAGGCACTGCTACGTCATCACCATCTTCTTCTTATGAAACAGGGGATTTGTGTGGAAACAGAGGAAAAAAGAAAAGGGGGAAAGAGAGGAAAGAGAGAGAGAAGAAGGAAGATGAAGATGGGGGAATGGATGTTGGGTTAGTGTTGTCCTGCTGCGAAGAGCCGAGGAGCCGCGGAGCGCGGCGAGCGGCACGCGCACGCGACGTTTACTTTTGATGGAGGTATGCTGCGGTTTGTTTTTGGATTTTTTTTTTTATTTTCCTTTTGGTTTTGGTGTTTTGGGTAAGTTGGTGTGGATTGCTGTCCACGGGGGCTTGGTTGGCCGCAGCTGGAGCCGCGCGGGCGCGCATGTGCGCCGCGCACGGCCGGTGCTGCTGCTGCGCGGGCGATCATCGACGCCGCGCGCAGCAGGCGGCGGCATCACGCGTGCGCAGGAGCGCGCGCAGCAGGTGCGCGCGGCAAGGCGGCGCAGGCGGGCACCGCTTAGCGCGCGGGCGCGCATGTGCGGTGCTGCTGCGCGGGCGATCATCGACGCCGCGCGCAGCAGGCAGCGGCATCACGCGCGCGCAGGAGCGCGCGCAGCAGGTGCGCGCGGCAAGGCGGCGCAGGCGGGCACCGCTTAGCGCGCGGGCGCGCGCATGCGGACGCGCCATGCAGGCGCCGCATAGCGCGCAGGTGCGCGCTGCCGGCCCGCATGGGCCGCGCAGGGACAGGCCAGGGCCCCGCGCGGCGGGCCCCTGTGTAGCGCGGCGGGCCCCTGCGCCGCGCTGCGGGCCCAGGGTGCCGCGCAGCCGCAGCGGCAACGCCGCGCTGCAGCGGCAGCGGCGCCCGGTGAGCGCTCTGCAGCGCGCGGCGCGCAGGCGTGCTATGCGCTGCAGCGCGGCATGCTTTTGGCGGCGGCTGCAGCGCCCCGTGCGAGTGGGCGCACGGGATTTCCTGCGGCGTCGGCTCTTGGGAGCTGGTTTTAAAAATGGATTTTTGATCTTTTCTCTCTCTCTCTCTCTCTCTCTCTCTCTCTCTCTCTCTCTCTGTTGTTACAGCAACTTCGGTTCGCGGCGAGCTTGGTGCCGACAGCGACAGCACGCGGATCACCATCAGATTTTGGAGCCGCGGCAGTGAGGAGCCTTCACTTCTTGGTGTGTGTGCTGTGAAGTTGTGTTTTGTGGTGGATTAAAATCAGTGTGAAAATGTATATTTGGAGCCTGGCATGTTTAATTGAGCAGTGAGCTGAGGTAGTTTGTGTATGTGAGCATTTGTGATTAATTACACTTTAGTTTTAGTTGTGAAGGGAACTTAAAGTATTTGTGTTGGAACTTGAGTGTTGTGAGTGTGTGGAGTGTATATGAGAGATGAACCTGAAAGTTGGTGAATGTGTAAATGTGGTTGGATGAACATTTAATGATGGTTGTGTGTAAAAATGGAATTAAGGAATTATGTTTATGTGGAAATGAATTAATAGTGTGCATTGGAGCTATAGGTGATTTTATTGTGGGATGTTGTGTGTGTGGAATTGGAGCAGGTTGAGGGTATAAATGAATTGTGGAAATTTATGTTTTGTGAATGTTAGTATACTGATGGATTTGAGAGTACTATGCATGTGTGCTATGAATTATCTATTTGTGATGGACTTGGATGTCTAAAATTTTGGTTATGTGATCATTAATTATTTAGTGTGCTGTGGGTAGTTGTGAGTGTTTTTGGAGTTTGTAAAGGGTGGTTGTGGTTTTATGTGAGCTTGTATTTCTAAGTGCAAGCTGCTGGAGCTTTATGGTGAACTTGTAAGTAATCTGTGCTGAGTTTTAGTGTATGTTGGCAGTGGAGTGAGTTGGTTGCGCGCGGCACGATTTTCGAGGTTCCGTCAGTTTGGGGATCCGGCGCTTTACCGACTTCAGCGTTGCCTGCGGAAAGCGTTCCAGGTGGGTTGGAATTTCTCTAAAATTTATGGAATGCCCCTTAATGCTATTGAATGCAAATTGTTCATGTTTATTTGGCGTTTTCGCTATTTTTACATCTGATAGTTGCCTAGAATTTTCTATAAAATTTATTGGAACCCCGGATTATTTTTAGTAGACTCCTGATATCATATGACACTAGGTTTTATGATTTGTTTGCATCATGATTGCACCTGAACCGTTTTAAAAATTGAGAAGCCCGTTTTAAGAAAAATCAATGTTTTTAAAGATGATTTTTTAAATTATGAGTTGCCAAAGGTATGGCATAGGTTCAGGGTGCTTGTATACTCGTGCCGGGGGGCCGAGTGGATTTTTAGAGCATGCGTGTCGAGTTCTAGTGTCATGGTGGATGAGTTTCCTTGCGGGGATTGGATGATTGCTCTAGATAGTGTTTTTCCGATTTAGTCGTTGGGGTAGATCTCCGACTTAGCTTGAGAGTTTGGGGTTCTGGCAGATCGAGTCGTGGAGGTTTCCCGACTTAGCCATGAGTTGTGCATTATCAGATTGAGTCGTTGAGGGTTCTCCGACAGATCATGTGAGGATTTGGGCTTTTCCTGTTTGAGTCGAGGATGTCTTTTCCGACTGAGTTGTACTTCTGAGCTTTGAGATACCGATCTGTTTGATCGTGGATTATAGCCTGCATGTGCCGCTTATGAGACAGTGATACAGATGTGATACTTGAGTTCGCTGGGGTCGCTCCCCTCGAGCTACGCCCCGGGTGTGATGATGATACCGAGCCTGATGAGGCTGCGATGATGCGCCTAGTTCATATACTAGAGGTCGCTTGATACCCCTGGCCGAGTTACCATGGGGTCACTTTGTGAGAGATTGAGATGGTCGGTTTAGGACGCCCCACGTAAATCCCGTCCTCTTGTGGATGCGTGGTAGTGGGCAGGTGCGTTCCTAGAGGACCGGCGCAAGCTAGACTGAGCCACTTTTGGCAGTCCTTGAGATTGGGGGTCCTGAGCAGGTGGTTACATTTATGTTCATAGATGGTTTCTTTCCTTTGAGCATTGATACCGAGGCATCTTAGCAGTAGAGAGTGTATGCATATCGTGTTATTGGTAGAGTTTCCTTTTGAGCTTTATGTTTGCGACTTTCTAGCTGTAGTTTTCTATTTCAGCTTACCATTATTTGTCTATCTACCTTTCTATCTGCATACCTATCTGTTTTGCCTCCAGTAGACTTAGTGGGCATACCGTAGATATTGAGACGGTACCCACTGAGATCTGCCTCCTGCAGTAGATCTCACACCCGCTGCGGTGACAGGTTTGAGGCAGTTGTACCGGCTTGGTTCCCGCGGGGACAGCTGATCGAGGTGAGGACGCGGTTGATTAGTTCCTTACCAGCATTGAGAGTCTGAGGTAGATGTACCCAGTGTATTTTATGTTTCCACTTTTGTACTGGACATTCTGAGAGACTTGTGAGGATAGTACTTGTTTTATTCTTGTGAGACTATGTACTTTGAGGATTTGTGTACTAGTGGAGATTTTACTATTCCAGATGTTCAGTTTTTATTCTATAGCTTTTGCTTTTAGTTTTCAGCTCTGATACATGTTTTTTTTTTTTTTAGCTATAGATCTGACTTGCAGGGTAGACGCTTCGTCTGTGCGGCAGTTTTCGTACAGATGGCGAATTTGTTGGCGATCCCAGGTCGCAATTTCGACTCCGGGGCGTGACAACGAATCCGGATCCCCAACGCCGCAAGGAACAAGATCAGTTCATTAATCCCAATAGATCGAGGTTAGCGATCGTTATTTCTTTTGTTGAATTAATCGGGGGTTTTCCGTGTCATTGTAAGGTCATTTTAATCGGTACATCGATCACGGGGTTTTGTTGGGTTTTTTATCAATGTTTTGTTCGTTTTCTTGATCGGGTGTGATCGATGGTTTTTATCGGACTTGGTCGGGAGTTTGATCGGGATTCCGATCGATGTTTTCGTTGTTCGTTGATCAACGATTTAGTCGTTAGATTTACCGCGATTTCGTTCGGAGGTTTTTGTGGGTGTTTCGTTGGAGCATGGGAGGTTAACGGGAGGCCGCCGCCGTCGTTGTTAAACGGGAGGCCGCCGTCGCCATTACCATGTTCGCGGGGTCGTCGCCGGAGTCGCACGGGAGCAAAAATGGAGAAGATATCACGAAACGGGAGCGAAAACAGAGAAGAAAACGAAAAAGGGGGCGTTACTGTTCATTGCGGTACGGACGCCTCAGCCGCGGTCCACAAACCCAGGCGTGCACCCGGTGCACGCCCCGCAGCCCCAGGGCGCAGACCCGGCGCACGCAACCGTGCGCCGGGCTGCACACTGTGCGCGGTGCACGCTCCAGGCGTGCACCCACCCGGCGCACGCATCGGCGGCCAAAATCCGTAGACCCGGCGCGCGCCCTTGCTCGTGCGCGGCCCGGCCCGTAATGCGCAGTGCACGCTTCCTGCGCGCACCCGGCGCATGCCGCGCAGCCGCCGACGCTGTAAACCCGGTCCACGCGCTGCTCTGTGCACCACCCGTCAGCCCAAAGTTCGGTAGCTCCGTTTTGGCCCGTTTTTCCACCGTTTTGAGCGCTGTTTTTGCCGTTGGGATCACCATTTCCGCGATTTTCTTGGCATGGCTACTTGGGATCTTTTTGGTCACCGTTTCGCCATGTCGGGTGCTAGTTTCGCCGACGCTCCGCGCCTTGACGAAATCGTCGGGGTCGCGCCGTCGGGTCTTTTCCTTATCATTTTTGCCGTCGGGGTCTTCTTGGTTTAACCATTGATGTCCCGAGTTGGCTACCGATTGAGAATTGGGTTTCGTTGGATTTCCGTTAGCGGTTTTGGGTCCCGATGGAGTTCGCGATGAAATAGTCGCGGTCCGGTTGTTGTCAGCCATTGATTTTATCGGTTTGATCTGAGTTTTCGGTTTTACTTGACGGTTTTGACTTGTTGGGTTTCGATTTGACGTTGCAGTCCTCGAGGCACAGTGGTTTCGATTTTTGTAGGTTTATTGTTACAGTGGTTGGGACCACTGATTTTACCTTATTAGGGTAAGGTGTTAATTTGTGCTCTTGGATATTTTAGTAGGCCGCCCGGAGTTCTGTTTTGCTTAGGAGGGTCGCGGGCGCGGTCGGTTATCTTCATTCCAGGTGGGTTCTTATGCAACAAGTGCTGTAAGTGCATTGGGTGCAGTATATCATTTAAAAGTTCGTACTAACCTGTTTAATAAAGTAGATGAGGTATTTTTAGTGAATTAACCCTTCGCATTATTATGTATCGTTCTTTTGTTGATATTTGTGGCGACCAAGTGTCGCGATGCTTAATTTACGCCGACTTCGGCAAACTAGTTTTGGATGCTGCACGTACATAGGCGGATTGGCCTCCGCATGGGTGTACTTTTCCGGAGGAGTGGTCTGAATGACCCGTGTGCCCCACGTGTGTAGGGTGGGGACCTCTTCACGATAGCTAAACATGTCGCTCACGCATCGTGAAGGGGTAAAAAGCATCGTAAGTGTCGCGTGGGGAGATCGTCGACTACCCTGACGTGACGGTGTCACTAAATTAAATAAAGCGGACTCAGGACAAAGGATAGCGAAAGGTTCCGGTGCAGAGTATTTATTTTAAAGTTATTATGTTATTGTTGATACATCTACTTTATTTGTCACTGACTTTACCCACTCCGTGACAGGTGTGACTAGGTGTAGTAGTCGGGACGACGGTGAGGCAGCGATTAAAGAACATTAGCTGTATGAGGTTTATTCCGTTATTTTGCTTGGGTTATCTCATCTCTTTTTATCTAAGTTTAAGTTCTCATTTGCCTGACTGTGGAATGTTGTGGATGTTGGATTGAGAGACTGTTTTTGTGATGTGATCTTGATAAGGATTCTTAATGATTTATATGCGGCATGTTTTATACTGAACAAAAAGGGTTTCGAAAAATGTTTGCCAAAACCAAGTGTCGTGTGGGCACTACTTTGAAAACCTGTGGATTTATCCTTTCAAAACGATGTAGCCGCCTTACTGTGAATGTGTAGATGTTTTTAAAGGAATGGGTGTCAAGTGGACACCGTTTGCAAACTTGTAGGTTCCTCTTAAGGGGATTGAATGTTTTTACACTCTCGTACTTGTTGACTGTGACTGTGTGGTTAAAGATTGTATGTTGAATGTTGTTATTGTTGTTGTCGTTGTAAGTATGACGCCGTGCATGTACAAAGGAGACTCTATCCGCCTGAAGAGTGAATTTGTATATGTGGCGTCTGACACGCACCGGGGCGAGGTCGGTACTTAATTGTAAAGAAAAAAAAAAATACATACGCTTTTCTGCTTACCTTTACCTAAAAACCCCCGGGGCGTGACACCCTCTGGGTGATCACAATGTTTAAAACTATTTTTGAAGCCACTTTTTATATTAAAACGGGTTCAATGATTTCAAAACGGTTCAGATGCAGTTCGGAAGTCAACTAATCATGCACTCTAGTGTCAAACAGTCTCAAGATCATACAGATGATAAATGGGGTTCAGGTCTATCATACAAAAATAATCTAGACATCTATCAGATTATACCAGCTATACAAATAGCTAAACTAGGCATGCTAACATGCTTTCAACAGAATTAGAAGGCATTCCACAAAGTTTGGAAGAATTCCAACCCACCTGGATGCGCGTGTCGGTCCAGAGTTCAAAAGAGCTGAAACTTAACGGGTACGATCCTCAAGTTCTCACGATTTCGACGCACCAAAAATCATCAGAAAAGTCCTCCCGGTCACCAAGATAAGAACCAAACACTGCGGTAAGGTCAAATCACTCAAAACAGTAATCTCATCGCACATCTGTCCATAAAATAGGAAATTACCTCTTACGAGATGCCCTCTAAAAATTCCAACAAAAATATAGTTGTGATTCTCTTGAAGTGCAGATGTCAATCGAGTGATTAAACTCCCTATTCCGGCAATCATAGCTCGAGAAATTGCAAGATCACTCCTCCGCTGTCTAGAAAAAGTGTCGCAGAAAAAGGGGGTCTAAAGATGCTACACAAACTCCCATAAAAACTCGAAAAGGAGCAGAGTGATGATTATCAAAATCGAAGGCCTACCTATCACGGAAATGCTGCCGTAAAAATCGGCAAAAAAATCCAAAAGATGAGCTCAGGGAAGCTCTCCGATGAAAAGTCGACGAAAGAAACCGATGTCGATGGAACGGCGTGACTCTCGAGATCATGCAGGGAAAAATAGCAGATGATCTCCAAAAATTCTCCAAAATCCCAAATATTGAAGAAGACTTGATGTAGAATCTCACCAAAAAAAATGGCACTCCAATCGTGTTACGGCTTTTTGTGTTGGCATATTTCGTGAGTCAAGTCAGTGAGTTGAGTCGGAGTCTTAAAGGGATCAAATTGTCAAATCAGCCGTCAAAGACTCATTGAAGATTCAACATGAGCTCAAGATAACTCTCATGTATGATTAAATATAAATCATGGTGATTAAAGTTTATTTATAATCATTGGAATCTGGAAATTATTGAAATCCGGTTTAGACTTGGTTTAGGAACTTGGTTTTAACTCACAACTTATTTTAAGTTTGGATTCCGGTATTTGGTCTGTTTTGGATAAAGCTTATCTTGGAAAAATCAGTTTTTACATTGAGTACCGGAACCACACTATGAGTTCCTCAAACTCGACACAGAATTTTCTGTAATTTGCATTGCGTACCGGAACACAGACTTGCGTACCGGAACACAATAGAAAAATATGTGTTTTGCACCATTGAGTACCGGAACATGATATTTGGTACCGGTACACAATGTCATCTCGAAAAAAGTTTCCTAAACTGACTCTAATTTGTTTCCAAGGGTTATAAATAGATACTTAGGGTTTCTCGACTACAACCGATCAATACCGAAAACACTCGAGAGCAACCCTAGAGGCTAGGTTTTTATCGTTCTTCTTTTTAGCCTCTTTTAGGTCAATTCGACGGTTCTTCCAAGATCTATCTTTTGTCGAATTGATCTAAACTTTGCTTAGAAATTCTTTCTACGGTTCTTCAATGATAATCTAAGCAAAGGATCACCATCGAAGCCAATATTTCTATCGGCTGAGTTTGCGTCGTGGATTCGACGTGGCACCGTGGATTCGGTGTGTTGAAGGCGTTTCGTGGATTCGAAACGTGTGCTCGTGGATTCGAGTGGCGTTCGTGGATTCGAACGTGTGCAGTGGACGTGCAATCGGTGGAGCGCAAGGTCCGAAGAAGTTGAAGGAGGGGTTTGAGTCCGTGGAGTCGGTAATCACCTTGTTATTCTTCAATTCTTAGTGGATTGTTATTGCGTGTTGGTCCCGTGGTTTTTCTCCTGGATTGGAGTTTCCACGTAAATCTCGGTGTGTTGTTTTCATTTTCCGCATTGGTTTTTATTTTGCACTGAGATTTGTTTTTTAAATATTACACCTATTCACCCCCCTCTAAGTGTTTGATAGTACCTATTTAGATCCTGGTGGATCCTTAAAAAACCTACAATTGGTATCAGAGCGGGTTTTAGGTTTATCTATCATGTTGGGTGAAAGTGGTAATATTTTTAGACCTCCTCTTTTTGATGGGACCAATTATGCATATTGGAAAGTGCGGATGAGAGCTTTTCTCATCTCAATTGATGAGCGTGTTTGGCAAACCGTGGAATACGGTTGGGTGCATCCGGTTGAGGAAGTAGGAAATTCTACTACCCCAAAATCTCGCTCTAGATGGTCTAAAGAAGAAATCGAAAAATCTTCTTACAATGGGAAAGGTATGAACGCTTTATATAATTCTCTTTCCTCGACTGAGTTTACACGAATTTCCGCGTGTGAAACCGCGAAGGAAATTTGGGATATTCTCAAAATTACACATGAGGGTACTAATCTTGTAAAAATTCAAAAGCTCCAGATGCTTACAAGTCAATTTGACTCTATTCATATGGAAGAGCATGAATTGTTTACAGGTTATTACACTAGACTTCAAGATGTAATTAATACATGTGCTAATTTAGGAGAAAAGATCCCGGAGTCGAAAATTGTAAGAAAGATACTTCGGACTCTTCCGGAACGGTTTAGGGCAAAGGTTACCGCCATTGAAACCGTTAGTCATCCGGATGAGATGAGTGTAGAGGAATTAGTAGGTGCTTTGCAAACTTATGAGATGACTTTTCCTACTAATCAAGTTTCTTCCAAGTCTTCTTCTAAGCTTACAGGTATTGCATTCAAATCAACAAAGGAAGAAGATGACGAATCAAGTTCCGACGATGAAATCTCTTTTGCCGAGTTTGAAGAACAATTGGCGCGGATCACAAAGAAATTTCGTCGGAAATTTTGGAAGAATCGAACCGATGGATCTTCATCCACGAAACCATCTAAAGGATCATCGGGTTCTAAATCCTCTAAACTCAAAGGCGTTGCAAAACCTTCTAAAGAAAAAGAAAAAGATGATTTCGAAGGGAAAATCCGATGTTATCGATGCAAAGGCTACGGCCATATTTCAACGGATTGTCCTTCTAAGAAATCATACAAAAAGAAGGCTTTGCAAGCAAAAACTTGGGACGATTCTATTTCGATGAATCGACCTCAAGTGAAGAGGAAAAAGAAAAATTGTTGCTTTTCATGCCTCTCAAATTCCCTCTTCTAATTTGTGCTTATCATCTTTAGTCACTGACTCTATTCCTTTGATTTTGCATGAAACATCAACATCCGAGGAGAGTCATCAAGTGAGGGGGAGTCGGACGAAGAAGAACTCGTTGAGGCATACCAACAACTTCTTGCGGAATCAAAGAAGATGGCCAAGCATATCAAGAAGTTGAGGAAGCAACGACTTGAAGTTCAAGACGAGAATCAAGCTTTAAAGATCAAACTTCATGATCTCGAGGAGGAACAAGGACGTTATTGGATAACAATAAAATCCTCCAAGAAAAGCTAAACCAATCGGAGACAAACGCAAAATCATATATGGACAAGATTGGTTTTCTTGAAAAGCAGTTTGAGGAGATTCATGTCACCAACCAAGCTTTGACCAAGCAAGTTCATGAACTCAAATCCGACATACAAAGGCTTTCAACCGGTTCCAAGAAACTTGATTGTATGTCCGGATTAGGTCAAACAAGCAAGGTTGATTTGGGATTTAAAAAGAACCAAACTGTGAAGGCTTCAAGTTCCACAATGGAATTGAAAGGAAGAACTTGTCACCTATGTGGACTTGAAGGACATTTGGTGAAGAATTGCCCGAAAAAGAGAAAGAAGAGTCCTTCGGCAACTTCATCTACGGAGCGGACTCAACGGATTCAAAAGACACATCAAGTTAAAGGAGTTCACTCAACCCACCAAAGGTCCAAGCCACAACATCAATCATACAAGTGGATCATTGCAAGGCAAAGACCTAAGGTGGATCAACAGTCAAAGCGGACAACCCCCGGCCACATCGAATCAGGACAACCCAAAATCCAACGATTTTGGATTCGGAAAGGTGATATCTTTCCTTGTCTTAAGTTCTAATTAGCTTATGACTGTATGTAATGCTTTGATTGGTTATCCCTTCATATTCTTCTTAATCTCTGCATTACATGTTTTCTTCAATGCTCTTCGTTTTTATGTTTAGTTTTTGAACAAAAGGTTTTTAATGAACAAGTGCATTGAATAAAAAGGGTTTCACGTTCATTCACTCCAATTTAATTTTATATTAATTATCAACTTTACTCCATAATCATAATTCTTGAAGATACTTCATTATAGGAGTTTTTGATAATTATATTCATCAAATTTTAGTAATCATGTGTGATCTTTAGATGCTTAATCTATCTCGGTTATGTGAATTCATTGTGATAAACATGAGACAACCGATTGACTAAAATTTGGAATTTAATTCTTTCGCATAAGGGATTGCATTTTTACAAGGGTAATAAATGAATTGCAAAAGATGTGGAAAGAGTTACATCCGAAAGGAGTGTGAAAACTACCACCACATGTTGGAAAGAGCTGCCACCCCGGTCGTCCGGTTTGTGTGTGAAGCTACCACGTGTTTTGGATGCTTGACGGTATTTTTGAGAATTTTTATTTGAAGCATTCGGAGATTTAAATTCAAAGTTCTTATTTTGAACAATCTCCTGGTTGGTATAAGGTGGGATAGTTAAAAGATGCTCAAAGAGCCACCCTTAGGTATTTTGGTGCTTATCTCAATTTGAAAGGGTAGAATTCAAAATTGATGTCATTTGAAAATCTCCGTAAGTCATCTTTGTAAATCCGTTACATCCTGATAGAGTTTGGGTCTCAAGATTATTTTTGATGACTTATGTTTGATGAATATAATATGACAAACGGTTTATAATGGTTTATCTTTTTTTTCATGATTTAGGAGTAAATCTTTTTAATTTTTGTGAAATTAATTGGATTGAATGACATCTATGTGAATTCATTGTTGTTTAAAGCACTTAAATTGATTTCTTGATGGAATACAAATCGGTATTTGAAAAGATTTCAAATTTTGGATTTGTTTCAAGAAATTTTTGCTTTTTGGCTCTGGTGTACCGGTACCTGATGTTTAGTACCGGAACCAACATTCCGGATCAAGAAAACCCAATCCGGATCCCGAAACATGAAATTCCCTGTTTTTCACTTGAGTACCGGTACTACATTCTCAGTACCGGAACAACATTTGCAGATCCGGATCAACCAAGTTTTCAATCCGGAACCCGAACGAGGATTTTCAGGATTTTGCACTGCGTACCGGTACGCGATTTATTGGTACCGGTACTCGATCTGGATTTCTTTAAATTTCGGAACTCTTAAGTTTTATTTTATCTCTCTCAATTTAAAACACTCCCTCTCTCTCTCTAAAACATCTCTAAGGGGTTTTTCATCAAGATCAAGAGATTTGTGGCTTTGATTTGTAAGTTTTTTTATTAATCTTGCTTTCTTTTGCTTCAAAACCCTAGTTTTTAGGTTTTGATGCTTTATTTAGGGATTTTTGAGTAGATTCTTACTTCAAATGAAATCTCTTGCATAAATTACCCTTAATTCATGTTTAGAACATAAATGGTTCCTTTCTATGTAATTAGATTCATGTTTCCATGCTTATTTGATTGAATCTAATATTTACATATGTTCTTAACATAGAAAAATTTGAGAGTTAGGACTTTTAATGTAAATGGATTTTAAATGATGAATCATCAATTGTGACATGTTTAGAATGTTTCTTAGACATGTTTAAGCTTTCCTATACGATTAAATCATAGTGCATTGTGTTATTTGTAGGAAATGGCATTTTCATGGCTTCTTGCACTAGTGATCTTAATGGCCACTGGAAGTGGACGTGGTCGTGGTTCTGGAAAGAAAAAGACTACTAAACGATCACGAGATGAAGGTTCGACAAGCTCAGATTCTGAACATTCCTCTGAATATGAAGAAGAAACTGTTCAAGGAAAGGAAAAAGCACCTATGGCTCATAGGAAAAAGAAGGGTGCGGATTCTCCTCCGCGTAGAAGTACCGGTGGACCGGTAATACGCGAGCGCTCTCAACGGAGATCTAATGTTGATGAAAGTGAACAGCATGTGTGTGATGACCTGGATCTCCGCAGAGCTGTTGCAGTGCGTTGGGGTGGCTATTGGAGGCCTACATGGTGTGTTGGAGGTGTTTAGGGCATAATTGGACATAAGTGTTGGACTTCGGGCTTAAATGGATCACGTGGGTGATCGGTTGACTCCGTCGGACCTTTGGAAGTGATTTCGCGTGAAACGGATATTAAAATTGGGCTCATGTAGTAACCGCCGGTTTAAAATAATTGCTAGGGTCCACTTTTGGTTTATTTATTTCATTTAGACTCGGAGGGTGATCGAATAATTTATTGTTTCCGGACCGACCGTCAGGGCCCGCGGGTATTTTTAGTTGATAGGGCTCGCGAAACGGAGAACGGCGGCGAAATCGATTTTGAATTCCGACGCCGGAATCTCCCGAATAAATTCCGGAAGTTGGCTAACGATTCAGGCAACCAGCACGGTTTTTGAGGCGGACGGACCCCGATTCGTACCCGTGTAATTACCCGCGTTTGATTTAAATTTGGTTAATTCCCTTTCCTAACCGCTCCCGCTTCCTAACCGCCCCCAACTTCCCACCACTTCCACTACTTCCACCACTTCCCACTACTTCCCCCAACTTCCCACCACTTCCCACTAACCGCCCCAACTTCCCACTACTTCCCCCAACTTCCCACCACTTCCCCACTAACCGCCCCAACTTCCCACTACTTCCCCCAACTTCCCACCACTTCCCCACTAACCGCCCCAACTTCCCACTACTTCCCCCAACTACCGGCCACTCCCCACAACTCCCCACAACTCCCCTTAACCCCCCTACGTACGAAAGCCCCAAAGAAACGGGGAAAACCCATTTTCATTTCCCAAACTTCCTATTTCCCAATCCTTCCTTCAAACGGCGTAGAACATCCGGCGGAGCGATCAAGGAGGAGGAAGGACACCACGCGTCCTCTGCCTTGGAACCGAGCGTACCCTTTCCTCAATCGATCGAGAGGAGAAGCAAGGCGGAGCGGGTGAGGAGAAGGAAGATCGCCGGCATACCCTTCACCCAGAACAGGACGATCATCCCCTAGATCAACCCTAGCCAACGAAATCGAGATTAGTGTAGGCCCGGGCGGGGTACCCGAGACGCGAGAGAACCTAACATCGGTCAGGAGCGCGACAACAAGGTGGGTTTTCCTTCCAAGGCTTAGTAATGTTAGTGTTCCAGGAAGGATTTTAATTACGTGCTAACCTGTACTAACATTGATGGCTCTATGGTTTACTATTTTACCCCGTGTTTTTGTTACTATGCTCGAGTGCGACACGCGCATCCGCGGTTTGGCCACCGCAAAGGGTGCTCTTTTCCGGAAAGGCGGTCTTTTGACCCGTGTTTACCCACGAGGTGACGTAGTGGGGCCCCCGTAGTTGTGGGGTTTGAGGCACGAAGGTGCGAGCGGTGGGACCTATAGGGATTGGATCCCGATGAGGTCAGGTGTGGGACCGCCGGGATTGGATCCCGACGCGGTCAGGTGTTACAGGTGTTACCGGGGTTGCAGGTGTTACAGGTGGCACAGGTGGTTGCGAGTTACCGTTACGACTAGAGCAGTTATCCCAGATAGTCTTACTTTATGGTTTGGTACTACTTTACTGCTTGGGTACTATTTTTATGATAGTGTCACTGACTACCCACTCTGTGACAGGTACCTCCAGGGGGTAGAGGTAGGCGACGGTGAGGCCGAGGTGGTAGCAGTCGGGCTGAGGGGCCCGAGTATGCTGTTTTTATTTACTTTCTCTGCATTGCATTTCATTCGGAACTGTAAGTTATTGTGTGGTTCTCGATACCCTGTGGGGTCGTGTGGATGTTGAGTACTTTCTTTTCCTTTACGCATTTCTGTTTCCTTTATTTTTCCCGGTTGGCCGTTTTCTAAACAAATCAGCTAGAAAGCAAAAGAAAGAAAAGAGACTTCGCAAACTGTTTTCAAAAGTCTAGGGTCGGGTGGGCCCGTTTTCTAAACCATGTGGATTTATGCCGTTTTCCAATCGTTTTCAAAACCTAAGGCCGTGTGGACCTGTTTTCAAACAGTGAGATTATACTTTCAACTCGACTGGCCACGGGTATGTTTAGTCTCCATGCACCATACTACTTCGAACTGTTGTGATTAAATTTAAAATGATTGCTTGTGTGTGACGGTGTAATAGCCGCGACGCTGTGCATATACAGAGGAGACTCTGCCCGATTTTCGAGTAAATCTGTATATGTGGCGGGTCTGGGCACGCGCCGGGGAAGAAGGTTTTAAAGAAAAATTTTGTACGCGCCTTACGCTTACCTTTGTATACCGTTTCCGCTAAAATAAAACCCCCGGGGCGTGACAGATTAAGATGGTATCAGAGACTTCACTTTAATCACAACAGTGGCGGCCCAACATCCACCGAGACATCACACTTAACTACAAATAAATGAAATATGCAGGGTTTAAGAATTAGGACGTGAGAGATCGGGGAGGGGATTTGTAGATAACGTTTTCCTTTCCTTCTCGATATTACGGTGGTTCTTTCTAGTAGAGTTGAGTGCTAAGTCTGGGTGGTGTGTCCGTACAGACAATGGTCCGAACCAGAGCATCGGCAGAGGCGAACCGCTTACTACGCAACCAGCTGCGCGACGTGGCTAGGCATCTACTAGACCTTGCGGAGCACGTGGGTATACTGACCCAGGAGCTTGAGAGTGTCGATCACGCGCAGCACGGCACCGGTGGTGGTAACCCTCGTGGGATACCACCAACTGGCGTTTCCACCTTTCAGGGAGCGGTCAACTTGGCCGTGCGCGCGGAACTAGAGCGTACACGACGGGCACACTCCTACCCCGGCCCAACAGGAGGCCCGTACCCGAGCGACAGAGCAACCAAACGTCAGAAGAAAGGGCCGAAATTCGGGCAGGCGACGGGGGAGGGACCGGAACCACCAAAGCCCTGCGTCATTTGCGGTGGTGCGCATCCAATGATGAATTGCCCTTGGCGGAACGGACATTGCTTCCGGTGTGGCAGGCCGGGCCACACGCGTTACGATTGCCCCCGAAGCCGGCCGTCACCAGACCCCCGGCTCCGAGACCGGACGACCTACGCCTGACGGACTCTTCGGATACCGAGTCCCCATCCCGCCTCGCCGAACGAGACTGGCCCACAGGTTGTGAACGGATCTCCCCAGCTGCCCCGGGAAGCAGTGATGAGGAATCCCAGAACAGGGGATAGCAGGCAGTGATCGGATGTCGGATCTGGGTTAGGATGGTCTTTATGGGTAGTTTACTTCTCTTTCCTGTTTAACCACTAGGAATATTAGAGTGCTTTATGGGTAGTTTACTTCTCTTTTCTGTTATAACCACTAGGAATATTAGAGTGTTTTATGGGTAGTTTACTTCTCTTTTCTGTTATAACCACTAGGAATAGTAGAGTGAGCCCTTTGTTGGACATGTCGAATGGTCACCTAATGGATATGCATGCTTAACTAGATCATTGTGAGCCTATCATGTGGAAAACATTATGATGGAAATCTGACATGTTGGAACTCTTACATGCTTCATGGACGTTGTTCTAGCGTTTAACCTTGCTTAAGGGGGTGGGGATGTACCGTCATAGTGCGATTGTGTGAGACGTCTTGTGGGAGAACATCATTTGAGGATTTTAGGACTGGCATAGGTGGTTGATTCAAGTGAGGGTGATTAGCAGGTTATGGACACGTGCAGTTAGATTGTGATTTGGTATGATTACTTGACACACATGTTGAACCCCTATATGGCGCTTCCCTTCTTTCTTCCATAAGGAGATAGGTTTGACTTCAGGGATATCTAGTTAGACCACTTCTGATCGCTACACTATAGGTGTTGGAACTGACTTAGGAGGATCGGTAGGTGCGATAACTGAGCAGAGCAACTTAATCGCAGAATTCTCACGACTAGGGTTGGAAGTAGTGCCAGCGGGCACGGTCGCGCAACTTCTAACTTTGGCGGTCAAGCCAACATTGCTAGAAAAGATTCGAGAGGGACAGCAGGCAGACTCGCACTTACAGCTCGTAAGAGACAAGATCTCGCTGAATCAGGAAGGGGACTTTTCATTGGAAGGCGATGACACCCTACGTTTCCGCGGGCGGATTTGCGTGCCGGATACCCCGGAATTGAAGAAGGAAATTCTGTCCGAGGCACACAGCGCCCCTTATGCAGCGCATCCAGGAGGCACAAAGATGTACAGGGACCTCAAGCAGACCTTCTGGTGGCCCAAGATGAAGAGGGATGTAACTCAATTTGTAACTCATTGCCTGGAGTGTCAACAAATAAAGGCGGAACATCAACGACCGGCTGGAAAGTTACAACCCTTACCGATACCGGAGTGGAAATGGGACCATATCACCATGGATTTTGTCACCGGATTTCCGCGCTCACAACAAGGACATGACACGATATGGGTTGTGGTAGACCGGCTAACTAAGTCAGCACACTTCCTGCCGATTCACACAACTTGGACCAGAGAGCGGTTGGCCCAAGCCTACCTCAGCGAGATTGTGAGATTACATGGAGTACCAGCATCGATCACATCAGACAGAGACACGCGTTTCGTATCAAAGTTTTGGCAGAGTCTGCAACGAGCCTTAGGGACTAAGTTGCAGTTCAGCACAGCCTTCCACCCTCAAACAGACGGGCAGTCAGAGCGAGTGATACAGACGTTAGAGGACCTGCTTTCGGGCCTGTGTACTTGATTGGGGAATCGGTTGGGAGCGTTACCTGCCACGTGTAGAATTTGCGTACAACAATAGTTACCAGGCCAGCATTCAGATGGCACCCTACGAAGCCTTATACGGGAGATGCTGCCGATCCCCGATCTGTTGGGACGACTTGGGAGAACGAAAAATTTTGGGACCCGATTTGGTAGAGGAAATGGAAGGGAAGTGCGCCTCATCAACAGCGCTTACTAACCGCCCAGAGTCGACAAAAGAGCTATGCAGATCGGAGACGCCGCGACTTAGAATTCCAGGTGGGGGAACACGTGTTTTTGCGGGTCTCGCCGTCGAAGGGAATCAAGCGATTCGGGTTAAAAGGCAAACTGAGCCCTCGGTTCGTGGGGCCATTCGAGATCCTAGAACGGATTGGCCCGTAGCCTATCGCCTTGCCCTACCACCGAACCTCGATCGGATTCACGATGTGTTCCACGTTTCGATGCTTAAGAAGTACCTTCCCGACCCGTCGCATGTCCTGGACGTCTCGACGCTCGAACTAAAGGAGGACCTAAGCTTCGAGGAAACCCGTGCGGATCCTAGCAAGAGAAAGCAAGACACTTCGAAACCGAGTCATCCCCTACGTGAAAGTGCTCTGGATCAACCACGAGGAGCGGGAGGCGACGTGGGAGCTGGAAGCGAAGATGAGGGAGGGTTACCCCCATCTCTTTACCGAGAACCAGGAGTGAGTTTCGAGGACGAAACTCGTTTTAAGAGGTGAGTGATGTAGTAACCGCCGGTTTAAAATAATTGCTAGGGTCCACTTTTGATTTATTTATTTCATTTAGACTCGGAGGGTGATCGAATAATTTATTGTTTCCGGACCGACCGTCAGGGCCCGCGGGTATTTTTAGTTGATAGGGCTCGCGAAACGGAGAACGGCGGCGAAATCGGTTTTGAATTCCGACGCCGGATCTCCCGGAATAAATTCCGGAAGTTGGCTAACGATTCAGGCAACCAGCACGGTTTTTGAGGCGGACCGGACCCCGATTCGTACCCGTGTTAATTACCCGCGTTTGATTTAAATTTGGTTAATTCCCTTTCCTAACCGCTCCCGCTTCCTAACCGCCCCCAACTTCCCACCACTTCCCACTACTTCCCACCACTTCCCACTACTTCCCCCAACTTCCCACCACTTCCCCACTAACCGCCCCAACTTCCCACTACTTCCCCCAACTTCCCACCACTTCCCCACTAACCGCCCCAACTTCCCACTACTTCCCCCAACTTCCCACCACTTCCCCACTAACCGCCCCAACTTCCCACTACTTCCCCCAACTACCGGCCACTCCCCACAACTCCCCACAACTCCCCTTAACCCCCCTACGTACGAAGCCCCAAGAAACGGGAAAACCCATTTTCATTTCCCAAACTTCCTATTTCCCAATCCTTCCTTCAAACGGCGTAGAACATCCGGCGGAGCGATCAGGAGGAGGAAGGACACCACGCGTCCTCTGCCTTGGAACCGAGCGTACCCTTTCCTCAATCGATCGAGAGGAGAAGCAAGGCGGAGCGGGTGAGGAGAAGGAAGATCGCCGGCATACCCTTCACCCAAGAACAGGACGATCATCCCCTAGATCAACCCTAGCCAACGAAATCGAGATTAGTGTAGGCCCGGGCGGGGTACCCGAGACGCGAGAGAACCTAACATCGGTCAGGAGCGCGACAACAAGGTGGGTTTTCCTTCCAAGGCTTAGTAATGTTAGTGTTCCAGGAAGGATTTTAATTACGTGCTAACCTGTACTAACACTGATGGCTCTATGGTTTACTATTTTACCCCGTGTTTTGTTACTATGCTCGAGTGCGACACGCGCATCCGCGGTTTGGCCACCGCAAAGGGTGCTCTTTTCCGGAAAGGCGGTCTTTTGACCCGTGTTTACCCACGAGGTGACGTAGTGGGGCCCCCGTAGTTGTGGGGTTTGAGGCACGAAGGTGCGAGCGGTGGGACCTATAGGGATTGGATCCCGATGAGGTCAGGTGTGGGACCGCCGGGATTGGATCCCGACGCGGTCAGGTGTTACAGGTGTTACCGGGGTTGCAGGTGTTACAGGTGGCACAGGTGGTTGCGAGTTACCGTTACGACTAGAGCAGTTATCCCAGATAGTCTTACTTTATGGTTTGGTACTACTTTACTGCTTGGGTACTATTTTTATGATAGTGTCACTGACTACCCACTCTGTGACAGGTACCTCCAGGGGGTAGAGGTAGGCGACGGTGAGGCCGAGGTGGTAGCAGTCGGGCTGAGGGGCCCGAGTATGCTGTTTTTATTTACTTTCTCTGCATTGCATTTCATTCGGAACTGTAAGTTATTGTGTGGTTCTCGATACCCTTGTGGGGTCGTGTGGATGTTGAGTACTTTCTTTTCCTTTACGCATTTCTGTTTCCTTTATTTTTCCCGGTTGGCCGTTTTCTAAACAAATCAGCTAGAAAGCAAAAGAAAGAAAAAGAGACTTCGCAAACTGTTTTCAAAAGTCTAGGGTCGGGTGGGCCCGTTTTCTAAACCATGTGGATTTATGCCGTTTTCCAATCGGTTTTCAAAACCTAAGGCCGTGTGGACCTGTTTTCAAAACAGTGAGATTATACTTTCAACTCGACTGGCCACGGGTATTGTTTAGTCTCCATGCACCATACTACTTCGAGCTGTTGTGATTAAATTTAAAATGATTGCTTGTGTGTGACGGTTGTAATAGCCGCGACGCCGTGCATATACAGAGGAGACTCTGCCCGATTTTCGAGTAAATCTGTATATGTGGCGGGTCTGGGCACGCGCCGGGGAAGAAGGTTTTAAAGAAAAATTTTGTACGCGCCTTACGCTTACCTTTGTATACCGTTTCCGCTAAAATAAAACCCCCGGGGCGTGACAGCTCAGCGCGAAATTTAGGCTAAGAACACCATTCCGGATGCATTCGGCAATTTTTAGAGTTGGAATTTGGCAAAACGGACATCAAATTTAGATTCAGCGCGCGAAAACGGTCAAAATGGACTACCCACTTGATTTTTTGAGCATCGGTTACTGTTCACGCCGGAACAGTGTTTCCGGCGACCGGCGGTCGGCGGCGGCGGCGGCGGGCAGCGGCGAAGCGCGGGCGCGGGCAGCGCGCGGGCAGGCGCGCGGGCGCACGGTAGGCGCGGTCCACGGGCCGGCGTGCACCTTGGAGGGGATACGTGGCAGGTTGTAATCGGTCGGTGCAGTGGACCGAGACCACGGAGTAGGCAGGCCCGGTGCATGGACCGGGGTGGACACGTGGCGGCCATTGGTTGGCCGGTCCACGTACGCGCGGTCCACGGTGCAGGCGAGGTCTGCCTCGGGCTGCATGCCTGGCAGGGGCGCAGGCTGCGCGCTGGCGTGCGTAGGCACGACCGAGCTTTTGACCCGGCCACGTGTCGACTCCAGGAGGTGGCCACGCGGCGCAGCGGGAGCGGTGGCTCCCGCTGTTGCCTATTTTGTGGGCCACGTGGAGGCCCAGGGATTTCCCGGGCTGCTACAGTGTTGGGCCCGGCCCAACACTGTTCACGCCCGGAAAATTCCGGGCGCCCGGATTTTGGGACATAGGTGGAATTTTCTGAATTGTTTTGTTGAGGCCTATTTAAGCAACCCGAGCCTCTTTCTTCTCGCTTTTTCCACCATTTTCGAGCCTCCTCTTGCCAAGGTGTCTTCAGCAAAGTTGTTCCCCTTCGTGTTCTACATTCTCTGGAGGATATCTAGGATTTTTCGAGGCACGCATCCCGAGGTTTCGGATTTTACGGCGCGGCGCGACGCTCGTTCTTTTGTGATCCCCTTCGTCGCATTTCGATGCGCGGACTCTCCCGCGCTACCCCGACAGTATTTTTCAGCGATTCTTGCGCCATCGTCTTCACGACAGGTATTGCTACGTTTCCCGTGTTTACTGGTTTTTTCCATTCCGAGCTTTTCATGGGTTTTTGGGAACATCTTGTGACCTCATTTTCTGGGGTGGAGTTTTGGACAGCGCTGCGGTGTTTTGGTAATATCTTCGCGCACAGGCATCGGATTGGGGTGATTCATAAGGCGTTTTGCATCTACACATCACGAGGAATATTCCCAAATTTTCTTGGAATTTTCTGAATTTTTCCCGAAGGTGAAAAGTCTCAGTTTACAGAACCTTGTGATTCAGATTTTGTGGTTGGTTTATTTCGGGGTAGTTTCCTTGTCGAATTTGGATCTCAGCGTAGGAAACTCGTGTGTGAATGTACATTTACTCATTTCGACCGGTTCGTCGCGAGGATCGTGACAGTATTTTTCCTGAAATTTTTTGAGCAGATCTCGCAGGTGAAAAAGGCAAAACTGTGGACTATTGTTTTTGGGACAGATTTTGGGTGTGAGCATTGTTTGTTAATTGTGTATGTTCTTTTGGGATGATTTGTGCAGTGTTGTGGTGATTGCTGAGACCGGGCTTGGACTTCGCTGTTGGGACCAGGATTTAGCGCTCGAGGTGGGTGGTTGTTGCTTGCCTCTATTTTGACATGCTCACTAGGAATATTGGAGTGATCCCCATTTATTGGACATCTTGATTAACATGATCGGGATTGGGTTTATGCATGCCTGTGTGGGGATAGGGTTGCCATGATAGCGTTTAACCTTGCATGTGGAATGGAATATTTATTTTGGACTATATGATTATCCTGTTAATGGTACTACTTGAGGGTAGGTGACATGCATAGGTGGATACTGTTATTGATCAATGACTTAAAGTATATTTCCTTGAGAACACTTGCATGCTTGTATGGACATATAGATAGGCCATCTTTTATCGCTACACTTTCATGGTGGAACTTGACTTAGGAGAAACCTTGTTTGCTTCTTTTCTCCTTATTCTTTAGTCAGGTGGTTATGATTGCTCGGGTTTGAGCATAGGTTTGGGTTAGTGTAGTCGGGGCCTGGATTGTGGATCATGGGTTTTGGCGGTGACCGTGGATATTGGGCGGTTGACCGGATGTCGATTATAGGACATCGGTGGTAGGACATGGTTATGGATTATGGGTTTTGCGGCGATCGCGGATTTTGGGCGGTTGGCCGGATGTCAGGGGTTGGACTTGTTGTAGTCGGTAGAGTTTCGGTGACCGCGGATTTTGGGCGGTTGACCGGAGGTCGGTTGTGAGACCGGGTTGTGGATTGTGGGGTATTGCGGCGATCGCGGACTTTGGGCGATCGGCCGGATGTTCTTTTGTGCATCAGATTGGGGGATCTGTGTTTCTTTTAGTGGAGGGGTGTGTTCCACTGGGGTTTTACAGTTGTGATCTATTCCTGCTTTTGATGTTGATTATACTGGCGCGGTTATTGCCCGGTGGTGCTTTCCTCGAGTGGATCGCTCCCCTCGAGTTCCCCTCCGGAGGCCGGGGCAGGCAGTTATGGACAGGGTTGATATCACATCGACGCGGTTATTGCCCGATGGTGAGGATGGCAGCAGGAGGTTTGCTATCACATCGCCGCGGCTTATTTGCCCGAGGGCGGTACAGATTGGGCCTATCTGGGACGGTTGGGTACTGTTGCATACGGTTATTCCAGTCTAGGACTGTATTTTTGAGGCATAGTAGTGGTAGTTTTCTGTTTCCAGCAGTCATCATTGCTTACCACACTTCTTTCCTTTTTGCCTCTGGTAGACCTAGTGGGTGTGTCAGGATTTGAAGTTTTACCCACTAGGAGAGGCTACTGGTTTACCGGTAGTTCTCACCCCCATTCTTCTTTCTCTTTTCTTCTCCTTTGTTTTGCAGAGCCTTCTGCGGGTGCTGCTGGGCATACAGCGGCGGGTCGAGGAGAGAGGACGGCTGAGTAGCTAGACAGTGGACCCGACAGTGAGTTAGCTAGACTTGCACCTCTTATGTATCCTATCTCAGACGGTTGTACTTTTTGGGTCTGGCTTTAGCCAGCTGGTTGTATTTTGTGGTGAGCTAGGAGAGAGACTTGTACTTTATTTTTACAGACATTTGTACTTTTACTTCCAGTTCAGTCTGAGATGTAGTATTTTCTGTTCAGCTCTGTTTTATTGCTCTATTTTGGTATCTGATTTATCTTAGCAGGTTACCGGAGCTTCGTGTATGCGGAAAATTTCGTGTGCACGGCGGATCTGTAGACGAGCCCGAATTCTGGTTTACACTCGGGGCGTGACAATGTGAGTGAAAAACGCCATGCTAGATTTGCAAACCGTACATGCATTGGAGAGCGACACGTGAATTTTAACGAGCTATGTCGTGAGGTGCCGGACTTTGCAAGACTTTTGGAACAAAGTCATATTCGGCCACTTGGCAGTGTGCAACCTAAGATGGGTTTTTGTGTAGAGATCATCAGGGAGTTCTACATGAGAGCTAACATACTTCAAAAAGACCATGACACAGGGGCCTTCGTCATTGAAACAACAGTTAAAGACGTCAAGTTTGACATTACTCCAGCAGTAATTGGTGCAAATCTTGGATTAGCTGTGGACACTTCTGGTCTTTACTACACTGATGGTGACTTCCAACATGGCACCCATTGGGACATCGTTGTGAACTCAATTTGCAAGTCAGGGACGCACACGAATAGTTCATATGTTGAATCAAAGGACCTAAAACCAGAGTATCATATTTTGTCCTTAATCATATGCTACAGCCTATTGCCCACACTGGGGACCAAAAGGATTCGATGGGATCGATTGCTACTTCTCTTTTTCCTTGGTCACCCGGAGAGTGCAAATGGAATTAACATCAACATTCCATTTCTTATTTGGCAGCAGATGGTACATGACATTGAGGGAACAAGGCAACGTAACCTTCTACCGTATCCAATCTTGATTACTCGTATTCTGGAAGATCACGGAGTGGACATTTCTTGTGCCAAATATGATTACGGCTTGGGCTCAATTGATGGAATCACCTTAGCCAAGTCGATTAGCACTTTGAAGACATTTGGGCATACAAAAGGATATGCAAGTGAAGCGACAACTGTTGGGTTATAATTATGGATCTAAATAGGGGAAAAAACACCTAGAGGGGGGTGAATAGGTGTAAACAATAAACACTCAAAAATCATTGCGCAATAAAACCCAATGCGGAAAAATAAATGAACACGCAAGATTTTTACGTGGAAAAACTCCAAACCGGAGTAAAAAACCACGGGACCGATAACACGGCGAAATCCACTAGAATTAACACACGTACAAGGTGATATAACGTACTCACAGACGACTCAACCTTTTTCATACGCTCCTAGTAGATCTTCCCGCTCGATCCACGACGCTTCTCGAATCCACGATCCGCGCCCAACGCTGAATCCACAGCGTCCAACGTCGAGTCCACGACGTCCAACCGAATCCACGGTCTTCACCCAATGGCACGCTTCGAATCCACGAACGTACCTCGCTCCGAATCCACGAGAGCGGTTGCACCTTGAATCCACAAGGCCACGCGAGTCCACGCGCCGATTTGGGTAAATCGTTGTTTTTTGGGTGGTGATGATCCGCCGAATACTTAGATCAAAGATAGATCGGAAATACCATCTAAGTATTCATTGATTTGATTCTACTCAAAATGTGAGTATGGAAAACCTAGAATCAAATCAATCAATATAGATGAAGAAACATAGAATAATCTATTGATTTCCTTTCTTCTCTATATATGTGGATTTTTCTTTTCGGCTATTTTTCTATGATGGCCGATTAAAACCATGCCCTAGAAATGAATACAGGGCCTATTTATAGGTTAGAAACCATTGGAAGAAGATACGGATCAAAAACAGCCTTTTCTGGAATTTTACCGACGGCGATCCGGATTGGAATTGGCGATCCGGATTGCAGAAGCAAGAAAGACGATTTCCAGAAAAACAAGGGTTCGGGATCCGGATCGTAAAGTCCGATCCGGATCGTTCATACAGTTTTACCAGAACATCAATGTTCGGGATCCGGATTGCAAGTCCTGATCCGGATCGAGGAAGCAAACAGGTAAAACCAGTGTTCGGGATCCGGATCAGAGGAGGCTGCGATCCGGATTGAACCAGTGTATGAACCAACACCCTTCGGGATCCGGATTGCCGAGCACGATCCGGATCCTGAACATGTCCCATGTCCAGTTTTTGATGTTTAAGCAATAAAACCTCTTCCAGGTGTTTCTACACTATAAGAAGTATTCGGATCATCAAAATCTTTAGTTAAACGTACCTGATCCTTTTGAATTCTTCTTTCTTGAGATTGAGGTATATGATCCAAAGTTTCTTCATCTTCAATCTTCAAGACTTAATACATTCACGAAATACGCCAACTCAAATTCCGTAACAATCTCCCCTTTGGCGGTTTCGTGACAAAACACAAATCCACAAAAGAAAATTCAAAAAGATATTTTTGTTGCTATCACCATACAACAAAAATTTACAATGGAGATCCAAAAATTAAAAACATGAGATAAACTCCTAAAACAGACTCTAGACTTAGACATCTGTAATCTCTGCACTGCACAAAGAAATCATTCTTGACAAAAGAATCGTTAGATACCTCAAGAATTGAAACATACAAAACCAAATACAGAGATAGAGTTTATTCTCATCATGACATTTGAAAAATTCAGATATGTAAGAGAATCATAGTTAAAACCAACATATCTTCTAAGCATTCAAAAACCAAATGTCACAAAGTGTTAGTCCAACATCAACTTGTTAGTCATATTACATGCCCAAATAGTTAGTCGAATAGTTAGTAGGAGCATGCACAAATCACAAGATAAAAACCAAAGTTGAAGTTGGAGTCATACTTACCTTGATGTTCACATATTCACATCATTGATCATTGTATCATTGTTCAAAGTTCTCTCTAACTCTCTCCCCCTTTTTGTCACAAAACAAAGCCAAAACGTAGCAAGAGCTACAATATGTAAGGAGAGTTAACAAGTTCTATAATCAAGAAAAAACCTGAGAACTAAACTACAAGTTAGACAAAAGAAAACTAACTTGAAGAAACAAGCTAAAAGTAAGTCAAAGAGCTAAGTCCAAAACGAAGAGCCTAAGAGCTGCGTAAAGTCATAGAGCAAAAGAACAGAAGGCGCTGCTCAATCTGATGAATCTGAACTGGTACAGCTCAGCTTGTTCAAAATCCCTTTAAGCATTGTCGAAATAGTTGAACACTTCTTCTTGATCTTCTTGTGTTCAGAGGAAATTTGCTGAAGTTCTTTCGATATTCTCTCTTGTGCAGCAGAGAGTCTTTGTTGTTCCTGGCGAAGCGATTCCATACAGCTCGTCTGTACCCTGTCTTTCGAGTGTGATGGATGCTGTCTAGAAGCAGATGGTGCATCCAGTCCCTTAACCCATGGAGATTCAGTTTGTAGAATTCCAGAAAGTGAGCGTGCTCTGGTAAGAGGCCCACTATGATAACTTTCACTTCTTTGGACATTCTTTCGTCTTGTATATTGCTTAGTTGTTGATGCAGATTTCATAAGCCTTTTGCCTTTGACAGATTTCCTGTTTTCCTCATCAATCTTCCGTTGAACATCTTTGAAGAATTCATCCCATTCTTCCGTATCGTACTCTGAGCTGTCCTCCCTGCCTTCGGTTGTCTTGTCTCTGTTGAAACATCCGGTTCCTCTTTAACAGATGTACTCTTGTGCACCATTGTGACCAGTAAAAGGATTAACCAGGAGAGTGCCATTGAGTGCTTTGAGTTTTAAAGGATGTCCTGTGAAGAACCAACTCAAGAACACATGAAAAATCGTCAATTTTGAAAAATTTGAAAAATTGTACCTAGACAATCATAATCATGTAGAGAAGCCAAGAATCAAATTAGTTTTCCAAAAAGAATTTTAAAAATAGATCAATTCCATGATTTTCAAAAATTCCTCTTTTATGCCCTAAAACAGAATTTTTAGAAATCGAAGCCTAAAAACTCGTTAATCAGAGAAAACCCAGCATAAAAGCAAAACTAATTGACCCAGAGTTCTTATTTCAAAAGAAATTTGATCAAAAACCATTCACAAACGAAAAAGATCCAAGATTTCAACTCACGTTTGATGAAAAAATAAAAACTGTGAAAAACCGAGTTTTGATCAATAAAACTTACTTGAATCCGAAGAACTTTGAGTTTGGAAGCTCCAAAATGCAAGAAATCTAGAGAGAGAAGCTCTAGAGACTTAGAACAAAAGATTAGGGTAAAAGAAATCAAATCCTCTTTGTTCTTATAAAAACCCTAGCCGTGATCCGGATCGGATCGAGAATGTGATCCGGATCGGCTACCCGCAGGAAGAATCCTGCGTTCGGGATCCGGATCACTTACCCCGATCCGGATCGGCTTCAACTTTTTCTTCAGAAAAATTCAGAAAAATTCCATAAAATCCAGAAAAAGTATGTAAGCACTTTACCATGTCAACTTTAAACAAAAATCATCGTTTCATACAACAAGAAATAGATTATACAAAATCTATCAAAAATATCCAAAAATGAAACGAAAATTTACGAAAGTTAAAACACTTAAAGTTGAACAACTTCAATTACATCTATCCTGATCTTATGTGTAATGCCTTTATCAAATCATCAATTTTGGTAAAGAAAATGAAATACCAAGATCAATAGATGTTTGAAATCCCAGATAAGTTAGATAATATATCTAGACAATCTGTTGAAGGAGTGGCTCTTTGAGCATCTTTTAAAAAATCCCACCTTATACCAACCATGAAATACGACTGAGTCAAGTATTTCAATATGAATTTCATCAACATTTTTAAAACAAAAATTTGCTTTTCATTCATGGAGTATCTTTTTCTTTCTTTCATTTTCTCCATGTGGTGGTAGTTTTCACACTCCTCATTGGGATGTAACTCTTTCCACATCTTTTGAGCATTTTACATTTCATTGACTCCCCCTCAATTGGCTATCAATTATTTAATATATAAGGTATTCAACCAAACCATTGATCTCGAATTCATACTCGACTAAGCAATCAAATATGATAATGACTATACCAAGAGATCATTGAGAGAGAAATTGACTTTGATCACTTAAAAGATGGTTTAATTAACGTAAATGATCATTGCAACATTGAAATATTATGACATCAAAAGCATAATAAATTTCTAAATGCATAAAAGGATGCAATTAAAGTCAATTATGATTTATGCTCAATTAATGTCCTATGTACAAAACATAGATAAAGAACAAAACAAAAACAAAAACAAAACCTAACCTAAGCAAAGGTTTCAAAAGAGTTTATTTCAAGGAAAGCATGCCAATTGCTTTACGCAAGTGAATAAAACGTTTTTGATCCAAAGGTTTTGTTAAGATATCAGCTAATTGATCCTCAGTTGAAATATATGACAGTTGAAGAATGTTTGATTCAACTAGCTCTCTAAGAAAATGATATCTAAGTTCAATATGTTTTGTTCTAGAGTGCAACACAGGGTTTTTTGAAATGTTAATAGCACTAGTGTTGTCACATAAAATGGTTACCGAAGATGTTGAAATCCGGAAATCGCTCAACACGCTTTTCATCCAAATCAATTGGGTTGAACAACTTCCTGCAGAAATGTACTCCGCTTCGGCAGTCGAGAGTGCTATGCAATTCTGCTTTTTACTGTGCCATGCAACAAGGCAATGGCCAAGATAGAAGCATGCACCACTCGTGCTTTTCCGGTCATCCACTGATCCAGCCCAATCGGCATCTGAGTATCCAACAATATCCAAAGTCGTTCCCATAGGATACCAAATTCCGAAACTGATTGTACCTTTGATATATCGGATGATCCGTTTCACCGCTTTCAGGTGAACCTCCTTCGGTGCTGATTGATATCTCGCACAAATCCCAACACTGAAGGATATATCCGGGCGACTAGCCGTGAGATATAGTAGACTTCCAATCATACTGCGATACAGTTTCTCGTCTACATTCTCACTATGTGATTCACTTCCAAGTCCCTTATGGCTAGTTCCCATTGGAGTCGGAAAATCCTTAGAATTTTCAAGATCAAACTTTTTGACCAACTCCAGTGCATACTTGGATTGACACAAGTGAATTCCTTCATCGTTTTGTTTAACTTGTAATCCAAGAAAATAAGTCAATTCGCCCATCATGGACATCTCAAATTCGCTTTCCATGGTCTCCGCGAATTTAGAAGCATCATTATCTCTTGTTGCTCCAAAAACAATGTCATCGACATAGATTTGAGCAACTATGAAATTGTTTTGATAATGCTTCACAAAGAGAGTCCTGTCAGCTCCCCCTCGAGTGTAGCCCTTTTCCAAAAGGTGCTTTGTCAACCTTTCGTACCATGCTCGCGGTGCTTGTTTCAGACCGTAAAGAGCCTTTTTCAGACGAAAAACATGGTTAGGTAGTTTATGATCCACAAAACCTTTCGGTTGAGCCACATAAACTTCCTCATTTAAAAACCCATTTAAAAAGGCGCTCTTAACGTCCATTTGAAATAATTTGATTTTAAAATGACAAGCAATCGCAAACAATATACGAATGGACTCGAGTCTAGCTACAGGGGCGAAAGTTTCATCAAAGTCTATACCTTCTACTTGAGAGTAGCCTTGAGCAACTAACCTTGCTTTGTTCCTGATGATAGTACCTTCTTCATTTTTCTTGTTCTTGAAGATCCATTTGGTACCTATCACATTGTGTTGCTTCGGAGGCTTCGTTAATTCCCAGACTTTGTTTCGCTCGAATTGATGGAGCTCTTCCTGCATTGCTTTAATCCAGTAATCATCTTGGAGAGCTTCATCAACATTCTTTGGTTCGATTTGAGATACATAGCATGCAAATCCGCAAACCAATTGTCTCCGTGTTCTAACTCCTTCTTGTGGATCTCCAATGATGTTCGATTCAGGGTGATCCTTGGAGATGCGTAACGTTTGAGGTAGAGGAGTAGACGGAGGTACACGAGATGATTCCTGCACATCAGATAACTTGAAGAACCGTTAGATGCATCATTATTATCGAAAGAATTGTTAGAAGAAGATGCATTAGCAGGTGTATCATCATCAAGAGAGATATCGAGGGTAGATTTTTCAGATTCAAAGTGAAAAGCTTCATCTACCTTAACATTTATCGATTCTACGATCGTCTTAGATTCTAAGTTAAAAACTCGATATGCTCTGCTGTTTGTAGAATAACCTAAGAAAATCCCTTCGTCACTTCGAGAGTCAAATTTTCCAAGATTCTCGCGATCACGTAAAATAAAACACCGACTCCCAAAGATACGAAAATATTTGATGTTAGGTTTTCTACAAAACCAAAGTTCATATGGTGTATTCAAAGTCCCCGGGCGCAAATACACGCGATTGATAACATAGACAGCAGTGTTCACCGCTTCAGCCCAAAAATATAAAGGTAAGTTCCGGCTGTGAAGCATAACACGTGCCATTTCCTGTACGACCCTGTTTTTGCGCTCGACTACACCATTTTGTTGAGGTGTGTAAGGTGCAGAGAATTCATGTTTAATGCCATTAGAAGTGCAAAAATCAATGAATTTGGAATTTATGAATTCCCCACCTCTATCACTCCTAACTCGAGTAATCCTTTCATTCTTTTCAATCATAATACGATTGCAGATTTCGAGAAAAGAATCAAAGGTATCAGCTTTTTCTTTTAAAAATGCTACCCAAGTATATCTAGAAAAATCATCAACCAATAAGAAAATATACCATTTACCTCCCAGAGATGGTTGACGAGTTGGCCCCATTAAGTCCATATGCAAAAGTTCCAAAGGCCGTTTTGTACCTATGTGGTTCAAGTTCTTGTGTGCAGTCCTAGACTGTTTTCCCTTTTGGCAACCGCCACACACAAGGTTTTGTTCAAAAGAAAGTTTCGGAACCCCCTTGACCACATCTTTGTTTGAAATTCTAGCAAGTTCCTTAAAGTTTATGTGACCTAGCCTTTCATGCCAAAGTGTTTCATTTTTCAAAGATGCTAGGTTACATTTTTCAGAAATCTTAGAGGAACTACATAACAATTGTTTTCTGATCTAACCCCCTTTAAAAAGAAAGCATGGTTCATGTCAGTTACAGTGCATTTATCAGATGAAAAATTAACTGAATAACCACTATCACAAAGTTGACTTATGCTTATGAGGTTAGTCTTAAGGCCATGAACAAATAACACATTATCTAGAACCGGGCCATCTGGAATAGCTACCGTTCCCTTTCCAACAATTTTGGAAGACCGACCATCTCCGAAAACAACAAGTCCTCCGGAGTTTTTCTCAAATGTTTGAAAACAGTTTTTATCACCGGTCATATGACGGGAACACCCGCTATCCAGATACCAAGACGAACTATCATATGCATGCAAGGAAACATTGGTAACAAGACAAGGGAAAATTTCACCTTTGCGCACCCAAACCTTTTTGGAATGCGTCGGTAATGATCGTGAAGTTGATCTCCTAGGTGAGAGCGTCTTGCTTGAAGAATTGCTGCTCCTTGATGATGTCGTCTTGAGCGGTGTACTACCAAGGCTCTTTTCCTTCAAATGAATTGCATTTGATTTTCGAGGAATACCCTTTTGGTAGTCATTGCAAGAGGTGCTTGAGGTGTGCGTTTGGCTCCCGTCTTGCAATTTCTCCTTATGTGCCCTGAAATGCCACAACGAAAACATACCTTAGGTCTTGACGATCCCGAGGAGGATGTAGTAGGCTTGTTGTCGTTGCTTGTCGTGAATTCCGGTGTCGGAGGAGGAGATACCGACTGAGGCACAAATACTGTCCCACTCGAACTTGGAATGTCTCCAGTTTGAGTGTATCCGAGGCCGAACTTATTTCTTTGACCAAGACCAAGAAGTCTGTCCAACTTACTCCTTCCAGAAGAAAATCTCTTTAAGTCATCCTTCAGTTGGCGTATGGTCTCCGTCATTTCCAATTTTTCCTGTCGAGCCTCGCCGTTGAGCTTCAAGAAGTAATTCGCTTTGTTCACCATATCCATATAATTCTTCTCGAGTTGCTCATTGGACTCTTGAAGGGAAACATTTGTTTTAATCAGATTATCCCTTTCCACTTCAAGATCGGTTGAGAGAGAGGTTACCCTTTTTACTTCTTCTTCGAGATCCTGCAATCTCCCTTTCAACCCCTTGTTTTGCTTAGCCAGTTTCTTTGAATCCCTCAAAAGTCTGTGGTAGGCTAAAGCAAAATCTTCACCTTCCGAATCATCTGATTCATCGTCCGTTGCAATCTTTTCAACAGTGGAGTTGGACAGTGAGTCGGATGTACTTGCCATTAAGCACATGAAGGGTGAAGATGTAGTGGACGCGTGGAAAGCTGTCGCGTTGTCTTCTTCATCACTTGAGGATGACTCATTTGACGTGGAGTTGTCATCCCAAGTGACGACTTGCATCGCCTTCTTCTTTGCCGGATTCTTGTTGGGACACTCCGTTGCAATGTGGCCGTAGCCTCGACATTTGAAGCACTGAACTTGTCCCTCTGAACTTTTCTTATCCTTTGAGAAGTTCTCTTGCTTTCTTGACTTGTAACTTGAAGAACCCTTGCCTTTCTTCGACTTTCCGAAGGATGGAGTTTTGCTTGAATTACCCCTTCGAAAGTTGCGGCGAAACTTCCTTGTCAAGAGAGCGAGCTGCTTCTCAAAGTCCTCCATAGAAAGGTTCTCGTCGTCGTCCGAGGAGGATGAATCCGCGTCTTCTTCTTTAGTTGATTTCAATGCGTAACCTGAAGACTTAGAAGAGGATGCCTTTCCAGAAGAATAGTTAGTAGGAAATGTCATTTCATAAGTTTGTAAAGCACCTACTAATTCTTCTACACGCATTTCGTCCGGGTGTTTAATTGTTTCAATGGCTGCGACCTTCGGGCGAAATCGTTCAGGAAGAGTTCTTAGAATTTTTCTTACAACTTTAAATTCTGGAATCTTCTCTCCCAAGTTAGCACATGAGTTTACGATGTCTTGCAATCGTGTGTAATAGTCAGTGAAAGATTCATTCTCTGCCATAGAGATAGAGTCAAACTTGCTCGTAAGCATTTGCAGTTTCTGAATCTTCACTAGGTTAGTTCCCTCATGCGTAACTTGAAGAACATCCCAGATTTCTTTCGCAGTCTCACATGCCGAGACGCGAGAGAACTCAGTTTGTGACAAAGCATTAAATAGAGCATTAATTCCCTTGCCATTGTAAGAAGATAATCTATCTCTTCCTTGGTCCATTTCGACCTAGGTTTTAAGGTGCGAACATCATCTAAAATTTCAGTTGGATTAGACCATCCTAATTCAATTGATTGCCACACCCTTTCGTCGATGGAAATTAAAAAGGCTTTCATCCGTACTTTCCAGTACGCATAATTTGTTCCATCAAAGAAAGGGGGTCGATTGATGTTTCCACCTTCAACCATTGTTTACAACCCTATTCCCGCTCTGATACCACTTGTTGGGTTATAGGTAATATGGATCTAAATAGGGGAAAAAACACCTAGAGGGGGGTGAATAGGTGTAAACAATAAACACTCAAAAAATCATTGCGCAATAAAACCCAATGCGGAAAAATAAAAGAACACGCAAGATTTTTACGTGGAAAAACTCCAAACCGGAGTAAAAAACCACGGGACCGATAACACGGCGAAATCCACTAGAATTAACACACGTACAAGGTGATATAACGTACTCACAGACGACTCAACCTTTTACCATACGCTCCTAGTAGATCTTCCCGCTCGCTCCACGACGCTTCTCGAATCCACGATCCGCGCCCAACGCTGAATCCACAGCGTCCAACGTCGAGTCCACGACGTCCAACCGAATCCACGGTCTTCACCCAATGGCACGCTTCGAATCCACGAACGTACCTCGCTCCGAATCCACGAGAGCGGTTGCACCTTGAATCCACAAGGCCACGCGAGTCCACGCGCCGATTTGGGGTAAATCGTTGTTTTTGGGTGGTGATGATCCGCCGAATACTTAGATCAAAGATAGATCGGAAATACCATCTAAGTATTCATTGATTTGATTCTACTCAAAATGTGAGTATGGAAAACCTAGAATCAAATCAATCAATATAGATGAAGAAACATAGAATAAATCTATTGATTTCCTTTCTTCTCTATATGTGGATTTTTCTTTTCGGCTATTTTTTCTATATGGCCGATGCCCCTAGAAATGAATATAGGGTCTATTTATAGGTTAGAAACCCTAGGAAGAATATACGGATCAAAAACAAACCTTTTCTGGAATTTTACCGACGGCGATCCGGATTGGAATTGGCGATCCGGATCGCAGAAGCAAGAAAGACGATTTCCAGAAAACAAGGTTCGGGATCCGGATCGTAAAGTCCGATCCGGATCGTTCATACAGTTTTACCAGAACATCAATGTTCGGGATCCGGATTGCAAGTCCTGATCCGGATCGTGGAAGCAAACAGGTAAAACTAGTGTTCGGGATCCGGATCAGAGGATGCTGCGATCCGGATTGAACCAGTGTATGAACGAACACCCTTCGGGATCCGGATTGCAAGCACGATCCGGATCCTGAACATGTCCCATGTCCAGTTTTTGATGTTTAAGCAATAAAACCTTCTTCCAGGTGTTTCTACACTATAAGAAGTATTCGGATCATCAAAATCTTTAGTTAAACGTACCTGATCCTTTTGAATTCTTCTTTCTTGAGATTGAGGTATATGATCCAAAGTTTCTTCATCTTCAATCTTCAAGACTTAATACATTCACGAAATACGCCAACTCAAATTCCGTAACAATCTCCCTTTGGCGGTTTCGTGACAAAACACAAATCCACAAAAGAAAATTCAAAAAGATATTTTTGTTGCTATCACCATACAACAAAAATTTACAATGGAGATCCAAAAAATTAAAAACATGAGATAAACTCCTAAAACAGACTCTAGACTTAGACATCTGTACATCTCTGCACAAAAAAAATCATTCTTGACAAAAGAAATCGTTAGATACCTCAAGAATTAAACATACAAAACCAAATACAGAGATAGAGTTTATTCTCATCATGACATTTGAAAAATTCAGATATGTAAGAGAATCATAGTTAAAACCAACATATCTTCTAAGCATTCAAAAACCAAATGTCACAAAGTGTTAGTCCAATCATCAACTTGTTAGTCATATTACATGCCCAAATAGTTAGTCGAATAGTTAGTAGGAGCATGCATCAAATCACAAGATAAACACCAGAAGTTGAAGTTGGAGTCATACTTACCTTAATGTTCACACATAGTCACATCGTTGAGTCATTGTATCATTGTTCAAAGTTCTCTCTAACTCTCTCCCCCTTTTTGTCACAAAACAAAGCCAAAACGTAGCAAGAGCTACAATATGTAAGGAGAGTTAACAAGTTCTATAATCAAGAAAAAACCGTGAGAACTAAACTACAAGTTAGACAAAAAGAAACGGAACTTGAAGAAACAAGCTAAAAGTAAGTCAAAGAGCTAAGTCCAAAACGAAAGCCTAAGAGCTGCGTAAAGTCATAGAGCAAAAGAACAGAAGGCGCTGCTCAATCTGATGAATCTGAACTGGTACAGCTCAGCTTGTTCAAAATCCCTTTAAGCATTGTCGAAATAGTTGAACACTTCTTCTTGATCTTCTTGTGTTCAGAGGAAATTTGCTGAAGTTCTTTCGATATTCTCTCTTGTGCAGCAGAGAGTCTTTGTTGTTCCTGGCGAAGCGATTCCAATACAGCATCGTCTGTACCCTGTCGTTTCGAGTGTGATGGATGCTGTCTAGAAGCAGATGGTGCATCCAGTCCCTTAACCCATGGAGATTCAGTTTGTAGAACCCCAGATAGTGAGCGAGCTCTAGTAAGAGGCCCACTATGATAACTTTCACTTCTTTGGACATTCTTACGTCTTGTATATTGCTTAGTTGTTGATGCAGATTTCATAAGCCTTTTGCCTTTGACAGATTTCCTGTTTTCCTCATCAATTTTCCGTTGAACATCTTTGAAGAATTCATCCCATTCTTCCGTTCGTAGTCTGAGCTGTCCCCCTGCCTTCGGTTGTCTTATTCTGTTGAATCATCCGGTTCCCTCTTTAACAAATGTACTCTTGTGCACCATTGTGACCAACAAAAGGATTAACCAGGAGAGTGCCATCTAGTGCTTTTAGTTTTAAAGGATGTCCTGTGAAGAATCAACTCAAGACCACATGAAAAATCGTCAATTTTGAAAAATTTGAAAAATTGTTCCTAGGCAATCATAATCATGTAGAGAAGCCAAGAATCAAATTAGTTTTCCAAAAAGAATTTTAAAAGTGGATCAATTTCATGATTTTCAAAAATTCCTCTTTTATGCCCTAAAACAGAATTTTCAGAAATCGAAGCCCAAAAATTCGTTTATCTAGAGAAACCCAGCATAAAATCAAAACTAATCTACCCAGAGTTCTTATTTCAAAAGAAATTTGATCAAAAACCACTCAAAAACGAAAAAGATCCATCTTTCCATCACGTTTTGAGAAAACAGCAAAAACTGTGAAAAACCGAGATTTTGATCAATAAAACTTACTTGGAATCGAAGAACTTTGAGTTTGGAAGCTCCAAAATGCAAGAAATCTAGAGAGAGAAGCTCTAGAGACTTAAGAACAAAAGATTAGGGTAAAAGAAATCAAAACCTCTTTGTTCTTATAAAAACCCTAGCCGTGATCCGGATCGTATCGTGATTGCGATCCGGATTGGCTACCCGCAGGAAGAATCCTGCGTTCGGGATCCGGATCACTTACCCCGATCCGGATCGGCTTCAACTTTTCTTCAGAAAATTAAGAAAAATTCCATAAAATCCAGAAAAAGTATGTAAGCACTTTACCATGTCAACTTTAAACAAAATCATCGTTTCATACAACAAGAAATAGATTATACAAAATCTATCAAAAATATCCAAAAATGAAACGAAAATTTACGAAAGTTAAAACACTTAAAGTTGAACAATTTCAATTACATCTATCCTGATCTTATGTGTAATGCCTTTATCAAATCATCAATTTTGGTAAAGAAAATGAAATACCAAGATCAATAGATGTTTGAAATCCCAGATAAGTTAGATAATATATCTAGACAATCTGTTGAAGGAGTGGCTCTTTGAGCATCTTTTTAAAAAAATCCCACCTTATACCAACCATGAAATACGACTGAGTCAAGTATTTCAATATGAATTTCATCACATTTTTAAAACAAGAATTTGCTTTTCATTCATGGAGTATCTTTTTCTTTCTTTCATTTTCTCCATGTGGTGGTAGTTTTCACACTCCTCACTGGGATGTAACTCTTTCCACATCTTTTGAGCATTTTACATTTCAATGACTCCCCCTCAATTGGCTATCAATTATTTAATATATAAGGTATTCAACCAAACCATTGATCTCGAATTCATACTCGACTAAGCAATCAAATATGATAATGACTATACCAAGAGATCATTGAGAGAGAAATTGACTTTGATCACTTAAAAGATGGTTTAATTAACGTAAATGATCATTGCAACATTGAGAAATTTTGACATCAAAAGCATAATAAATTTCTAAATGCATAAAAAGATGCAATTAAAGTCAATTATGATTTATGCTCAATTAATATCCTATGCATAAAACATAGATAAAGAACAAAACAAAAACAAAACCTAACCTAAGCAAAGGTTTCAAAAGAGTTTATTTCAAGGAAAGCATGCCAATTGCTTTACGCAAGTGAATAAAACGTTTTTGATCCAAAGGTTTTGTTAAGATATCAGCTAATTGATCCTCAGTTGAAATATATGACAGTTGAAGAATGTTTGATTCAACTAGCTCTCTAAGAAAATGATATCTAAGTTCAATATGTTTTGTTCTAGAGTGCAACACAGGGTTTTTTGAAATATTAATGGCACTAGTGTTGTCACATAAAATGTTTACCGAAGTTGTTGAAATCCGGAAATCGCTCAACACACTTTTCATCCATATCAATTGGGTTGAACAACTTCCTGCAGAAATGTACTCTGCTTCGGCAGTCGAGAGTGCTATGCAATTCTGCTTTTTACTGTGCCATGCGACAAGGCAATGGCCAAGATAGAAGCATGCACCACTCGTGCTTTTCCGGTCATCCACTGAACCAGCCCAGTCGGCATCTGAGTATCCAACAATATCCAAAGTCGTTCCCATAGGATACCAAATTCCGAAACTGATTGTACCTTTGATATATCGGATGATCCGCTTCACCGCTTTCAGGTGAACCTCCTTCGGTGCTGATTGATATCTCGCACAAATCCCAACACTGAAGGATATATCCGGGCGACTAGCCGTGAGATATAGTAGACTTCCAATCATACTGCGATACAGTTTCTCGTCTACATTCTCACTATGTGATTCACTTCCAAGTCCCTTATGGCTAGTTCCCATTGGAGTCGGAAAATCCTTAGAATTTTCAAGATCAAACTTTTTGACCAACTCCAGAGCATACTTGGATTGACACAAGTGAATACCTTCATCGTTTTGTTTAACTTGTAATCCAAGAAAATAAGTCAATTCGCCCATCATTGACATCTCAAATTCGCTTTCCATGGTCTCCGCGAATTTTGAAGCATCATTATCTCTTGTTGCTCCAAATACTATGTCATCGACATATATTTGTGCACTATGAAATGTTTTGATAATGCTTCACAAAGAGAGTCCTGTCAGCTCCCCCTCGAGTGTAGCCCTTTTCCAAAAGGTGCTTTGTCAACCTTTCGTACCATGCTCGCGGTGCTTGTTTCAGACCGTAAAGAGCCTTTTTCAGACGAAAGACATGATTAGGTAGTTTATGATCCACAAAACCTTTCGGTTGAGCCACATAAACTTCCTCATTTAAAAACCCATTTAAAAATGCGCTCTTAACGTCCATTTGAAATAATTTGATTTTAAAATGACAAGCAATCGCAAACAATATACGAATGGACTCGAGTCTAGCTACAGGGGCGAAAGTTTCATCAAAGTCTATACCTTCTACTTGAGAGTAGCCTTGAGCAACTAACCTTGCTTTGTTCCTGATGATAGTACCTTCTTCATTTTTCTTGTTCTTGAAGATCCATTTGGTACCTATCACATTATGTTGCTTCGGAGGCTTCGTTAATTCCCAGACTTTGTTCCGCTCGAATTGATGGAGCTCTTCCTGCATTGCTTTAATCCAGTAATCATCTTGGAGAGCTTCATCGATGTTCTTTGGTTCGATTTGTGATACATAGCATGCAAATCCGCAAACCAATTGTCTCCGTGTTCTAACTCCTTCTTGTGGGTCTCCAATGATGTTCGTTTCAGGGTGATCCTTGGAGATGCGTAGCGTCTGAGGTAGAGGAGTAGACGGAGGTACACGAGATGATTCCTGCACATCAGTTGAAACTTGAAGAACCGTTAGATGCATCTTATATTGGAAGAATTGTTAGAAGAAGATGCATTAGCAGGTGTATCATCATCAAGAGAGATATCGAGGGTAGATTTTTCAGTTTCAAAGTGAAAAGCTTCATCTACCTTAACATTTATCGATTCTACAATCGTCTTAGATTCTAAGTTAAAAACTCGATATGCTCACTGTTTGTAGAATAACTAAGAAAATCCCTTCGTCACTTCGAGAGTCAAATTTTCCAAGATTCTCACGATCACGTAAAATAAAACACCGACTCCCGAAAATACAAAAATATTTGATATCAGGTTTTCTACTAAACCATAGTTCATATGGTGTATTTAAAGTCCCCGGGCGCAAGTACACTCGATTGATAACATAGACGCCGTGTTCACTGCTTCAGCCCAAAAATATAAAGGAAGGTTCCGGCTATGAAGCATAACACGAGCCATCTCCTGTACGACCCTGTCTTGCGCTCGACTACACCATTTTGTTGAGGTGTGTAAGGTGCAGAGAATTCATGTTA
>CM054931.1:14163187-14236627 GCA_029168755.2 Tillandsia fasciculata | reverse complement strand
CTGAGGCGTGTAGAGTTATTTAGGATCCACAAGGATCTAAATAGGTACTATCAAACACCTAGAGGGGGGTGAATAGGTGTAATATTATAAAAACCAATCTCAGTGCAAAAATAAAAAATAATGCGGAAAATAAAAATCAACACACCGAGATTTACGTGGAAACTCCAATCCAGGAGAAAAACCACGGGACCAACACGCAATAACAATCCACTAAGAATAGAAGAATAACAAGGTGATTACCGACTCCACGGACTCAACCCCTCCTTCAACTTCTTCGGACCTTGCGCTGACCGGTTGGATGTCCACGCAATAACAATCCACTAAGAAAAGAAGAATAACAAGGTGATTACCGTCTCCACGGATTCAACCCCTCCTTCAACTTCTTCGGACCTTGCGCTCCACCGATTGCACGTCCACTGCACACGTTCGAATCCACGAACGCCACTCGAATCCACGAGCACACGTTTCGAATCCACGAAACGCCTTTAGCACACCGAATCCACGATGCCACGTCGAATCCACGACGCAAACTCAGCCGGTAAGAATATTGGCTTCGATGGTGATCCTTTGCTTAGATTATCAATGAAGATCCATGGGAAAAATCTCTAAGCAAAGATTAGATCAATTCGACAAAAGATATGTTCTTGAAAGAACCATCGAATTGACCTAAAAGAGGCTATAAAGAAGAACGATAAAAACCTAGCCTCTAGGGTTGCTCTCAAGTGTTTTATAAATTGATCGGCCGTGCTCCCCACGTTTTTGAGAAACCCTAAATGTCTATTTATAGTTTAGAAACCTTTGGAAAGAGATAAGAATCAAAAACATACCTTATCTGGAAATTTTCAGGACGGCGATCCGGATCGGGATTTACTGCGATCCGGATCGTCGTAACGAGATTGACGATTCCAGAAATCCAAGGGTTCGGGATCCGGATCGCAAGGCCCGATCCGGATCGTTCATGAATTTCAGCAACATCCAATGTTCGGGATCCGGATCGGAATAGGCTTGGATCCGGATTGGATTTGCACATGAACTAATACCCTTCGGGATCCGGATTGGATCATCTGATCCGGATCCTGAACATGTCCCATGTCCAGTTTTTGATTTTTATGCAATTAAAAATTCATCCAAGTGTTTCTACACTATAAGAAAGTATTCGGATCACCAAAATTATTTAGTTAAACATACCTGATCCTTTTGAATACTTTCTTCTTGAGATTGATGTAACTGATCCACAATTCTTCATCTTCAATCTTCAAGACTCAAGACACTGAGTGTCAACTTGAGCTCTTGTTGAATCTTCTCTAAGTCTTTGATTGCTGATTGACAATTTGATCCTTTTAAGACTCCGACTCAACTCACTGACTTGACTCACGAAATATGCCAACACCAAAATGCCGTAACAATCTCCCCCTTTGGCAATTTCGTGACAAAACCCAAAAATACATAAAAACGCTCAAGTCACTCATCTTAAACCAAAAAATCGAAATTCAATGTCATCACCAAAACATTGATTTTCTTTGCGTGAAAGATCCAATAAATACAAAATTACATTTGAACCAGTCCTAGAACATACTCTATGACTTAGGACTTGGAGTCTTAAAGTGATGTAATTCCTGCAAAACAAAACTCCAAACAAAATCAAACGTTAGTCGTTAGAAATTAAAATCCTACATTTGATTCGTCCTTTTGGTTCTTTTGTTTTTCGGCTCTTTCAATCTTTTCTTTATCTCCCCCTATCTTGAGCATCTCTATGTTCTCCATGTTCTCCCTTTGTGATACGATCATCATTTTTTCGTTTATTTTTCCATTTTCGTTTGTCCTCTCTTGATGATCTCATCTCCGTCATTTCTCTTCTCCCCCTTTTTGTCACAAATTGTCAAACAGTGAACATACTAGACAAAAGGAAATTAGTTCATAGAGAAAGAGAGATAAAAGCTCAGTTCCGGTATATAACAAAAATGCAGATTGCGTACCGGTACCAGAAAGCAAAAAAAAAATAATTTCTTGAAACAAATCCAGATTTTAGAATCTTTTCAAATACCGATTTGTATTCCATCAAGAAATCAATTTAAGTGCTTTGAAGAACAATGAATTGCATAGATGTCATTCAATCCAAATTTCTTTCATTAGAATAATTTAGAAAAATAATAACCAGAAAGAGTATGTAAGCACTTTAGCGCATCAACTTTAAACAAAAGTCATCGTTTCATGCAACAAGAAATAGATTATACCAAATCTATCAAAAATACTCAAAAATGAAACGAAAATTTATGAAAATTAAAACCTTAAAGTTGAACAATTTCAATTACATCTAACCTGATCTTATGCGTAATGCCTTTATCAAATCATCAATTTTGGTAAAGAAAATGAAATACCAAGATCAATAGATGTTTGAAATCCCAGATAAGTTAGATAATATATCTAGACAATCTGTTGAAGGAGTGGCTCTTTGAGCATCTTTTATCAAAAATCCCACCTTATACCAACCATGAAATATGACTGAGTCAAGTATTTCAATATGCATTTCATCAACAGAAATTTGCTTTGCATACATGGGGTATCTTTTTTTTTCTTTTTCCTCCATGTGGTGGTAGTTTTCACACTCCTCATTGGGATGTAACTCTTTCCACATCTTTTGAGCATTTTACTTTTCTTTGACTCCGCCTCAATTGGCTATCAATTATTTAATATATAAGGTATTCAACCAAAATTTGATCTCGCATTCATACTCGACTAAGCAATCAAATATGATAATGACTATACCAAGAGATCATTGAGAGAGAAATTGACTTTGATCACTTAAAAGATGAATTAATTAACATAAATGAACATTGCAACATTGAAATATTATGATATCAAAAGCATAATAAATTTCTAAATGCGTGAAAGGATGCAATTAAAGTCAATTTAGCCAATGCTCAATTAAACAACTCCTTTAAATGAAGTGTCTTCAAGAATATGAATATGGAGTCAAGTTGATAATCCAAGAAAACTTAATTTGGAGTGAATGAACGTGAAGCCCTTTTTATTCAATGCACTTGTTCGTTAAAAACCCTTTTGTTCAAAAACAAAGTATAAAAACAAAGAGCATTGAGAAACATGTAATGCAGAGATTAAGAAAATATGAAAGGAAAAACCAATCAAAGCATTACACACAGTCATAAGCTATTTAGAACTTAAGACAAGGAAAGATATCACCTTTCCGAATCCAAAATCGCTGGATTTTGGGTTGTCTTGATTCGTTGTGCCCGGGGGTTGTCCGCTTTGACTGTTGATCCACCTTAGGTCTTTGCCTTGCAATGATCCAGTTGTATGATTGATGTTGCGGCTCAGACCTTTGGTGGGTTGAGTGAACTCCTTTAACTTGATGTGTCTTGTGATTCCGTTGAGTCCGCTCCGTAGATGAAGTTGCCGAAGTATTTTTCTTTCTCTTTTTCGGGCAATTCTTCACCAAGTGTCCTTCAAGTCCACATAGGTGACAAGTTCTTCCTTTCAATTTTATTGTGGAACTTGAAGCATTCACAGTTTGGTTCTTTTTAAATCCCAAACCAACCTTGCTTGTTTGACCTAATCCGGACATACAATCAAGTTTCTTGGAACCGGTTGAAAGCCTTTGTATGTCGGATTTAAGTTCATGAACTTGCTTGGTCAAAGCTTGGTTGGTGACATGAATCTCCTCAAACTGCTTTTCTAGAAAACCAATCTTGTCCATATATGATTTAGCGTTTGTCTCCGATTGGTTTAACTTTTCTTGGAGGATTTTATTGTTATCCAATAACACCCTGTTCCTCCTCGAGATCATGAAGTTTGATCTTTAAAGCTTGATTCTCGTCTTGAACCTCAAGTCGTTGCTTTCTCAACTTCTTGATATGCTTGGCCATCTTCTTTGATTCCGCAAGAAGTTGTTGGTATGCCTCAACGAGTTCTTCTTCGTCCGACTCCCCCTCACTTGATGACTCTCCTCCGGATGTTGATGTTTCATGCAAAATCAAAGGAATAGAGTCAGTGACTAAAGATGATAAACACAAATTAGAAGAGGGAATTTGAGAGGCATGAAAAGCAACAAATTTTTCTTTTTCCTCTTCACTTGAGGTCGATTCATCGAAACTAGAATCGTCCCAAGTTTTCGCTTGCAAAGCCTTCTTTTTATATAATTTCGGAAGGACAATCCGTTGAAATATGGCCGTAGCCTTTGCATCTATAACATCGGATTTCCCCTTCGAAATCATCTTTTTCTTTTTCTTTAGAAGGTTTTGCAACGCCCTTGAGTTTAGAGGATTTAGAACCCGATGATCCTTTAGATGGTTTCGTGGATGAAGATCCATCGGTTCGATTCTTCCAAAATTTCCGACGAAATTTCTTTGTGATCCGCGCCAATTGTTCTTCAAAATCGGCAAAAGAGATTTCATCATCGGAACTCGATTCGCTATCTTCTTCCTTTGTTGATTTGAATGCAATACCTGTAAGCTTAGAAGAAGACTTGGAAGAATTTGATTAGTAGGAAAAGTCATCTCATAAGTTTGTAAAGCACCTACTAATTCCTCTACACTCATCTCATCCGGATGACTAACGGTTTCAATGGCGGTAACCTTTGCCCTAAACCGTTCCGGAAGAGTCCGAAGAATCTTTCTTACAATTTTCGACTCCGGGATCTTTTCTCCTAAATTAGCACATGTATTAATTACATCTTGAAGTCTAGTGTAATAATCTGTAAACAATTCATGCTCTTCCATATGAATAGAGTCAAATTGACTTGTAAGCATCTGGAGCTTTTGAATTTTTACAAGATTAGTACCCTCATGTGTAATTTTGAGAATATCCCAAATTTCCTTCGCGGTTTCACACGCGGAAATTCTTGTAAACTCAGTCGAGGAAAGAGAATTAAATAAAGCGTTCATACCTTTCCCATTGTAAGAAGATCTTTCGATTTCCTCTTTGGACCATCTAGAGCGAGGTTTTGGGGTAGTAGAATTTCCTACTTCCTCAACGGATGCACCCAACCGTATTCCACGGTTTGCCAAACACGCTCATCAATTGAGATGAGAAAAGCTCTCATCCGCACTTTCCAATATGCATAATTGGTCCCATCAAAAAGAGGAGGTCTAAAAATATTACCACTTTCACCCAACATGATAGATAAACCTAAAACCCGCTCCGATACCAATTGTAGAGTTATTTAGGATCCACCAGGATCTAAATAGGTACTATCAAACACCTAGAGGGGGGTGAATAGGTGTAATATTATAAAAACCAATCTCAGTGCAAAAATAAAAAATAATGCGGAAAATAAAAATCAACACACCGAGATTTACGTGGAAACTCCAATCCAGGAGAAAAACCACGGGACCAACACGCAATAACAATCCACTAAGAATAGTGTTACGGAATTTGAGTTGGCGTATTTCGTGAATGTATTAAGTCTTGAAGATTGAAGATGAAGAAACTTTGGATCGTATACCTCAATCTCAAGAAAGAAGAATTCAAAAGGATCAGGTACGTTTAACTAAAGAATTTTGATGATCCGAATACTTCTTATAGTGTAGAAACACCTGGAAGAGGTTTTAATTGTTTTAACATCAAAACTGGACATGGGACATGTTCAGGATCCGGATCAGATCTTGCAATCCGGATCCCGAAAGATGTTTTGTTCATACACTGATTCAATCCGGATCACAGCTTCTGCAATCCGGATCCCGAACATGGTGTTTTGGTGAAACTGTATGAACGATCCGGATCGGGGACTACGATCCGGATCCCGAACAAGCATTTTCTGGAAACCGTCTTTTGTGCTTCTGCAATCCGGATCGCCAAATCCAATCCGGATCGCCGTCGGTAAAACTTTCCAGAAAAGTTGTTTTTGATCCGAATATTCTTCCTAGGGTTTCTAACCTATAAATAGCCCTTCCTTTTCATTTCTAGGGCAATCCGAGGAAAATAGAAAAAGATAGCCGAAAAGAAAATCCACATATAGAGAAGAACGGAAATCATTAGATCTATTCTATGGTTCTTCATCTATATTGATTGATTTGATTCTAGGTTTTCCATACTCACATTTTGAGTAGAATCAAATCAATGAATACTTAGATGGTATTTCCGATCTATCTTTAATCTAAGTATTCGGCGGATCATCACCACCCAAACAAACAACGATTTACCCCAAATCGGCGCGTGGACTCGCGTGGCCTTGTGGATTCAAGGTGCAACCGCTCTCGTGGATTCGGAGCGAGGTACGTTCGTGGATTCGAAGCGTGCCATTGGGTGAAGACCGTGGATTCGGTTGGACGTCGTGGACTCGACGTTGGACACTGTGGATTCAGCGTTGGGCGCGGATCGTGGATTCGAGAAGCGTCGTGGAGCGAGCGGAGAAGATCTACTAGGAGCGTATGGTAAAAGGTTGAGTCGTCTGTGAGTACGTTATATCACCTTGTACGTGTGTTAATTCTAGTGGATTTCGCCGTGTTATCGGTCCCGTGGTTTTTTACTCCGGTTTGGAGTTTTTCCACGTAAAAATCTTGCGTGTTCTTTTATTTTTCCGCATTGGTTTTATTTGCGCAATGATTTTTTGAGTGTTTATTGTTTACACCTATTCACCCCCCTCTAGGTGTTTTTTTCCCTATTTAGATCCTTATTAACCTAAACCCAACAAGTGGTATCAGAGCGGGAATAGGGTTGTAAACAATGGTTGAAGGTGGAAACATCAATCGACCCCCTTTCTTTGATGGAACAAATTATGCGTACTGGAAAGTGCGGATGAAAGCCTTTTTAATTTCCATCGACGAAAGGGTGTGGCAATCAATTGAATTAGGATGGTCTAATCCAACTGAATTTTTAGATGATGTTCGCACCTTAAAACCTAGGTCGAAATGGACCAAGGAAGAGATAGATTCTTCTTCTTACAATGGCAAAGGAATTAATGCTCTATTTAATGCTTTGTCACAAACTGAGTTCTCTCGCGTCTCGGCATGTGAGACTGCGAAAGAAATCTGGGATGTTCTTCAAGTTACGCATGAGGGAACTAACCTAGTGAAGATTCAGAAACTGCAAATGCTCACGAGCAAGTTTGACTCTATCTCTATGGCAGAGAATGAATCCTTCACTGACTATTACACACGATTGCAAGACATCGTAAACTCATGTGCTAACTTGGGAGAGAAGATTCCAGAATTTAAAGTTGTAAGAAAAATTCTAAGAACTCTTCCTGAACGATTTCGCCCGAAGGTCGCAGCCATTGAAACAATTAAACACCCGGACGAAATGCGTGTAGAAGAATTAGTAGGTGCTTTACAAACTTATGAAATGACATTTCCTACTAACTATTCTTCTGGAAAGGCATCCTCTTCTAAGTCTTCAGGTTACGCATTGAAATCAACTAAAGAAGAAGACGCGGATTCATCCTCCTCGGACGACGACGAGAACCTTTCTATGGAGGACTTTGAGAAGCAGCTCGCTCTCTTGACAAGGAAGTTTCGCCGCAACTTTCGAAGGGGAAATTCAAGCAAACCTCAATCCTTCGGAAAGTCGAAGAAAGGCAAGGGTCCTTCAATTACAAGTCAAGAAAGCAAGAGAACTTCTCAAAGGATAAGAAAAGTTCTGAGGGACAAGTTCAGTGCTTCAAATGTCGAGGCTACGGCCACATTGCAACGGAATGTCCCAACAAGAATCCGGCTAAGAAGAAAGCGATGCAAGTCGTTACTTGGGATGACAACTCCACGTCAAATGAGTCATCCTCAAGTGATGAAGAAGACAACGCGACAGCTTTCCACGCGTCCACTACATCTTCTCCCTTCATGTGCTTAATGGCAAGTACATCCGACTCACTGTCCAACTCCACTGTTGAAAAGATTGCAACGGACGATGAATCAGATGATTCGGAAGGTGAAGATTTTGCTTTAGCCTACCATAAGCTTTTGAGGGATTCAAAGAAACTGGCTAAGCAAAACAAGGGGTTGAAAGAGAGATTGCAGGATCTTGAAGAAGAAGTAAAAAGGGTAACCTCTATCTCAACCGATCTTGAAGTGGAAAGGGATAATCTGATTAAGACAAATGTTTCCCTTCAAGAGTCCAATGAGCAACTCGAGAAGAATTATATGGATATGGTGAACAAAGCGAATTACTTCTTGAAGCTCAACGGCGAGGCTCGACAGGAAAAATTGGAAATGACGGAGACCATACGCCAACTGAAGGATGACTTAAAGAGATTTTCTTCTGGAAGGAGTAAGTTGGACAGACTTCTTGGTCTTGGTCAAAGAAATAAGTTCGGCCTCGGATACACTCAAACTGGAGACATTCCAAGTTCGAGTGGGACAGTATTTGTGCCTCAGTCGGTATCTCCTCCTCCGACACCGGAATTCACGACAAGCAACGACAACAAGCCTACTACATCCTCCTCGGGATCGACAAGAACTAAGGTATGTTTTCGTTGTGGCATTTCAGGGCACATAAGAGAAATTGCAAGACGGAAGCCAAACGCACACCTCAAGCACCTCTTGCAATGACTACCAAAAGGCGATTCCTCGAAAAACAACTGCAAATATTTGAAGGAAAAGAGCCTTGGTAGTCACCGCTCAAGACGACATCATCAAGGAGCAGCAATTCTTCAAGCAAGACGCTCTCACCTAGGAGATCAACTTCACGATCATTACCGACGCATTCCAAAAAGGTTTGGGTGCGCAAAGGTGAAATCTTCCCTTGTCTTGCTACCAATGTTTCCTTGCATGCATATGATAGTTCGTCTTGGTATCTGGATAGCGGGTGTTCCCGTCATATGACCGGCGATAAAAACTGTTTTCAAACATTTGAGAAAAACTCCGGAGGACTTGTTGTTTTCGGAGATGGTCGGTCTTCCAAAATTGTTGGAAAGGGAACGGTAGCTATTCCAGATGGCCCGGTTCTAGATAATGTGTTATTTGTTCATGGCCTTAAGACTAACCTCATAAGCATAAGTCAACTGTGTGATAGTGGTTATTCAGTTAATTTTTCATCTGATAAATGCACTGTAACTGACATGAACCATGCTTTCTTTTTAAAGGGGGTTAGATCAGAAAACAATTGTTATGTAGTTCCTACTAAGATTTCTGAAAAATGTAACCTAGCATCTTTGAAAAATGAAACACTTTGGCATGAAAGGCTAGGTCACATAAACTTTAAGGAACTTGCTAGAATTTCGAATAAAGATGTGGTCAAGGGGGTTCCGAAACTTTCTTTTGAACAAAACCTTGTGTGTGGCGGTTGCCAAAAAGGAAAACAGTCTAGGACTGCACACAAGAACTTGAACCACATAGGTACAAAACGGCCTTTGGAACTTTTGCATATGGACTTAATGGGGCCAACTCGTCAACCATCTCTGGGAGGTAAATGGTATATTTTCTTGTTGGTTGATGACTTTTCTAGATATACTTGGGTAGCTTTCTTAAAAGAAAAAGCTGATACCTTTGATTCTTTTCTCGAAATCTGCAATCGTATTATGATAGAAAAGAATGATAGGATTACTCGAGTTAGGAGTGATAGAGGTGGGGAATTCATAAATTCCAAATTCATTGATTTTTGCACTTCTAATGGCATTAAACATGAATTCTCCGCACCTTACACACCTCAACAAAATGGTGTAGTCGAGCGCAAAAACAGGGTCGTACAGGAAATGGCACGTGTTATGCTTCACAGCCGGAACTTACCTTTTTATTTTTGGGCTGAAGCGGTTAACACTGCTGTTTATGTTATCAATCGCGTGTATTTGCGCCCGGGGACATTAAACACACCATATGAACTTTGGTTTTGTAGAAAACCTAACATCAAGTATTTTCGTATCTTTGGGAGTCGGTGTTTTATTCTGCGTGATCGCGAAAATCTTGGAAAATTTGACTCTCGAAGTGACGAAGGGATTTTCTTAGGTTATTCTACAAACAGCAGAGCATATCGAGTTTTTAACCTAGAATCTAAGACGATCGTAGAATCGATAAATGTTAAGGTAGATGAAGCTTTTCATTTTGAATCTGAAAAACCTACCCTCGATATCTCTCTTGATGATGATACACCTGCTAATGCATCTTCTTCTAACAATTCTTTCAATAATAATGATGCATCTAACGGTTCTTCAAGTTTATCTGATGTGCAGGAATCATCTCGTGTACCTCCGTCTACTCCTCTACCTCAAACGTTACGCATCTCCAAGGATCACCCTGAATCGAACATCATTGGAGATCCACAAGAAGGAGTTAGAACACGGAGACAATTGGTTTGCGGATTTGCATGCTATGTATCTCAAATCGAACCAAGGAATGTTGATGAAGCTCTCCAAGATGATTATTGGATTAAAGCAATGCAGGAAGAGCTCCATCAATTTGAGCGAAACAAAGTCTGGGAACTGACGAAGCCTCCGAAGCAACACAATGTGATAGGTACCAAATGGATCTTCAAGAACAAGAAAAACGAAGAAGGTACTATCATCAGGAACAAAGCAAGGTTAGTTGCTCAAGGCTACTCTCAAGTAGAAGGTATAGACTTTGATGAAACTTTCGCCCCTGTAGCTAGACTCGAGTCCATTCGTATATTGTTTGCGATCGCTTGTCATTTTAAAATCAGATTATTTCAAATGGACGTTAAGAGCGCCTTTTTAAATGGATTTTTAAATGAGGAAGTTTATGTAGCTCAACCGAAAGGTTTTGTGGATCATAAACTACCTAACCATGTTTTTCGTCTGAAAAAGGCTCTTTACGGTCTGAAACAAGCACCGCGAGCATGGTACGAAAGGTTGACAAAGCACCTTTTGGAAAAGGGCTACACTCGAGGGGGAGCTGACAGGACTCTCTTTGTGAAGCATTATCAAAACAATTTCATAGTTGCTCAAATCTATGTCGATGACATTGTTTTTGGAGCAACGAGAGATAATGATGCTTCTAAATTCGCGGAGACCATGGAAAGCGAATTTGAGATGTCCATGATGGGCGAATTGAATTATTTTCTTGGATTACAAGTTAAACAAAACGATGAAGGAATTCACTTGTGTCAATCCAAGTATGCACTGGAGTTGGTCAAAAAGTTTGATCTTGAAAATTCTAAGGATTTTCCGACTCCAATGGGAACTAGCCATAAGGGACTTGGAAGTGAATCACAAAGTGAGAATGTAGACGAGAAACTGTACCGCAGTATGATTGGGAGTCTACTATATCTCACGGCTAGTCGCCCGGATATATCCTTCAGTGTTGGGATTTGTGCGAGATATCAATCAGCACCGAAGGAGGTTCACCTGAAAGCGGTGAAACGGATCATCCGATATATCAAAGGTACAATCAATTTTGGAATTTGGTATCCTATGGGAACGACTTTAGATATTGTTGGATACTCAGATGCCGATTGGGCTGGATCGGTGGATGACCGGAAAAGCACGAGTGGTGCATGCTTCTATCTTGGCCACTGCCTTGTTGCATGGCACAGTAAAAAGCAGAACTGCATAGCACTCTCAACTGCCGAAGCGGAGTACATTTCTGCAGGAAGTTGTTCAACTCAATTGATTTGGATGAAAAGCGTGTTGAGCGATTTCCGGATTTCAACATCTTCGGTAACCATTTTATGTGACAACACTAGTGCTATTAACATTTCTAAAAACCCTGTGTTGCACTCTAGAACAAAACATATTGAACTTAGATATCATTTTCTTAGAGAGCTAGTTGAATCAAACATTCTTCAACTGTCATATATTTCAACTGAGGATCAATTGTCACGCCCCGGGGTCGAAACTGCGACCCGGGCTCACCAACAGATCCGCCACCTATGCCAAACCCGCATAGGCGAAGCGTCCTACCTGCAAGAAAAGTACTACAGCTAAACAGATATCAGAGCTAAAAGTAAAAACCTGCTGTATAACTAAAATCAATCACTGTACAACTGGAAATAATACAACAATGTCCGCCTCCCAAAAGAATAATAATAATACAATATCCTCAAATATAAGCTCTGAACCCAACCGGGAGGTAACTCCAATAAATACAGCAGTGTACAGTCTCTCAATACATAATATATCCTCACTACATCAGTCTCTCAAAAGAGGGAAAATAACACAACTAATCTACTGAAGATCTCCTCTGAAGGGTACCGCTACTCTCCAACGACGGGTAGGGATCTAGCACGCGACTCCCTCGCCTCGAACAACCACCGCAGAATCCGCAACACCCACTAAGACTCTGCAAAACAAGGAAGAGGAAGGAAAAAGGAGGGGGAAGACCCCCAAAGGGTGTGAGAACTACACCAAAAAGGGAGTTCTCAGTGGGTACCACCGCCAGACCCGGCGGTCCGCCCACCAAGTCCTCAAGAGACATAAACTAACCAAAGCAGTAAAGACTGAAATAGGAAAGCTGGAGACTCTCAACAGCTACCATGCCTCTATCTAAATGCTCAAAAGGGGAGAACCAAATAATGGTATGCCACCACTAGCACATGAAGTGCACAATCGACCCAATCGAGCTGACTGCCACATCTGGTCCAGTCAAACCTGCGCCCACCTACAACCACCTCCCACTGACGGGCAGGAATTACGTAGGGTGTCCAAACGGACTAACTCGCTATCGAGTAGTGGCTCATGCAGGCTATAGTCAAAATCCACGCTCTCTCTCAGAACGGATAAACTCAAGATCACCAAGCCTCTCGCACAACGGTCAACAACTCACAAAGACCTCGGGACCACAGTCCCCAAATGGATCCCAACAACACTAGCACTGGTCTAAACATAGCTACTAGACCCCACTCGGTCCCCCTGACACGAGTTCAACAATAAGGCAAATATCTGTAATAAACCCAATCCAAAGTGCCGCCAGTAAAACTGGCATTGCCTGCTCAGCGGAATCTGCACACAAGGCTCGAAACCGCGGGATCGGCCCGCACGGCTCGCATCCCAAAAAGTATCAGACCGGCACACAAGGCTGGGTCCGAAAGGATCGGCCCGCACGGCTCGCATCCAACAAGTATCAGACCGGCACACAAGGCTGGGTCCGAAAAGCCTACCTCCGGAGTGGCACTCGAGGGGAGCGACCCACACGAGTAAAGTATCTCAGTAACAAGTATCTCTGTATAGCAGGACTTGATCACAATCTGATCAAAGTGGGAAAACTCAACCACCAAAGAAAGACCCGACCTCAGTCGAATGCAACTAAACGATAAGTGGGAAACCCCATCCACTAGAGGAAACTGACATCCAATCTGATGCATAAGTAATATCCGGTCAACCGCCCAATATCCGCGGTCGCCGCGAAACCCCACAAACTAATCCAACCTGTCCCAGACACGAAGTCCCAACTACACTATCCAGACCCCTGCTCGAACCCGAGCAACACTGACCACCTGACCAACAGGAAGGAGAAAAGAAAAGCATGGTTTCTCCTAAGTCAAGTTCCAATAAATAGTGTAGCAATAAAAAGGTGGCCTAACTATATGTCCATACAAGCATGCATTTGTCCTCAAGAATGATATAGAAAGTAAACCACATGCCTACACCTGATCGTAATCCTCGATTACAATAACTCCTCAGAGTGAAAATCCGCACATAGCTACAAAATCCTATCCCAAAGCATAAACCAACCACATGAAAGGCTATGTGCTAACATGGCATGTTACATAATCTCATAGGGTAACATTATCCTAGGTAAGCTTACACTAATCATCACATAGATGTCCAAGTCATGCAAGTCCTCAGTATACCTCATAAATACTATTCTTGCAATCATTTATACAAATATCATTATTAAGCTTACCTACCTTACAAACATAAACCATGTACCCTAAACATGCATGCATCAGTCATAGAGGGGTGACATCCCCACAAGTGCACTTATATTCGCCATAACATAATCATTGCCTTATACAGTTACTGATATTAAGCTTACCCACCTGAAGCGCTTAAACCAAGGCAAACCTGAAGTCGGTGAAGAGTGTAGACGCTCACAGTCCAAAATCTGCCAAAATTGCACCCTCGGTACATGTCGCGCAAGCCGTGGCTCCAAACAACTAAAAGTTCCCCGAAATCAAAGTCTACAGATCCATCGGGTCCAGCAACACTTGGAAACACCCCTGGGTACAACAATAAGGTCCAATATTACACTTTCATTCCCAAAATTAACCACGCACAACACACAGAAAATCAGTCCCAAAGATATGCTTATTTCACCTGCCGAAAGTACCCAGAAAAATCCAATAAAAATATCACAGCAATCCTCGCGTCGATACCTTCGAAACGAGTACCTGCACGTCCAATTCCGAGCCCCGTAGGCTGAGTTACAAATTCCACAGTACAGGTGCGCAAAACCACACAGCAACATGACTGTAATTCCATTTACAGATAAGGGTAAGAACATATACCTTCGGGAAAAACTCAGAAAAATCCAAGAAAAATACTGTGATAATCCTTGCGTCGAGTAGATGAAAAAAGTGTACAAGCACGTCGCCATACGATGCCCGGTTGCGGAGATACACCCGAAACAACACGGTAACATCCAAAATTCCGGCATAATGATCACAGATTTTTAGGAATTAATCTAGCAGGAATTACACTTAAGTATCAACATGAGAAATGTTCCTCTTAACCCTGTTAACAGATCCATACAAAGAAATCCCCCAAAAACATGCTGAACTCAAAGATATCACCATACAAACATGCTATTCCAACAAAAATCTGCTCTGTAAAAACCAGCACTACATGGCTGGAAAGATTGGGAGTTTTACCTGTCCAAACGAGCTTAAAATACAGTGAGGAAGGTGGCAATGGATTCCTTGTCGAGAGTAGATAAAGATCGAGCTAAAGAACACCTAATTCCGAGCTCGTATGAGAGAGAAAACCCAAAATTACTCCAAGGTGTCCAATACAAAAATCTGTGCGTGAAAGTTGTAGAAAACCCAAATATTCTCCAAGAAATCTCATGATCCAAGTAGAACACTGAATATCAAAGTTGTAGATTTACCTGTCGTGGAGATACCCTCCAAATTTCAGCTCGAAATTCCAAGAAACGAAGCCTGGGGAATTTTTGCACTAAACTGCGATGGTGGAGCTCCGAAAATCCAGCAATGGTGTTTGTGCTTCATCATGGGGAAGAAGATGATCAAGGAGCTCCAATGGCCCACCCAAGATGATGAATTTGAAGAAGACATGTTGTTGATGCTCTGTACAAAATCCTCCAACAACCCATGGTTCATGGAGGAAGGAGGAAGAAGAAGAAGTAGAAGAAGGAGAAGAGGAAGAAGAAGGAGAAAGGAAAAATTTAAAAACAATCCTCTCACTCCTCTCACTCCTCTCCCACACTCCAACAGCCCACGTGCCTTGTACGGCTGGCCCATCATGGCAAGCCATGTGGCAGCCTGGCACACTCCATGGACCGCAACTCTGCACCGGTCCAATGGGGTGCCGCCACGTGGCACCCCCGGTCCACGGCTAACCACGCACCCAAAAGTCCTCCAAAACTTTCGGTTGCCCGTGTTCGCTCATCCGGACTCCGAAAAATACAAGCAAATAGTCCATTTCCATCGTTTTCGCGCGCTGAATCCAAATCCGCTGTCCGTTTTGCCAAATTCCATTTCTAAAATTTGTCGAAGGCATCCAAATAAGTAATCTTGATCCAGATTTCTGGCTGAGTCTAATTCTTGGGTCCAATTTGTGCACAAACACTCCCAATACTCAACATAAGCCTCCAGAAGCTATTGATCCAACAGTAATCCTTACGTGGGAATTTTGGGTCCTCACATCCTTCCCCACTAAAAGAAAGTTTCGTCCTCGAAACTAACACAACTCAAAAGGAGTCTCAAAAACCAAAGGTAGGTACCCATCAACACCGTCACCAGCTCCGTAGTCGCCACTCACTCCCCGTGATTACTCCTCTACGACAACAACAACAACCACAACCAGTACAGCATGGCCCAATTGCGCAATCCTCTCATCTCACGAGCCAGAATTCGCAACGGGCGTCCCTCGTACTCCAAACACACACAGATCTCAAACAGAGCGAGTCAATCACGGGCGAGGGATCCAAAAGTGTAACACTCCCGAGCTGAGACGCGGAAAACCACAGGGACTCCAAAAAGCTGGGGAAAAGAGAGATCAACCATGCCACATGCACCAACACCACACCCTAGTGTCCACTCAACTAGGGCGACCAGGAACACACCCACACGATCATCCAAGAGGGAAAGAATCCAACAAACTGGGGTCCTCACTAGGTCACTCTCTGATCCAAACCACCCGAGTGGACTACTCAACCGCAGGCTACTATAAAAAGGGACCCCTAGAGATACAATCTCATGCCACTGTTGGTCACTCAACATGCTATCATAACCCAAACGGACCCACGGGTCGAAGTTGACCTCTCAACTAGCAAAGAGCACCCTGACGGTGGCCAAACCATCGATAAACGTGACTGAAAGCTGGCTCAAAAGGGCGATCATAATGCTGATGCTCAGGTTCGCGGCCAAAGTCCGAACAATCGGCGACAAGCCGAGAAAATCCCACTCGAGATGCCGAAAGCTGTAGTCTCAACTGGTGCAGTACGACTGAGACTGCATCACAGAAGCTGTATACAGAAACTGAACTCTGATTCCAACATACAGTAGAGAATAGGAATGCCGAATAAACAGAACTGATAACCAAACAGGCATGGTCTATGCCCGGACATATCAAACAAAGCTGGAAGTAGTGAGCTTAATGAGAGGCTTATCTGTGGGATCACAACCACCAACAAAACGGGAATCTGTCCTATCACAATACCCATAGGGTTGAACTGATAAAGCGCGGACCATAGATAAACCCACGGTAACTCCACAGCCACTATGGGAGGCATCACAAACACTCAAAAGTTCATCTCCCATCTCTGGCAAAGCTATAGTCGGCACTGGTATCAACCTCATCATCCATTCGTCCAGCTCTACTGGCACTGTTCAGTCCAAGAAGCTAATCACTTCAACAATAACTGTCGGTCTCGGCCAATCTCAACTAGCATCCATTTTTGGCCGAATTTCCACCGCCGCTCCTATGGCTAACACAATGTGACCCACGAAGGTAAGCTTCAGAAGCTAAAACTTGTATCTCAATAACTTGGCATACAGCTTCATCCACACAGGCACGGTAGCATATCCCCAAGTGCCCCTCGTGCTCCAAGTCGCTCTGGGAGTAAATCAAATATCCTCGGGGAACACCACTCCCAATCTGTCCAAGTACAACTAGGACACACATTTCCTCAAATCTTGAAGACAACAGGGCATTAATTATTCCATTTGGCCTCACTATGAGCTCATAATGCCCTTACCGGATCCTGAATGCCATCTAGGCAAAATCCTCGGCTGTCTGATTCCAAGTAGGTACTCGCATCCTACAATAACTGCCGGAGTATAACTCTATCAAAAGGTCCTGGATACCACCCAGACCTGTCTACACTCGAACCATAAAAGAACCCTCACAGTCGTGTATCAACGATGTGGCATCACCACCGTGTATCAACGGCGTGGCATCACCGCCGTATACCAACGGCGTGGCATCACCACCGTATACCAACGGCGTGGCACTAGGTCAAACAGACCCCTCGATCCATCAGATCCTGCAACTGCGCCATCAGCTCTCTCAGCTCTACAGGCGATATCCAATGAGGTGCTGTCGAGGGTGGCGCGGTTCCCCGAACCACGTCCAACGCAATCTCTATCTCCCTAACCGGCGGCATTATCAACAGCTCAGGTGAAATCACACCCGGGATCTCATGAGAAACAAGGATATCCCTGAGTCCCGGTGCCGCCGTAAGCACCTCTCACACGGTCGCTAAAACCTGTGTGCTCTAACAATCTCAACAAGCAAGCCTTCTCTTGTCCGCCTTGCTGAAGATCAAAGTCCTCTCTCGCCGCAGTCAAACATTCTGTGGCATTGTGCCAAACAATCTCAAGCACAGGGTCGAAACACCGAATTGCTACAATTTCCAATAATTCTGCCGATAACTCGCGGTCTCTGCCGCACTGGACATGATCCATAAGCCTCCTCCACATGCACAACAACAACAGGAACCTGTACCTCTAGTGCACGTGGTAACAAATCTGCCTCTAGTCTAGGCAAGAATGAAACATGCTCTATCTCCGACTGCTGTGGTGAAATCCCATCTGCGACACTCGACCCACTACCATGGCGCCCTCCAACCGGGCGGCACAGATTCATCCGCTCAAAGCAAGTGGTTGTCGCTCAATCTGCCTGAAAATCAGGACTATCCACAAGGGAGCACGACCTCTGTCTCTGATCACATTGAGGCGACGAATAAGGTCCTCCGCAGATAACAGATCCACGCTACCGCTGCGCCACTCTGACATAGATACTGATGCTGCCATCGGGGTCCACCCGATCTCCGGCATCTCGGGAACTCGTTATCCTGGAAAAGGAAATCAGAAACGCCTCTGCCGGCCGATCTGTCCTCCATCACCCGGCGCCAAGCGCCAAAATCCAGAACTCGCCTCTGGCGGCAGATCCCTCTCCAAAGGAACTGCTATGCCACGCTCCAAACACAACGCCTACTCCAACGAGACGTCAAAACCTATAACGGAGGGACTGAATAAACTGAAAGGTGTCCTGGCGCAATCCACTCCCAGTCTCACATATCCTATGCGCCTCGTCCCTCGAAACCCGAAGCGCGCAGTTCAACAACTGCAAACACTCTCTAGCACAGGGAGGCTCTCAATTAATCACTCCATCAACACCAACCACGACTCTGCCTCCAAAGGCTCCAAACTCAATCTTACGAGTCGGGGTGGATCATCTGCCAAATCTGGCTCAATAGATCGATCATGTCCCACAGCTCCTCTGCTGTCAGCTATCCACCCTGCCTCGGTGCCTCGGCACTAACCATTGGCACAGAGGGGGCTACTCAGTGCTCCGACAACTGTGTCACCAAGACCAGCTGCTCACTCCGCCGCTGATAAGCCTCTGATAATCCTGTCATCTGAGTCCGGAGTTCTCTGACCTCAATCCGGGTATCCGGCCCAAAACCAGCTGCTCAAGCTCAACTGCCATGACAGGATGCAGACGGGTCAAAACCCAGTGTCGGGGAGACACAGCTCGCCACGACGAAACCACAAAATAGCACACAAAAGCCACTCGACCCAATCCAGCGAAAGTCTAAAGCATGTCACTCGTTCCACAGCATTAGGTTGTCTGCAGCCAACATAATCACTTAGGAGAATAAACATGCCAATCCCTCCTCCCGTCCCTTGGGAGAGGTATAAAACTCAATCAGGACTCTCGCTAAAAGTCACGACTCTCACGAAGTCAACCAAGGGTCAAACCATAAGCCTAGGGTTTCTAAGTCCACCATGACCTACAACCTAGGCTCTGATACCACTCTAATCTGTCACGCCCCGGGGTCGAAACTGCGACCCGGGCTCACCAACAGATCCGCCACCTATGCCAAACCCGCATAGGCGAAGCGTCCTACCTGCAAGAAAAGTACTACAGCTAAACAGATATCAGAGCTAAAAGTAAAAACCTGCTGTATAACTAAAATCAATCACTGTACAACTGGAAATAATACAACAATGTCCGCCTCCCAAAAGAATAATAATAATACAATATCCTCAAATATAAGCTCTGAACCCAACCGGGAGGTAACTCCAATAAATACAGCAGTGTACAGTCTCTCAATACATAATATATCCTCACTACATCAGTCTCTCAAAAGAGGGAAAATAACACAACTAATCTACTGAAGATCTCCTCTGAAGGGTACCGCTACTCTCCAACGACGGGTAGGGATCTAGCACGCGACTCCCTCGCCTCGAACAACCACCGCAGAATCCGCAACACCCACTAAGACTCTGCAAAACAAGGAAGAGGAAGGAAAAAGGAGGGGGGAAGACCCCCAAAGGGTGTGAGAACTACACCAAAAAGGGAGTTCTCAGTGGGTACCACCGCCAGACCCGGCGGTCCGCCCACCAAGTCCTCAAGAGACATAAACTAACCAAAGCAGTAAAGACTGAAATAGGAAAGCTGGAGACTCTCAACAGCTACCATGCCTCTATCTAAATGCTCAAAAGGGGAGAACCAAATAATGGTATGCCACCACTAGCACATGAAGTGCACAATCGACCCAATCGAGCTGACTGCCACATCTGGTCCAGTCAAACCTGCGCCCACCTACAACCACCTCCCACTGACGGGCAGGAATTACGTAGGGTGTCCAAACGGACTAACTCGCTATCGAGTAGTGGCTCATGCAGGCTATAGTCAAAATCCACGCTCTCTCTCAGAACGGATAAACTCAAGATCACCAAGCCTCTCGCACAACGGTCAACAACTCACAAAGACCTCGGGACCACAGTCCCCAAATGGATCCCAACAACACTAGCACTGGTCTAAACATAGCTACTAGACCCCACTCGGTCCCCCTGACACGAGTTCAACAATAAGGCAAATATCTGTAATAAACCCAATCCAAAGTGCCGCCAGTAAAACTGGCATTGCCTGCTCAGCGGAATCTGCACACAAGGCTCGAAACCGCGGGATCGGCCCGCACGGCTCGCATCCCAAAAAGTATCAGACCGGCACACAAGGCTGGGTCCGAAAGGATCGGCCCGCACGGCTCGCATCCAACAAGTATCAGACCGGCACACAAGGCTGGGTCCGAAAAGCCTACCTCCGGAGTGGCACTCGAGGGGAGCGACCCACACGAGTAAAGTATCTCAGTAACAAGTATCTCTGTATAGCAGGACTTGATCACAATCTGATCAAAGTGGGAAAACTCAACCACCAAAGAAAGACCCGACCTCAGTCGAATGCAACTAAACGATAAGTGGGAAACCCCATCCACTAGAGGAAACTGACATCCAATCTGATGCATAAGTAATATCCGGTCAACCGCCCAATATCCGCGGTCGCCGCGAAACCCCACAAACTAATCCAACCTGTCCCAGACACGAAGTCCCAACTACACTATCCAGACCCCTGCTCGAACCCGAGCAACACTGACCACCTGACCAACAGGAAGGAGAAAAGAAAAGCATGGTTTCTCCTAAGTCAAGTTCCAATAAATAGTGTAGCAATAAAAAGGTGGCCTAACTATATGTCCATACAAGCATGCATTTGTCCTCAAGAATGATATAGAAAGTAAACCACATGCCTACACCTGATCGTAATCCTCGATTACAATAACTCCTCAGAGTGAAAATCCGCACATAGCTACAAAATCCTATCCCAAAGCATAAACCAACCACATGAAAGGCTATGTGCTAACATGGCATGTTACATAATCTCATAGGGTAACATTATCCTAGGTAAGCTTACACTAATCATCACATAGATGTCCAAGTCATGCAAGTCCTCAGTATACCTCATAAATACTATTCTTGCAATCATTTATACAAATATCATTATTAAGCTTACCTACCTTACAAACATAAACCATGTACCCTAAACATGCATGCATCAGTCATAGAGGGGTGACATCCCCACAAGTGCACTTATATTCGCCATAACATAATCATTGCCTTATACAGTTACTGATATTAAGCTTACCCACCTGAAGCGCTTAAACCAAGGCAAACCTGAAGTCGGTGAAGAGTGTAGACGCTCACAGTCCAAAATCTGCCAAAATTGCACCCTCGGTACATGTCGCGCAAGCCGTGGCTCCAAACAACTAAAAGTTCCCCGAAATCAAAGTCTACAGATCCATCGGGTCCAGCAACACTTGGAAACACCCCTGGGTACAACAATAAGGTCCAATATTACACTTTCATTCCCAAAATTAACCACGCACAACACACAGAAAATCAGTCCCAAAGATATGCTTATTTCACCTGCCGAAAGTACCCAGAAAAATCCAATAAAAATATCACAGCAATCCTCGCGTCGATACCTTCGAAACGAGTACCTGCACGTCCAATTCCGAGCCCCGTAGGCTGAGTTACAAATTCCACAGTACAGGTGCGCAAAACCACACAGCAACATGACTGTAATTCCATTTACAGATAAGGGTAAGAACATATACCTTCGGGAAAAACTCAGAAAAATCCAAGAAAAATACTGTGATAATCCTTGCGTCGAGTAGATGAAAAAAGTGTACAAGCACGTCGCCATACGATGCCCGGTTGCGGAGATACACCCGAAACAACACGGTAACATCCAAAATTCCGGCATAATGATCACAGATTTTTAGGAATTAATCTAGCAGGAATTACACTTAAGTATCAACATGAGAAATGTTCCTCTTAACCCTGTTAACAGATCCATACAAAGAAATCCCCCAAAAACATGCTGAACTCAAAGATATCACCATACAAACATGCTATTCCAACAAAAATCTGCTCTGTAAAAACCAGCACTACATGGCTGGAAAGATTGGGAGTTTTACCTGTCCAAACGAGCTTAAAATACAGTGAGGAAGGTGGCAATGGATTCCTTGTCGAGAGTAGATAAAGATCGAGCTAAAGAACACCTAATTCCGAGCTCGTATGAGAGAGAAAACCCAAAATTACTCCAAGGTGTCCAATACAAAAATCTGTGCGTGAAAGTTGTAGAAAACCCAAATATTCTCCAAGAAATCTCATGATCCAAGTAGAACACTGAATATCAAAGTTGTAGATTTACCTGTCGTGGAGATACCCTCCAAATTTCAGCTCGAAATTCCAAGAAACGAAGCCTGGGGAATTTTTGCACTAAACTGCGATGGTGGAGCTCCGAAAATCCAGCAATGGTGTTTGTGCTTCATCATGGGGAAGAAGATGATCAAGGAGCTCCAATGGCCCACCCAAGATGATGAATTTGAAGAAGACATGTTGTTGATGCTCTGTACAAAATCCTCCAACAACCCATGGTTCATGGAGGAAGGAGGAAGAAGAAGAAGTAGAAGAAGGAGAAGAGGAAGAAGAAGGAGAAAGGAAAAATTTAAAAACAATCCTCTCACTCCTCTCACTCCTCTCCCACACTCCAACAGCCCACGTGCCTTGTACGGCTGGCCCATCATGGCAAGCCATGTGGCAGCCTGGCACACTCCATGGACCGCAACTCTGCACCGGTCCAATGGGGTGCCGCCACGTGGCACCCCCGGTCCACGGCTAACCACGCACCCAAAAGTCCTCCAAAACTTTCGGTTGCCCGTGTTCGCTCATCCGGACTCCGAAAAATACAAGCAAATAGTCCATTTCCATCGTTTTCGCGCGCTGAATCCAAATCCGCTGTCCGTTTTGCCAAATTCCATTTCTAAAATTTGTCGAAGGCATCCAAATAAGTAATCTTGATCCAGATTTCTGGCTGAGTCTAATTCTTGGGTCCAATTTGTGCACAAACACTCCCAATACTCAACATAAGCCTCCAGAAGCTATTGATCCAACAGTAATCCTTACGTGGGAATTTTGGGTCCTCACATCAATTAGCCGACATCTTAACAAAACCTTTGGATCAAAAACGTTTTATTCACTTGCATAAAGCAATTGGCATGCTTTCCTTGAAATAAACTCTTTTGAAACCTTTGCTTAGATTAGGTTTTGTTTTTGTTCTTGTTTTGTTTTGTTCTTTATCTATGTTCTGTACATAGCACACTAATTGAGCATAAATCATAATTGACTTTAATTGCATCCTTTTATGCATTTAGAAATTTATTATGCTTTTGATGTCATAATATTTCAATGTTGCAATGATCATTTACGTTAATTAAACCATCTTTTAAGTGATCAAAGTCAATTTCTCTCTCACTGATCTCTTGGTATAGTCATTATCATATTTGATTGCTTAGTCGAGTATGAATTCGAGATCAATGGTTTGGTTGAATACCTTATATATTATATAATTGATAGCCAATTGAGGGGGAGTCAATGAAATGTAAAATGCTCAAAAGATGTGGAAAGAGTTACATCCCAATGAGGAGTGTGAAAACTACCACCACATGGAGGAAATGAAAGAAAAATATCTACTCCATGAATGAAGAGCAAATTTTTGCTTTGAAAATTGTTGATGAAACTCATTTTGAAATACTTGACTCAGTCGTATTTCATGGTTGGTATAAGGTGGGATTTTTGATTTAAGATGCTCAAAGAGCCACTCCTTCAACAGATTGTCTAGATATATTATCTAACTTATCTGGGATTTCAAACATCTATTGATCTTGGTATTTCATTTTCTTTACCAAAATTGATGATTTGATAAAGGCATTACGCATAAGATCAGGATAGATGTAATTGAATTTGTTCAACTTTAAGTGTTTTAACTTTCGTAAATTTTCGTTTCATTTTTGGATATTTTTGATAGATTTTTCATAATCTATTTCTTGTTGCGTGAAACGATGTCGTTTGTTTAAAGTTGACATGGTAATGTGCTTACATACTTTTTCTGAATTTTATTGAGTTTTCCTAAATTTTTCTGAAGAAAAAGTTGTAGCCGATCCGGATCGGGGCAAGTGATCCGGATCCCGAACGCAGGATTTCTTCTGCGGGTGGCCGATCCGGATCACATGCTTGAGCCGATCCGGATCACGGCTAGGGTTCTTATAAAAACATAGAGATTTTCAATTTCTTTACCCTAATCTCTGGTTTTCAAGCCTCTAGAGTTTCTCTCTCTAGATCTCTTGCTTCTTGGAGCTTCAAAACTCAAAGTTCTTCGGATTCAAGTAAGTTTTATTGATCAAGACTTGGTTTTTACAGTTTTTCATCAAACGTGAGTTGAAAATTGGAACTTTTTCGTTTGTGGATGGTTTTTGATCAAATTTCTTTTGAAATAAGAACTCTGGGTCAATTAGTTTTGTCTTTATGCTGGGTTTTCTCAAGATAAACGAGTTTTTAGGCTTCGATTTCTAAAAATTCTGGTTTAGGGCATAAAAGAGAAATTCTTGAAAAACATGGAATTGATCTATTTTTAAAATTCTTTTTGGAAAACTAATTTGATTCTTGGCTTCTCTACATGAATATGATTGTCTAGGTACAATGTTTTCAAATTTTTCAAAATTGACAATTTTTCATATGTTCTTGAGTTGGCGTTTCACAGGACAGTTTCTCAAACTCAAAGCACTAGATCAATGGCATTCTCCTGGTTAATCCTGTTACTGGTCACAATGATGCCCGGAAGTTCATCTGTTAAGGAAGAACCAGACGTCTCTACTCGAGACAAACCGAACGAAGCTAATGAGGACAGCTCGAATTACAATGAGGAAGAATGGGACGAATTCTTCAAGGATGTTCAGCGAAAAATTGATGAGGAGGACAGGCAATTCACCAAAGGAAAGAGACTAATGAAATCTGCCTCCACGACCAGACAATATACAAGAAGAAGAAATGTCCAAAGAAGTGCGAGTCAGCATAGTGGACCTCTCACCAGAGCACGCTCACTCTCTGGAATTCTGCAAACTGAATCTCCATGGACTGCGGGACCAGATGCACCATCTGCCTCTACACAGCGTCCATCGCATTCAAAGGCACGGACAACTGAGACAGAGACTTTGGAATTGATTCGTCAGGAACAACAAAGACTCTCTGCTGCACAAGAGAGAATATCGAAAGAATTTCAGCAGATTTCCTCTGAACACAAAAAGATCAAGAAAAAGTACTCAAATATTAAGAATTTGCTTAAAGGGATTTTGAGCAAGCTGAGTTGTACTAGTTCAGATTCTTCAGACTGAGCAGCACCTTCTAATCACTTTTTCTAGAATCTTACTCTCTTGCAGTTCGCAGTTCTTGGTTCTTAGTTTTCAGGACTTAGTTTTTCTTCTTACTTTTCGTTTAGTTCTCAGTTTGTGCATATTAATAGACTTTTTTTTTTACTCTCCTTACATATTGTAGCTCTTGCTACGTTTTGGCTTTGTTTTGTGACAAAAAGGGGGAGAGAGTTTGAGAGAGAGAGAGTTAGAGTTTGCAAAGAACTTTGAACAATGATTGTGAATATCAATGACTAAGAAAGGTAAGTATGACTTCAACTCAACTTTTTTTTTCTTGTGATTAGTGACATGCTTCTATACTAACTATTCGACTAACTATTTGGGCATGTAATATGACTAACAAGTTGATGTTGGACTAACATACTTTGACATTTGGTTTTTGACTGCTTAGAAGATATGTTGGTTTTAACTATGATTCTCTTGCATATCTGAATTTTTCAAATGTCATGTTGAGAATAAACTCTATCTCTGTAGTTGTTTTTGTATGTTTCAATTCTTGAGGTATCTAACGATTTTGTTTGTCAAGAATGCTTTCTGTGTGCAGAGATTACAGATGTCTAAGTCTAGAGTCTGTTCTAGGAGTTTATCTCATGTTTTTAATTTCTGGATCTCTTTTGTAAATTTTTGTTGTATGGTGATAGCAACAAAAATATCTTTTTGAATTTTCTTTTGTGGATTTGTGTTTTGTCACGAAACCGCCAAAGGGGGAGATTGTTACGGAATTTGAGTTGGCGTATTTCGTGAATGTATTAAGTCTTGAAGATTGAAGATGAAGAAACTTTGGATCGTATACCTCAATCTCAAGAAAGAAGAATTCAAAAGGATCAGGTACGTTTAACTAAAGAATTTTGATGATCCGAATACTTCTTATAGTGTAGAAACACCTGGAAGAGGTTTTAATTGCTTAAACATCAAAAACTGGACATGGGACATGTTCAGGATCCGGATCGATCTTGCAATCCGGATCCCGAAAGGTGTTTTGTTCATACACTGCTTCAATCCGGATCACAGCTTCTGCAATCCGGATCCCGAACATGGTGTTTTGGTGAAACTGTATGAACAATCCGGATCGGGGACTACGATCCGGATCCCGAACAAGCAATTTTCTGGAAACCGTCTTTTGTGCTTCTGCAATCCGGATCGCCAAATCCAATCCGGATCGCCGTCGGTAAAACTTTCCAGAAAAGGTTGTTTTTGATCCGAATATTCTTCCTAGGGTTTCTAACCTATAAATAGCCCTATTTTCATTTCTAGGGCAATCCGAGGAAAATAGAAAAAGATAGCCGAAAAGAAAAATCCACATATATAGAGAAGAAAGGAAATCAATAGATTTATTCTATGTTTCTTCATCTATATTGATTGATTTGATTCTAGGTTTTCCATACTCACATTTTGAGTAGAATCAAATCAATGAATACTTAGATGGTATTTCCGATCTATCTTTAATCTAAGTATTCGGCGGATCATCACCACCCAAACAAACAACGATTTACCCAAAATCGGCGCGTGGACTCGCGTGGCCTTGTGGATTCAAGGTGCAACCGCTCTCGTGGATTCGGAGCGAGGTACGTTCGTGGATTCGAAGCGTGCCATTGGGTGAAGACCGTGGATTCGGTTGGACGTCGTGGACTCGACGTTGGACGCTGTGGATTCAGCGTTGGGCGCGGATCGTGGATTCGAGAAGCGTCGTGGAGCGAGCGGAGAAGATCTACTAGGAGCGTATGGTAAAAGGTTGAGTCGTCTGTGAGTACGTTATATCACCTTGTACGTGTGTTAATTCTAGTGGATTTCGCCGTGTTATCGGTCCCGTGGTTTTTTACTCCGGTTTGGAGTTTTTCCACGTAAAAATCTTGCGTGTTCTTTTATTTTTCCGCATTGGGTTTATTGCGCAATGATTTTTTGAGTGTTTATTGTTTACACCTATTCACCCCCCTCTAGGTGTTTTTTCCCCTATTTAGATCCTTATTAACCTAAACCCAACAAATAGAAGAATAACAAGGTGATTACCGACTCCACGGACTCGACCCCTCCTTCAGCTTCTTCGGACCTTGCGCTGACCGGTTGGATGTCCACGCAATAACAATCCACTAAGAAAAGAAGAATAACAAGGTGATTACCGTCTCCACGGATTTAACCCCTCCTTCAACTTCTTCGGACCTTGCGCTCCACCGCTTGCACGTCCACTGCACACGTTCGAATCCACGAACGCCACTCGAATCCACGAGCACACGTTTCGAATCCACGAAACGCCTTCAACACACCGAATCCACGGTGCCACGTCGAATCCACGACGCAAACTCAGCCGGAAAGAATATTGGCTTCGATGGTGATCCTTTGCTTAGATTATCAATGAAGATCCATGGGAAAAATCTCTAAGCAAAGATTAGATCAATTCGACAAAAGATATGTTCTTGGAAGAACCGTCGAATTGACCTAAAAGAGGCTATAAAGAAGAACGATAAAAACCTAGCCTCTAGGGTTGCTCTCAAGTGTTTTATAAATTGATCGGCCGTGCTCCCCACGTTTTTGAGAAACCCTAAATGTCTATTTATAGTTTAGAAACCTTTGGAAAGAGATAAGAATCAAAAACTTACCTTATCTGGAATTTTTCAGGACGGCGATCCGGATCGGATTTACTGCGATCCGGATCGTCGTAACAAGATTGACGATTCCAGAAATCCAAGGGTTCGGGATCCGGATCGCAAGGCCCGATCCGGATCGTTCATGAATTTCAGCAACATCCAATGTTCGGGATCCGGATCAGAATAGGCTTGGATCCGGATTGGATTTGCACATGAACTAATACCCTTCGGGATCCGGATTGGATCATCTGATCCGGATCCTGAACATGTCCCATGTCCAGTTTTTTATTTTTATGCAATTAAAAATTCATCCAAGTGTTTCTACACTATAAGAAAGTATTCGGATCACCAAAATTATTTAGTTAAACATACCTGATCCTTTTGAATACTTTCTTCTTGAGATTGATGTAACTGATCCACAATTCTTCATCTTCAATCTTCAAGACTCAAGACACTGAGTGTCAACTTGAGCTCTTGTTGAATCTTCTCTAAGTCTTTGATTGCTGATTGACAATTTGATCCCTTTAAGACTCCGACTCAACTTACTGACTTGACTCACGAAATATGCCAACACCAAAAATGCCGTAACAAGGCGGTGGCGGTCGGGGCGGCCTCCAGGAACTGGCCTGTCCTCCATCGTCCGGCACTGGTCGCTTCCTCTCAGAACTCTGAGCGACCAAGCCTCCGCGTCTAGAGACAACATGATCTCCCCTCTCAACCCACTGTGCATGATCTACTGCCTCTGATAAAGTCTGAAGCCTCTGGGCGTGCACCAAGGTATAGATCTCAGGGCGCAGACCTGTCTCAAAGAGCTCCACCTAGTGCAGCCCATCCCTGGCAACATAGGGTACGCAGTTGAGCAACTGCGTGAACTCCTGGAAATAGTCCCACACTAGCCGATCACCCTACTGAAGATTCTTCAAGTCATCTTCTATCTTTTTCTTCACGCTCGTGGAGAAATAAGTGTCGAGAATCATCCGTCTGAACTCGGACCATGGTAGCTTTCGGGTAATCTGGAACTCCAATGGCTCGACCCGATGCCACCAGGCATCTGCATCCCCCTCCAGACAATGCACGGCCATATGTACTCTGAATCTCGGATCAATGAAGAAGTCTCTGAACAACTTCTCCGTTGATGCTAACCACGATCCTATCTCCCATGGGTGGGTGCTCCGTCAAGAGAACCTAGGTGGTCCTCGCTGACAAAACTGGGTAAGTTTGTCAGCAAACTCTTGCTCCTCCGCTGGGGTCAAAGGCCTGATCACTCCCTGAGCCCCACTGCTCGACGACGGTGCCGTAGGGACTGGTGGAATAGCCGGTGGTGCAACAGGGGGTACAGGGGCCTCTATAGTAGTAGGGGGAGGTGCCCCAACCTGGGCGAGCAACTACTCAACCTCTGCTCCTGTCGGCGGTGACTCTCCGCCAACTGGGCCACCATGGCCCTCAGCTCAATGATCTCAGATGGCCTAGACTGCTCCGGCTCCTCCGGGGGTGTAGGAGTACCCCGGGTAGGGATCTGCCGCCTAGGAGGCATACTATCACACAAGAAACCACAGGTCAGTAAACAAAACCACTCTCGACCCAATCCAGCGAAAGTCATGGTCATCCTCCTATTTCTGTAACCTTATGTTGTCTGCAGCCAACATAATGGTTCCCCAGAAATAGGATATGCGAGTCCCTCTTCACTCACAGGAAGAGTTTAATAATAATAAATTGCCGACTTTCGCAAAATATCACGTCACTCACGCCCTGCCATCCTAGGGTCTGTCCAAAGCCTAGGGTTTCCTAAGTCCCAACTGACCTATCCCTAAGCTCTGATACCAACTTAATCTGTCACGCCCCGGGTGTAAACCAGAACCCGGGGTCGACCACAGATCCGCCGTGCACACGGTATTTTCCGTGTACACGAAGCGCTGGTAACCTGCTCAGATATAAGAAATATAATAATGGAGCATAAAACAGAGCTAAACTAAAACTAATACATCTCAGACAAATGCTAGAAATAAAAGTACAATAAAACTCTCAAATATATACATGTGTCTCTCCCAGCTCACGAAATAAATACAACCAGCTGGCTGAAGCCAGACCCAAAAATAAAGGAAAATACAACTGTCTGAGTGTACAGGGGATACATCAAAACTACTAAGCTCGAGATCGGGGAAGTAGCTATCTAATCAGCGATCCTCTTACCTCGATCCTGGGAAGAGGGTCCCGCAACTCTCGCAGAGGACTCTGCAAAACAAAGGGAAAAAGAAAAGGAAAAACAGTGGGGAGTGAGAACTACTATAAAAACAGTAGCCTCCCCTAGTGGGTAGACCTCAAACTCAGACATCCCCACTAGGACTACCAAAGGCGAAAATAAAAACAAAGGTGGTAAGCTACAAGTAACACTACTGATGAAAAGCTACCACTACTATGCCTAGCTAAAAGAATAGCTAAAAGTATGCACCAGAATGTCAAAGATTGCCTGACCAACCCAATCAAAACACCAGTAAACACTGGTACTGCCTGCTCTGTTGTCAACTCAAGAACCCAGTATCTGATCGGCACACGGCACGATCCCAAAGTATCCAATCGACCGGCACACGGCTCGGCCCTAAGCCTACTCCGGAGTGGCACTCGAGGGGAGCGACCCACACGAGTAAAGTATGTAACCATAAGTATTTGATATAGCAGGACTAGATCAAGACTCTAAGTAAGTGGGTAAGACCATCCACTAAAGAAGCCCGATCCCTCACCTCCAATCTGATGCAATAATAATAATAATAATAATCCGGTCAACCGCCCACAGTCCGCGGTTGCCGCAACACCCAACCATCGATCCCCGACTGTCCCAAACTCTGAACATCTGACTACACTATCCCCTAAGACTAGACAACAGGAGAAAGAATAAAAAGCATGGTTTCTCCTAAGTCAATTCCAGCATGTTTGTGTAGCAGAAAAAGGTGGCCTAGCTAGATGACCATTCAAGCATGCAAAGTCCTTTACTTGATAAAACCATTTTAAGTACTCTAACTTTTACAAAGCTAAGAGCATGGAACCTCCAATGTACATGTTACATAATACGTGATACATGATACAATCTTGATACACGATTTACTAACAAGTAATCTTTTTGAAAATATGAATTCTAACCACATGCCCAAACCTTCCATTAAACATACAACATGATATGGGTTTAACATGATGTCCAAGTGATTACACTACATATCTAAAGCAAGGAAACACAACTTACTAACATTTAGTTCTCTAACAATGCAAATAGTAACAATGAAACCATGATCTCATACAAGCATGCTAGGTCCATTTCACAATTCTAACTAGCAACATGATCAAGCAGCACTCTAATATGCCTAGTGACAAATCACAAGTAGGAGGTTTACAACAACACCCACCTCGAGCGCTAATCCCTGTCCAAAAGCGAAACCCACGCTCGGTCCAAATAGTCACCACAACACTGCACAACATACCCCAAAAGAACATATATAATTTAAACATACAGTGTTCACCAAAATCTGTCCACAATTACCACAGTCCAGAGTTTCTCAATTTTCACCTGCGAAAAATGCCCGAAAAATTCCAAGAAAAATACTATCGCGATCCTCGCGACGAACCCGTCGAAACGAGTACCTGCACGCCCAAAACCGAGTTTCCTACGCTGAGATAAAAATCCGGCAAGGGAAATACCCCAATACAAACTGTACAAAATTTCTGTATCAAAAAACTACAGAGAAAGGAGATTTTCACCTTCGTGAAAAATCCAGAAAAATCTGAGAAAAATCCAGGAGATTCCTTGCGAAATGTAGATGAAAATTGCCTTCTAAATCGCCTCGATCCGTCGCCTGTGCGCAAAGATACAGCTAGAACACCGCAGTGCTGTCCAAAAATCTGTGAAGAAAAATGGGTCAAATGGAAGCTCGGAAAACTCCAAGGTCAACACGGAAATCGAGGAAACTCAAAACACAGAAGTTGGAGTCCTACCTGTCGAGAGTCCGATGGCGCAAGAATCGTCGAAAAAGGAGGTCGGGGTGAGTCGGGGGAGCCCAAACACTGAGAAGGGACGAAGCGGGTCGCCGGAGAACGAGCGTCGCGCCGCGCCGTACGCGAACCTCGGGATGCGTGCCTCCAAAAATCCTCAAAGTCCTCCAATGGATAGTGCACTGTGTGAGGGAAATTTCTTCTGAAGGAGTCACAGTGAAAAGGAGTCTAAAAAGTCCAAAAGAGAAACAAGGAAGCCTATTTATAGGCTCAGCCCATTATTGTGCTGGGCCGGATTCGGGCGCGGATTTTCGGGCGCCCGAATCCGCCAACAAGGGTCGCATGAAGCCCGTCCGACGCGCCCGAAAATCTGTGGTGATGACACGTGTCCCCATAACACGGGACAGCGGTGCAAGGTCCCCCGCCGTGCGCCACGTGTCCCCCCGCGGTCAGCGGGGTAGGTACGGCCTGCCACTCGCGTCGCGACGCGTGGCGCACTCGAGTACAGCCAGCCTCCCGCGTCGCGACGTGTGGCGTACTCGAGTACGGCCGACTGCCGCGTCAGGCGCCCCTGTGCGCGCTCCATCCCGTGGCGGGCCTCCACGCTTCCGTGCGCCGCGCTAGCTGAGCCCACCTATAGGAAACTGCCACGCGTCCCATACACCGGGTCCACGCACCCGCTTTTGGGTTCAGTGGACCGCGCCGCGTGCGCCCACCAACCAGGGCGCGACACGTGGTTCCCGCCCAGAACCCTGCGCCGCCGTTCAAACCGTGCACCGACGCTCACATTCCCGTGGACCGCGCACCGAAAGCCAACCAATCCCCGCCTGCCACGCGTCCTGCGCCGGGCTCATGCACCTAGCCGCGCCGCTCTGTGGACCGAACACCGCGAACCAGCGAATGACAGGCCGCCACGTGGCAGCCGATGGTCCACAGTCACCTCCCATGCTCCGAAAACCATGAAAACTTCCGGAAACCCGTTTTTGGTCATCCGGACTCTAAATTAAACAAGCAAATAGCCGTTTTCAAGCGTTTTTTCGCGCTGAATCCAAATCCAACCTCTGTTTGGCCCAAATCCTTTTTTAAAATTCGGCAAACACAGCCGAAGGACAAATCAGATGAAATGTCTCACAGGGTCCATTTGTGGCACCCCTTTGGTGCACCATGGGCCAGACACACCAACACTAGGTGTTCTACACAGTGGATTCATCGGAAAAGTTGCATGGGAAAAACCAGAACACTACAAGCGCCACGTGGCACCCGCTGATTCGCGGGCGCCACCTGTTACGGAATTTGAGTTGGCGTATTTCGTGGAAAGTGTTAAGTCTTGAAGATTGAAGATGAAAGAAGTTTGGATCATTTACCTCAATCTCAAGAAAGAAGAATTCAAAAGGATCAGGTATGTTTAACTAAAGATTTTTGGTGATCCGAATTTCTTGTAGTGTAGAAACACCTGGAAGAACTTTTAATTGCATAAAAATCAAAAACTGGACATGGGACATGTTCAGGATCCGGATCGGGCCTTGCAATCCAGATCCCGAAGGGTGTTTGTTCATACACTGGTTCAATCCGGATCGCAGCATTCTCTGATCCGGATCCCGAACACTAGTTTTACCTTTTTACTTGCACGATCCGGATCAGGATTTGCAATCCGGGTCCCGAACGCTGATGTTTGGTAAAACTGTATGAACGATCCGGATCGGGGATTACGATCCGGATCCCGAACTAGTATTTTTCTGGAAACCGTCTTTCTTGTTACTGCAATCCGGATCGCCCAATTCCAATCCGGATTGCCGTCCGTAATATTTCCAGAAAAGGCTGTTTTTGATCCTTATCTTCTTCCAATGGTTTCTAACCTATAAATAGACCCTTGATTCATTTCTAGGGTAAGCCGATAAGCCGTGAAAGAAAAAGATCCACATATAGAGAAGAAAGGAATTCAATAGATTTACTCTATGTTTCTTCATCTATATTGATTGATTTGATTCTAGGTTTTCCAAACTCAGATTTTGAGTAGAATCAAATCAATGAATACTTAGATGGTATTTCCGATCTATTTCTAATCTAAGTATTCGGCGGATCATCACCACCCAAAACAAACAACGATTTACCCTAAATCGGCGCGTGGACTCGCGTGGCCTTGTGGATTCAAGGTGCAACCGCTCTCGTGGATTCGGAGCGAGGTACGTTCGTGGATTCGAAGCGTGCTACTGGGTGAAGACCGTGGATTCGGTCGGACGTCGTGGACTCGACGTTGGACGCTGAGGATTCGGCGTTGGGCGCAGATCGTGGATTCGAGAAGCGTCGTGGAGCGAGCGGAGAAGATCTACTAGGAGCGTATGGTAAAAGGTTGAGTCGTCTGTGAGTACGTTATATCACCTTGTACGTGTGTTAATTCTAGTGGATTTCGCCGTGTTATCGGTCCCGTGGTTTTTTACTCCGGTTTGGAGTTTTTCCACGTAAAAATCTTGCGTGTTCATTTATTTTTCCGCATTGGGTTTTATTGCGCAATGATTTTTTGAGTGTTTATTGTTTACACCTATTCACCCCCCTCTAGGTGTTTTTTCCCCTATTTAGATCCATATTAGTATAACCCAACAAGTGGTATCAGAGCGGGAATAGGGTTGTAAACAATGGTTGAAGGTGGAAACATCAATCGACCCCCTTTCTTTGATGGAACAAATTATGCGTACTGGAAAGTACGGATGAAAGCCTTTTTAATTTCCATCGACGAAAGGGTGTGGCAATCAATTGAATTAGGATGGTCTAATCCAACTGAAATTATTTCTGATGTTCGCACCTTAAAACCTAGGTCGAAATGGACCAAGGAAGAGATAGATTCATCTTCTTACAATGGCAAAGGAATTAATGCTCTATTTAATGCTTTGTCACAAACAGAGTTCTCTCGCGTCTCGGCATGTGAGACTGCGAAAGAAATCTGGGATGTTCTTCAAGTTACGCATGAGGGAACTAACCTTGTGAAGATTCAGAAACTGCAAATGCTTACGAGCAAGTTTGACTCTATCTCTATGGCAGAGAATGAATCTTTCACTGACTATTACACACGATTGCAAGACATCGTAAACTCATGTGCTAACTTGGGAGAGAAGATTCCAGAATTTAAAGTTGTAAGAAAAATTCTAAGAACTCTTCCTGAACGATTTCGCCCGAAGGTCGCAGCCATTGAAACAATTAAACACCCGGACGAAATGCGTGTAGAAGAATTAGTAGGTGCTTTACAAACTTATGAAATGACATTTCCTACTAACTATTCTTCTGGAAAGGCATCCTCTTCTAAGTCTTCAGGTTACGCATTGAAATCAACTAAAGAAGAAGACGCGGATTCATCCTCCTCGGACGACGACGAGAACCTATCTATGGAGGACTTTGAGAAGCAGCTCGCTCTCTTGACAAGGAAGTTTCGCCGCAACTTTCGAAGGGGTAATTCAAGCAAAACTCCATCCTTCGGAAAGTCGAAGAAAGGCAAGGGTTCTTCAAGCTACAAGTCAAGAAAGCAAGAGAACTTCTCAAAGGATAAGAAAAGTTCAGAGGGACAAGTTCAGTGCTTCAAATGTCGAGGCTACGGCCACATTGCAACGGAGTGTCCCAACAAGAATCCGGCAAAGAAGAAAGCGATGCAAGTCGTTACTTGGGATGACAACTCCACGTCAAATGAGTCATCCTCAAGTGATGAAGAAGACAACGCGACAGCTTTCCACGCGTCCACCTCTTCACCCTTCATGTGCTTAATGGCAAGTACATCCGATTCCTTGTCCAACTCCTCCCATGTTGAAAAGATTGCAACGGACGATGAATCGAGAATTCTGAAGGTGAAGATTTTGCTCTTGCCTACCATAAGCTTTTGAGGGATTCAAAGAAACTGGCAAAGCAAAACAAGGGGTTGAGAGGGAGATTGCAGGATCTCGAAGAAGAAGTAAAAAGGGTAACTTCTCTCTCAACCGATCTTGAAGTGGAAAGGGATAATCTAGCCAAAGCAAATGTTTCCCTTCAAGAGTCCAATGAGCTTTTCGAGAAGAACATAGAAATTGGTGAACAAAGCGAATTACTTCTTGAAGCTCTACGGCGAGGCTCGACAGGAAAAATTGGAAATGACAAAGACCATACGCCAACTAAAGGATGACTTAAAGAGATTTTCTTCTGGAAGGAGTAAGTTGGACAGGCTTCTTGGTCTTGGTCAAACAAATAAGTTCGGCCTCGGATACACTCAAACTGGAGACATTCCAAGTTCGAGTGGGACAGTTTTTGTGCCTCAGTCGGTATCTCCTCCTCCGACACCGGAATTCACGACAAGCAACGACAACAAGCCTACTTCATCCTCCTCGGGATCGTCAAGAACTAAGGTATGTTTTCGTTGTGGCATTTCAGGGCACATAAGGAGAAATTGCAAGACGGGAGCCAAACGCACACCTCAAGCACCTCTTGCAATGACTACCAAAAGGTGATTCCTCAGAAATCAACTGCAAATCATTCAAAGGAAAAGAGCCTTGGTAGTTCACCGCTCAAGACGACATCATCAAGGAGCAGCAATTCTTAACAAGACGCTTTCACCTAGGAGATCAACTTCACGACCATTACCGACGCATTCCAAAAAGGTTTGGGTGCGCAAAGGTGAAATTTTTCCTTGTCTTGTTACCAATGTTTCCTTGCATGCATATGATAGTTCGTCTTGGTATCTGGATAGCGGGTGTTCCCGTCATATGACCGGTGACAAAAACTGTTTTCAAACATTTGAGAAAAACTCCGGAGGACTTGTTGTTTTCGGAGATGGTCGGTCTTCCAAAATTGTTGGAAAGGGAACGGTAGCTATTCCAGATGGCCCGGTTCTAAATAATGTGTTATTTGTTCATGGCCTTAAGACTAACCTCATAAGCATAAGTCAACTTTGTGATAATGGTTATTCAGTTAATTTTTCATCTGATAAATGTACTGTAACTGACAAGAACCATGCTTTCTTTTTAAAAGGGGTTAGATCAGAAAACAATTGTTATGTAGTTCCTACTAAATTTCTGAAAAATGTAACCTAGCATCTTTGAAAAATGAAACACTTTGGCATGAAAGGCTAGGTCACATAAACTTTAAGGAACTTGCTAGAATTTCAAACAAAGATGTGGTCAAGGGGGTTCCTAAACTTTCTTTTGAACAAAACATTGTGTGTGGCGGTTGCCAAAAGGGAAAACAGTCTAGGACTGCACACAAGAACTTGAACCACATAGGTACAAAACGGCCTTTGGAACTTTTGCATATGGACTTAATGGGGCCAACTCGTCAACCATCTTGGGAGGTAAATGGTATATTTTCTTATTGGTTGATGATTTCTCTAGATATACTTGGGTAGCATTTTTAAAAGAAAAAGCTGATACTTTTGATTCTTTTCACGAAATCTGCCATCGTATTATGATTGAAAAGAATGAAAGGATTACTCGAGTTAGAAGTGATAGAGGTGGAGAATTCATAAATTCCAAATTCATTGATTTTTGCACTTCTAATGGCATTAAACATGAATTCTCCGCACCTTATACACCTCAACAAAATGGTGTAGTCGAGCGCAAAAACAGGGTCGTACAGGAAATGGCACGTGTTATGCTTCATAGCCGGAACTTACCTTTATATTTTTGGGCTGAAGCGGTGAACACTGCTGTTTATGTTATTAATCGAGTGTATTTGCGCCCGGGGACTTTGAATACACCATATGAACTATGGTTTTGTAGAAAACCTAACATCAAATATTTTCGTATCTTTGGGAGTCGGTGTTTTATTTTACGTGATCGCGAAAATCTTGGAAAATTTGACTCTCGAAGTGACGAAGGGATTTTCTTAGGTTATTCTACAAACAGTAGAGCATATCGAGTTTTTAACTTAGAATCTAAGACGATCGTAGAATCGATAAATGTTAAGGTAGATGAAGCTTTTCACTTTGAATCTGAAAAATCTACCCTCGATATCTCTCTTGATGATGATACACCTGCTAATGCATCTTCTTCTAACAATTCTTTCGATAATAATGATGCATCTAACGGTTCTTCAAGTTTATCTGATGTGCAGGAATCATCTCGTGTACCTCCGACTACTCCTCTACCTCAAACGTTACGCATCTCCAAGGATCACCCTGAATCGAACATCATTGGAGATCCACAAGAAGGAGTTAGAACACGGAGACAATTGGTTTGCGGATTTGCATGCTATGTATCTCAAATCGAACCAAAGAATGTTGATGAAGCTCTCCAAGATGACTACTGGATTAAAGCAATGCAGGAAGAGCTCCATCAATTTGAGCGAAACAAAGTCTGGGAATTAACGAAGCCTCCGAAGCAACACAATGTGATAGGTACCAAATGGATCTTCAAGAACAAGAAAAATGAAGATGGTACTATCATCAGGAACAAAGCAAGGTTAGTTGCTCAAGGCTACTCTCAAGTAGAAGGTATAGACTTTGATGAAACTTTCGCCCCTGTAGCTAGACTCGAGTCCATTCGTATCTTATTTGCGATAGCTTGTCATTTTAAAATCAAATTATTTCAAATGGACGTTAAGAGCGCCTTTTTAAATGGGTTTTTAAATGAGGAAGTTTATGTGGCTCAACCGAAAGGTTTTGTGGATCATAAACTACCTAACCATGTTTTTCGTCTGAAAAAGGCTCTTTACGGTCTGAAACAAGCACCGCGAGCATGGTACGAAAGGTTGACAAAGCACCTTTTGGAAAAGGGCTACACTCGAGGGGGAGCTGACAGGACTCTCTTTGTGAAGCATTATCAAAACAATTTCATAGTTGCACAAATCTATGTCGATGACATTGTATTTGGCGCAACAAGAGATAATGATGCTTCTAAATTCGCGGAGACCATGGAAAGCGAATTTGAGATGTCCATGATGGGCGAATTGACTTATTTTCTTGGATTACAAGTTAAACAAAACGATGAAGGAATTCACTTGTGTCAATCCAAGTATGCACTGGAGTTGGTCAAAAAGTTTGATCTAGAAAATTCTAAGGATTTTCCGACTCCAATGGGAACTAGCCATAAGGGACTTGGAAGTGAATCACATAGTGAGAATGTAGACGAGAAACTGTATCGCAGTATGATTGGAAGTCTACTATATCTCACGGCTAGTCGCCCGGATATATCCTTCAGTGTTGGGATTTGTGCGAGATATCAATCAGCACCGAAGGAGGTTCACCTGAAAGCGGTGAAACGGATCATCCGATATATCAAAGGTACAATCAATTTCGGAATTTGGTATCCTATGGGAACAAGTTTGGATATTGTTGGATACTCAGATGCCGATTGGGCTGGATCAGTGGATGACCGGAAAAGCACGAGTGGTGCATGCTTCTATCTTGGCCATTGCCTTGTTGCATGGCACAGTAAAAAGCAGAATTGCATAGCACTCTCGACTGCCGAAGCGGAGTACATTTCTGCAGGAAGTTGTTCAACCCAATTGATTTGGATGAAAAGCGTGTTGAGCGATTTCCGGATTTCAGCAACTTCGGTAACCATTTTATGTGACAACACTAGTGCTATTAACATTTCAAAAAACCCTGTGTTGCACTCTAGAACAAAACATATTGAACTTAGATATCATTTTCTTAGAGAGCTAGTTGAATCAAATATTCTTCAACTGTCATATATTTCAACTGAGGATCAATTAGCTGATATCTTAACAAAACCTTTGGATCAAAAACGTTTTATTCACTTGCGTAAAGCAATTGGCATGCTTTCCTTGAAATAACCTCTTTTGAAACCTTTGCTTAGGTTAGGTTTTGCTTTTGTTTTTGTTTTGTTCTTTATCTATGTTTGTACATAGGACATTAATTGAGCATAAATCATAATTGACTTTAATTGCATCCTTTTATGCATTTAGAAATTTATTATGCTTTTGATATCATAATATTTCAATGTTGCAATGATCATTTACGTTAATTAAACCATCTTTTAAGTGATCAAAGTCAATTTCTCTCTCAATGATCTCTTGGTATAGTCATTATCATATTTGATTGCTTAGTCGAGTATGAATGCGAGATCAATTTTTGGTTGAATACCTTATATATTAAATAATTGATAGCCAATTGAGGGGGAGTCAAAGAAATGTAAAATGCTCAAAAGATGTGGAAAGAGTTACATCCCAATGAGGAGTGTGAAAACTACCACCACATGGAGAAAAGAAAGAAAGAAAAAGATACTCCATGAATGCAAAGCAAATTTTTGTTTTAAATTGTTGATGAAATGCATATTGAAATATTTGACTCAGTCATATTTCATGGTTGGTATAAGGTGGGATTTTTAATAAAAGATGCTCAAAGAGCCACTCCTTCAACAGATTGTCTAGATATATTATCTAACTTATCTGGGATTTCAAACATCTATTGATCTTGGTATTTCATTTTCTTTACCAAAATTGATGATTTGATAAAGGCATTACACATAAGATCAGGATAGATGTAATTGAAGTTGTTCAACTTTAAGTGTTTTAATTTTCGTAAATTTTCGTTTCATTTTTGAGTATTTTTGATAGATTTTGCATAATCTATTTCTTGTTGTATGAAACGATGATTTTTGTTTAAAGTTGACATGGTAAAGTGCTTACATACTTTTTCTGGATTTTATGGAATTTTTCTAAATTTTTCTGGAGAAAAAGTTGAAGCCGATCCGGATCGGGGTAAGTGATCCGGATCCCGAACGCAGGATTCTTCCTGCGGGTAGCCGATCCGGATCACATTCTCGATCCGATCCGGATCACGGCTAGGGTTTTTATAGAACAAAGAGATTTGATTTCTTTTACCCTAATCTTTTGTTCTCAAGTCTCTAGAGCTTCTCTCTCTAGATTTCTTGCATCTTGGAGCTTCCAAACTCAAAGTTCTTCGAATCCAAGTAAGTTTTATTGATCAAAATCTCGGTTTTTCACAGTTTTTCATTTTTTTCTTCAAACGTGAGTTGAAATTTGGATCTTTTTCGTTTGTGAATGGTTTTTGATCAAATTTCTTTTGAAATAAGAACTCTGGGTAGATTAGTTTTGATTTTATGCTGGGTTTTCACCTGATTAACGAGTTTTTGGGCTTCGATTTCTAAAAATTCTGTTTTAGGGCATAAAAGAGGAATTTTTGAAAATCATGGATTGATCTATTTTTAAAATTCTTTTTGCAAAACTAATTTGATTCTTGGCTTCTCTACATGATTATGATTGTTTAGGTACAATTTTTCAAATTTTTCAAAATTGACAATTTTTCATGTGTTCTTGAGTTGGTCTTCACAGGACACATTTCTCACTAGCATCAAAATGGTGATCACATGGATCATCTTCCTACTTGCTGCCATGGTCCATGCTAAGGACACTGCAAAGCCTAAGAAGGCTAAGAGGACTAAGAGAGCTCAGAATGATTCCGATACAGATTCAGAGACGGATTCAATTGACTGGGATAACCTCGAGATCGAGGAAAATGTCCCCATTATCTCCAAAGGGACAACCCCTGCTGAAGCTTCAAAGGCAAAGGCTCCTCCTACTGCTGCAGAAAAAGGAAAAGCTCCCATGGACCCTAGTCCAATTGGAACAAGAACCAAAACTGGCGCAAGAAAAAGAGGTAGTGCTAGGGGCATTTCGATTAACGAACCAATTGCTAGCCAGCCTCCCCCACAGGAATTCATCAGCTCCACGAGAATCAAGGATTTTGAGAAAAGGGAATGCATTGGGGAAAGGCATGTCAATGTCCAACCAATGAAGGAACGCTCTGCAGCCTTTGGGATTTTATTTGACCAGGTTGGTCTTGCTCCAATTTGCAACTTTCCTGAATCAACTGGGTATTGTCCACATTCAGTTCGAATGTTTTATCAGAATGCTGCAAGTCTAACTGATCATGATGACGGACGTCGAGAATTTCATACTTTGGTTAAAGGTATCAAAATCAAAGTCACTCCCCAACTGATTGGAGAGGTGCTCAGTATGAAAGCCAGATCTGATGGAATCCATTACCTAAAAACTCAAAGCTTCAACGACAACTCATGGAGAGTTGTAGTCAATGGAATTTGCCTTCCGGATACTTTGTCTACCGGAAATTCTGTATTCTCCAAAGAGCTTCGAACAGAGTATAAGTATATAAACTTCATTGTCTGCTACAACATTCTTCCCAATATGAACACGAAGGTTCTTCGATGGGATAGGATGTTATTCCTTTATCTTCTTGGAAACCCGGCCGCATTGATGGGAGCAAATTTGAACATTCCTTATCTCATTTGGGCTAGGATGACGCGGTATGTCGAACACTCTCACCCCACAGAGAGACTACCATACCCAATGATAATCATGCGCATCCGTAAGAAGTTTAAAGTTGATACAAGCGCGAGCTCTTATATGTACAGTTTGGGGACGATCAATGAACAACAATTGTAAAGTCTCTCTCACAAAACAAGATGATCCTCCATCTCCTCCAATCCGACAAAGAGCTCGACCACAAGCAACTACTTCTACAGCTCCTGTTCCACCAGCACAGCAGGCACCTCCATCAACTTCTGAAGATGATGCTTCAGTTAATTCAATTTTTAAAGAACAACAGCGACTTTCAAATGAGCAAGAACGGATGTCACAGAATTCACTGAAATGAGAGGAGAAATTCAAGTAGTGAAAAAGGAGCTGGAAATCATCACGGCCTCTCAAATCACTTTGACCAAGTCCGTCTCTTCAATGAAAAACTGATGAAGAAAATGTTTGCAAAAATGGGATGCACCACCTCTGATGACTCCGACTCTCAGGAGTGAATTCTTGTTCTAACTTTCTTTTGCTTTTTTGCAGGATTTTCACTTTTCATGTTTATTTATCTTTTTAACTTTTAACTCTCTTTTGTCTTGTAATTTGGCTTTGTTTTGTGACAAAAAGGGGGAGAGAGTTTAGAGAGAACTTGAACAATGACAGAACAATGATGATGAATTGAACAATGAACAATGAACAACAATGATGTGAATAACAATGAAACTTGATGATGTAATTGTGAAGTGTGAACTTAAGGTAAGTATCACTTCAACTTGGTTTTATCTTGTGATTTGTTGCATGTCCCTACTAACTATTTGACTAACTATTTGGGCATGTAATATGACTAACAAGTTGATGTTGGACTAACATTTTTTGACATTTGGTTTTTGAATGCTTAGAAGATATGTTGGTTTTTAACTATGATTCTCTTACATATCTGAATTCTCAAATGTCATGATGAGAATAAACTCTATCTCTGTACTTGGTTTTGTATGTTTCAATTCTTGAGGTATCTAACGATTTCTTTTGTCAAGAATGATTTCTTGTGCAGAGAGTACAGATGTCTAAGTCTAGAGTCTGTTTTAGGAGTTTATCTCATGTTTTTAATTTTTGGATCTCCATTGTAAATTTTTGTTGTATGGTGATAGCAACAAAAATATCTTTTTGAATTTTCTTTTGTGGATTTGTGTTTTGTCACGAAACCGCCAAAGGGGGAGATTGTTACGGAATTTGAGTTGGCGTATTTCGTGAAAGTGTTAAGTCTTGAAGATTGAAGATGAAAGAACTTTGGATCATATACCTCAATCTCAAGAAAGAAGAATTCAAAAGGATCAGGTATGTTTAACTAAAGATTTTTGGTGATCCGAATACTTCTTATAGTGTAGAAACACCTGGAAGAATTTTTAATTGCATAAAATCAAAAACTGGACATGGGACATGTTCAGGATCCGGATCGGGCTTGCAATCCGGATCCCGAAGGGTGTTTGTTCATACACTGGTTCAATCCGGATCGCAGCATTCTCTGATCCGGATCCCGAACACTAGTTTTACCTTTTTACTTGCACGATCCGGATCAGGATTTGCAATCCGGATCCCGAACGCTGATGTTTGGTAAAACTGTATGAACGATCCGGATCGGGGATTACGATCCGGATCCCGAACTAGTGTTTTTCTGGAAACCGTCTTTCTTGTTACTGCAATCCGGATCGCCCAATTCCAATCCGGATCGCCGTCCGTAAAATTTCCAGAAAAGGCTGTTTTTGATCCTTATCTTCTTCCAATGGTTTCTAACCTATAAATAGACCCTTGATTCATTTCTAGGGTAAGCCGATAAGCCGTGAAAGAAAAAGATCCACATATAGAGAAGAAAGGAATTCAATAGATTTACTCTATGTTTCTTCATCTATATTGATTGATTTGATTCTAGGTTTTCCATACTCACATTTTGAGTAGAATCAAATCAATGAATACTTAGATGGTATTTCCGATCTATTTCTAATCTAAGTATTCGGCGGATCATCACCACCCAAAACAAACAACGATTTACCCAAATCGGCGCGTGGACTCGCGTGGCCTTGTGGATTCAAGGTGCAACCGCTCTCGTGGATTCGGAGCGAGGTACGTTCGTGGATTCGAAGCGTGCTACTGGGTGAAGACCGTGGATTCGGTCGGACGTCGTGGACTCGACGTTGGACGCTGTGGATTCAGCGTTGGGCGCAGATCGTGGATTCGAGAAGCGTCGTGGAGCGAGCGGAGAAGATCTACTAGGAGCGTATGGTAAAAGGTTGAGTCGTCTGTGAGTACGTTATATCACCTTGTACGTGTGTTAATTCTAGTGGATTTCGCCGTGTTATCGGTCCCGTGGTTTTTTACTCCGGTTTGGAGTTTTTCCACGTAAAAATCTTGCGTGTTCATTTATTTTTCCGCATTGGGTTTTATTGCGCAATGATTTTTTGAGTGTTTATTATTTACACCTATTCACCCCCCTCTAGGTATTTTTTTCCCCCTATTTAGATCCATATTAGCATAACCCAACACCACCTACCGTGCTGACCGCAGGCGGGGCCACGTGGCGGGCGCTGGTGGGGCTTGCACGGCTGTCCCGTGTTCGGCGGACACGTGTCAAGCCCCGAGGCGGGTCGGATGGAGGCGTGATCCCGTGCGACCGCGCGGGCTGGGCTGGGCCGCACTGTGCGCGCCCGAAAGTCGCGGGCCGGGCCGCACTGTGCGCGCCCGAAATCCGGGCGGGCCGGACCGGGCGCCCGAAAATTGGGACACATCCGGCATTTTTGCAATTGTTTTTCCCAGCCTATAAATAGCAGCCCGAGCTGCCTTCTTGACGGCTTTTCTCCCATTTTCGAGCCTCCTCTGCCCGAGCTCCCCCAAGGTGAATTCTTCATCTTTATGTTCTTGATCCACCTGCAAAGTTTTGGAATTTTTAGGAGCTCACATCCCGAGGTTCTAGATTTTACGGCGCGGTGCGACGTTGCATTTCCAGTGTTCCTCTTCGTCGCAGTTCGGTGTAAAATTTCCCCTGGGCTACCCCGACCTCCTTTTTCAGTGATTCTTGTGCCGGCAAACACCTAAGAGGTAGGGCTTCATCTTCCTTATTGATCACGCTTTTCCGTTTCCAGTTTTTGGCACGGATCCCGAGGCATCACTGTGACCCATTTTCTGTTTGGCTTTTTGGGACAGCATCGGAGTGTTTTGACCGTATCTTCGCGCACGAGCGTCAGACGGAAACGTGCTTATACAACTTTTTCATCTACAGATCGCAAGGAACGCGCTCTTATTTTTCTCGAATTTTTCAGAGATTTATTTTGAGGTGAAAATCCCTGTTTCCCTGTGTATAGTGTTACAGTTTTAGAGGCAGATTTTGTTTGAGTGTACCACCTTGCCGAATTTATATCTTGACTTACCGAACTCAGATTTGGGCGCGCAAGTAGCCGTTTCGAAGGTATCGACGCGAGGATCGCTGTGATATTTTTCTGGAAATTTTCTGAGCATTTTCAACAGGTGAAAATTAATCATCTTTGGGACTGAAATCTGCATGTGGCTGTATGAGCAGTTTTGGGAGCTTATGTGTATTTGTGGACTTTGTATTGTGCCCAGGAGAGTTGCGGGTGTTGCTGGACTCTTTGGAGTAGGAGATTGGAGTTATCTGGTATTTTCAGCTGTTGGGATTTGGACAGTTAGCACTTTAGGTGGGTGGTTGTTGTACTCCTCTCCTTTGGTATGCCCACTAGGAACATCAGAGTGTCCCAATGTTAATGATGCTAAGTTTATTGTTGGTAGCCTTGCATGCTCTAGGAAACTAAATAATTGATAATTAATCCATGAGGAGGATATTTTTAGCATGATGTTGATAGCATTATCACTCTTTTTAGTCGCCTAATTATTCTGGACTGCATGTTTAGGGGCAGGATAGCAATTGATGACTTTAAATTATGATCATTCAAATGAGACTGTCACCTTGGCTTCTGTTGCCTTAAATTGATTACTCTTGTAAATTAGACTAAAATACTGGGACAATTGTATGTTTAAACTGGTCACTTAGCTAAGTCACTTTTTACTGCTACACTATCTTTTGGGACTTAACTTAGGAGAAACCATGCTTTTATTCTTTTTCTTTTTTCTATTATTTAGACTTGAGACATAGTTGCTCGTGTTCGAGCGGGGGTTGGACAGTGTAGTCAGGTGCTGGGGATTTGGGACAGGCTGGGCTTTCGGACAGGGTATTGCGGCAACCACGGATTTTGGGTGGTTGACCGGGTTGTACTATTGCATCAGATTGGGTGATGGGGATCGGGCTATCTTTTGTGGAGGGTTTTTCCCACTTGATTGAGTCATGATCCAGTCCTGCTATATCAGGTTACTTGTGGTTACTTACTTTCCTCGTGTGGGTCGCTCCCCACGAGTGCCACTCCGGAGTGCGCGGCAGACAGACTTGAGTCCTTGAGACTCCTTTGCTTCGGTGTTATGCGTAGACTGGCATACCCGTCGCGGTAGAGCAGGCAGTGCCAGTGTCCACTGGTGGTCAGATTGGGTCGTTTTGACAGGCTTCTAGATACTGATGCATACTTTTCCCATCCTTGTTGGTTTGTCATGTAGAGGCATATTAGGGGTAGCATTTTATCAGTTGTCACACTTGGCTTCACCCACTTTCTTTTCCTTCCTCTTTTGCCTCTGATTACCTGATGGGCATGTCTGAGCTGAGGCTTTACCCACTAGGGGAGGCTACTGTTTATAGTAGTACTTACCCTCATTGTCTTTTCCTTGTCTCTTTTCTCCCTGTTTTGCAGAGTCCTCTGTGGGAGTTGCTGGGCCATCAGAAGCTGATCGAGGTAAGAGGATTGCGGACTAGATAGCGAGCCACCCGAGGGATGTAGCTGGAGTTTTTGGTGTACCCGGTTTTCTCAGACAGCTTTTTACTATTTTTTTTTTGGGTCTAGCTTTTGCCAGATGTTTGTATATTTGTGGTGAGCTGGGAGAGATGTTTGTATTTATTTTCACAGTTGTACTTTATTTACTTCCAGCTTCTGTCTGAGATACAGTAGTTTTAGTTCAGCTCTGATTTTTATGCTTGTCACGCCCCGGGGGTATGTTTTAGCGGAAACGGTTCGCAAAAGTCAAACGTTTGACGTATAATTTTTTTTTTTTTTGGATAAAAGGAAAACCCTTCTTCCCCGGCGCATGCCCAGACCCGCCGCATATACAGAATCTCTCTGCAAACGGACAGAGTCTCCTCTGTATATGCACGGCGTAGCATTTAGCACAAGCTCCGAACACAACCAACCATTCAATCACAACAGTCACTAACATACAACTAAATACCATATTTTATTAAAACGCACGGCCGATCCATTTGAAAGGATAAATCTATAGTCTTTGAAAAAGCGCCCACCCGGCACTCGGATTTTGAAAACGCATTTCGAAAACAGCATAAATCCACAGGGTTTTTGAAATCAGTGCCCACACGACACTTAAATTTTAAAAACGGTTTTCGCAGTCTTTTCTTTGGTTTTACTTTTTCTTTTCCAAACGGCCAACAGAAATAAAGGAAAGATAAATAGATTAGAGGACCACCAAATATAAAGCATGCCGACATCCACACCGACCCCACGAGAGTATCGAGAACCACACAAATGACTACAACGTAAATGAAATGTAAAGATAAAAGAGGAAATACAGTCCGGGGTCCCCAGCGACCCAGAAGCTCCTGCCCCGTCCTCACCGTCGCCTACCGCTCCCCCCGTCTGGACCCTGCCACGATGTGGGAAGTCAGTGACGAATAATAACAATAGAGCAGGAAAAGTAGTAAATCAAACTGTAAAGCAAACCGGAGTAACCACCCTCCCAAGCGTGGAGAGATAACCTGTGCCCCTGTATCCTGCAATACCCGGCCCCGTCGGACAACTAAACCGACGGGCCGTACCGTACCTGTAATACCTGGCCCCGTCGGACAACTAAACCGACGGGCCGTGCCGCACCTGTAACAAACCCGACCACGTCGGACAACTAAACCGACGGGTCGCACCGTACCTGCAAACACCCGACCACGTCGGACAACTAAACCGACGGGTCGCACCGCGCGCCTCGGCGCCTCAACCCCGCAACTAATAAGGGGCCCCACTACGTCACCTCGTGGGTATACACGGGTCATAGACCGCTTTTTCGGAAAAGCGCACCCTTAGCGGTGGCCAAACCGCGGGTGCGCGTGCTGCAGCCTCGAGCAAAGTAACCATAACCACCACCATGTTAGCATCATAATGTATAATCAAGAGCAAACTATAACCGCTATCCCGGTATCAACATGATTTATAAACAAGCATAAAATGGTGACATGTGAAATCTAAAGTACCCCGCTAACATGTATAATCAGGAGTAGAACAATAACATGTAATATCAAGAGTGAAACGGTAACATGTAATATCGAAGGTAAAACGATAACACGCGATATCAAAAGTAAAACGATAACATGTAATATCAAGAGTAAAAGACTGCCGGAGACCGGCGCTAGACACCACAATAAAACCCACCTCAAGCCCGAAGGGGAAAACGTGCGGAAGTTCCAACCAAAATACCCTCGCCGTGTGCCCGAGCCGCTACAATAAAAATTTAATTGTCAAAAACATCGTCGTGGTTGAAAACGCTCAAAAACGGCGCGAAACGGGCTACAAACGGGATTTCTGGACACTTAGGCTGAGAGTTGGTGCACGGGTCCAGGCGTGGACCGGGCTCACGGCGACAACGCAGCGGCGGCACAGACCAGGCGCACACTATGCGGTAGACCGCAGCGTCCTGGGCCGGGCCGCGCACGGGCTGCAGGCGCGCACCGGGTTCACGCGGCAGAGCGCGGTGGGGTGCACCGGGTGCACGCCCAGCGCGTGCACCACGCTGCTGGGCCGGGCCGCACACGGACCGCAGGCGTGCGCCGGGTTCACGTCGTAGAGCCCGGTGGCGCGCACCGGGTGCACGCCCAGGGCGTGCACCGCGCTGCTGGGCCGGGCCAGTGCATAGCTGAGACGCGCCGGGTGCACGCGTCCGGGCCGCCGTTTCCTGCGCCGGGTGCACGCCGTCCCGTGGACCGCGCAGGCTGAGGTCGTACGGGATGAACAGTAAATCTCCGGAAAAGGGTTTTCTTCTCCGTTTTCGCCCTCCGCGGCTCCGGTGATGACCCCGCGAACACGGCGACTGCGGCGGCGAACCCGTGAACACCATAACGGCGGCGGCGGCCTCCCGTTTAATAACGGCGGCGGCGGCCTCCCGTTTAACAACACGCATCGCCCGCGACATCGACAAGAAAACCCCAAAACGGACAAACCGGAAAGAAAACTCGAACCACTCACCTTAAATCCACCAGCGGAGGAGGAGGAGGAAGGAGGATTGGCCGTCCTTGCTCGATCGGTTCCGGGCAGTTTCTTCTTTTCTCTTTCCGTCCCTCCGCCTCGGTTCCTACGCCGCATCTTGAGAAAGGGGAAAAAGGGTTTTTTCCCCTCCACACCCCCGGTCGGTTTAGCTTATACGAAGAGACTTTAAAATTATTCCCAGGTCAACAACCCTAGCCATTTTGAAATAGAATGAGGGGTCCAGATCGCCTCGGAAAGCGTGTCGATCGCCGGCACGCCTTCCGATGCACCGATGCTGATAGGCAACTTCAAAAATTATTTCTGGGAGATCCCGGGGTCGGAATTCAAATCCGATCGCGCCACCGTTCTCCATTTCGCGAGCTCTAACACCTAAAAATACCCGCGAACCCCGACGGTCTGCCCAGAAATTCTCGAACTTTCAACCCCCCACTCTAACACTAAGAAGATTCAATTAAAACCAAAACGGAAAACCGGAAGGTCGAGGTATTACAAAAAATAATTAAAGCAAACCAATAACATAAATAAGATCAAAGAAAACTGATCGGGGACGGATCCCGTCCGACCACCTCAAAAAGCGTGCCGGCCACATAGCACGGATTCCGATGCACCACTCAAAGGCAAACGCTTTGGCCCCATTCCGGGAGATCCATAAGTCGGAATCCGAATCCGTTCGTTTAGCCGTCCTCCGTTTTTCAAGCTCAGTCGCAGAAAAATACTCGCGGTCCAGGCCAGTCCATTACGGAAAACACAGTGAAAAGTTTTCCTAACCATCCCGTCATGAAAAGAAGGTATACAAAGGTATTGGAACGCCAGGACTCTACATCACTCACCACTTAAAAGAAGTTTCGTCCTCGAAACTTGATATTGGCCTGCGATGAATAAATCTGGGTAGCACTCGCTCATCTTTGACTCCAGTTCCCGAGTCACTTCACGTTCTTCCTGGTTGCTCCACAGCACCTTCACATAGGGGATCGTCCGGTTGCGCAATCCCTTTTTGTCCTCTCGTGCTAAGATCCGCACCGGTGTTCCGTCGAAGCTCAGGTCCTCTCTAAGCTCAAAAGCAGTGACCATCCATCACCCAAATCAAGCACGCAGGCTCGGAGCACATCATCGAGAATCCGGTTCACTTGCTCGGACTGTCCGTCGGTCTGGGGGGGGTGAAACGCCATGCTGAAGTACGGTTTAGTCTCTAGAGCTCATTGTAGACTTTGCCAAAGGTTCGACACCAGTCGAGTGTCTCTGGTCCACGTCGTACAGATAGGTGGAAAGAGAGTCGACTTCGTCAGTCGATCCACTGTGACTCAAACTGCATCGTGCCCTTGATGCGATGCAGAAAACCCGTGACGAATTCCATGCTGGTTTGCTCCCATTTCCACTCTGGTATAAGTAGAGATTGTAGTTTTCCCTGCTGGGCGCTGAAGTTCGAACTTTACTTGTTAACCATCTAGACGGCGAGTAGTGAACTGTGTTACATCCCCCTTTGGTTTAGTCCACCAAAAATTTTTGCTTGAGGTCCTTGTACATCTTCGTGTCACCTGGATGCGCCGCATAGGGAGCGCAGTGCGCCTCTGATAGTATCTCTTTCTTCAACTCTGGCAGCTCGGGCACGCAACCTCGCCCTCGAAACGTACTGTGTCGTTCGCACTCGCCGAAAAGTCGCTCGCGTGGTCCCGGGGTCTTGTCTCGAATAAACTGTATCCGTGCGCCCATTTTCTAACCTTCTAGGGTTTCTCTAAGAGGGTTGGCTTGACCATCAAGGACAAAAGTCGCGCGACAATACCGGTCCTGCTGAGTGCTCGCGCTTATCGATTTCCCCCCTCGATTTGACCCTTCCTGCTCAAAACATCCGCTACTACACTGCCTTTCCCGGGGTGATACTGAATGGACAAGCCGAGTCCTTCAGTAACTTCAGCCAATGATTCTACCGCAAAAAACAAATCCTTCTATGTGAACAAAACTTAGGACTCTGGCGATCCGAAAACACATCGTGATGAACTCCAAACGGTGGTGTCTCCAAAGCTTTAAAACGAAAACGACTGCTGCCAGTTCCGGATCGTATGTCGGGCAGTTCCTCTCACATTCTCTGTGATTCCCGTTGCTGCCACAACGTGCCCCAAAAAGTCCACTTCGCGAAGTCAGAACTCACAGTCTTGAACTTAGCAAACAGCTTCCGGTCCCTGAGATTCCGGAGAAAAAAATCCGTAAGTGCTCCTCGCGGTCGATTAGAGAGGTCGTCAATCCCGGACTTGTTCTTCACTGTAACTTTGCTTATCTCCCTACAGTCGATGCGTAGGCGTAGGCTTTCGTTCTTCTTTTGCACGAAGCGCACGGGTGCGCCCCAAGGCGATACACTCGGTCTGATGAACCCTCTATTCAGAAAAAAAAAACTCCTTGTGGTGCCTTAGATTCCCTCAGTCCCGCGAAGCCATTCCGCAAGGCGCCTACGGGGTAGGTTGCGTGTCTGGTAGAAGCTCGGAAGAGAGGGTGACCTCTCACCCGGGGTATTCCCGGCAATTCAGTCAAGGGGACGTCAGAAGAAACCCTTACAATGGGGTGTCAGTGAACGATGCAAAGGGTCGAGTCGCCAGGCTCACTCAAACCAAGTAGCTATACATCCGCCGAATACCTCGTGAACCAGTCCATTCCCAGCACCTCGTCGTATTCCTGCTTCCCGACTCGGAATTCCCAGTCACGACGCCGCCGGTCCGCACCCCACCCCAGCCGGCTCTGAGCAGTCAGCAACAAAGTCTCGCGATGTGTCGAGGTACCCCAGTCGTACTGCCCAACCCATACCAATGATCCTTTAGAAGTCCAAAACATCTAACCCGACGACGGGGAAAACAACCCACACAACGCCCTCACAAGGCTCCAAGCGGTGCCAACAAAACAGGCTGGGTTACTAACTATCATAAATTCTCCCCTGAAGACAACGAACTCACCTGTCACCAACACGGGCTGCTCCCCTCCGTCGCCGACGCTGGATACTTCCACCCGTCACCAACACGGGCCACAAGCTGGGAGCATAACCACCATCCCGGGCCACTCGCTCCGCCTACCCATCCTACCGAGGCGACGGTCGAAACTAACGTTAGGTTTCAGCTCTAAGACCTACCACCAAGTCTACTCCACAAAAAGGGCCGCGTACAGGGCCTCCTAGCCGAAGGTGACCAGAGCCAAAACTCCGAGTAGTCGCCAGATTCCCCCCCTTGACTCACACCTGCCCCAAAAGATCACCATCCACAACGCTTCCAAACCAAACCTCAAGGCTATAACCTAGTCATGGGAAGCTGGCGACAAAACCCACAAGGTGAGGTCCTACCTCCGACCTGGCACCGACAGGGTGCGACGCTCTAAATTGCCGCTATCTCTTGGTCCCAAACCGTTGCCCCACCAAGTACCGGGCACCGAATCGAGCGGTAAACTTCTAGACCAACAGTGACACTCCCAACTAGAAGAAAAATCAAAGCTCTAGGTCCGTTCGGCAAAGACCTCCAGGTACTGAAGACTATCCGTCTGAAATCTAAAGGGTCGGAAGAAGACAAGCAACGAGATCGGCGAGGAGAACCGTGTCAAAAGTTGCCTAGGTTCACTAAACGCACTCGAGGGATCACACGCCAACCCACCAGCAGGACAACCAAACCGACGCACTTGTGCCGAAAACAGAAACCCAACCCAAAGCTTTACCACCACAACCCCACTAAAAGGAGCCACTCGGGAACCCAACACGACGATCTCTACAACCAATCGCAGTGGTTACGGTGAAAAGCCGAACTATGGGTAACGATCATAGGGGAGGAATCCTCATTCCCACCAGTACCTTGCCCATGGTGCAAAAGGAATCGACCGACCACCCGCTGTAACTTAACACCAGGAAACCCAGAAGGTACAAGTTTAGACAAACAGCTATCCGGTTACCCATGGCCGACAGACGGCCAACAAACCAACAACCACCGGTGGGTTGTGCTACCACCCGAGCCATATCGAGAAAAGAACTCGATAGTCCCCGCACTCTCGCATTTGTTGCCGCAGGAGCTAGTTTTCCGCGGCCGTCGACGTCGTCGTATCTGCCTCCGCGTCCCCGGCCGATGATCTGGTACGGGCCATATCTGTACACACACAACATGAGTCAGCCCTAGACTTCACTTACAAAACAACGAACCACCTAGCGAGAGAAAAGGACTCGGACTCTTCCCCCCTCGATCACTCGCGTTCTACCTTCCTATGCCCTACCCATTTCATTCACCTGTAGGCAAGTGAGGTATCCCCACGGATGTCGGCATTAACTGTTGTGATTGAAAGAACCTCTCTGATACCATCTTAATCTGTCACGCCCCGGGGGTTTGTTTTAGCGGAAACGGTTCGCAAAAGTCAAACGTTTGACGTATAATTTTTTTTTTTTTTTGGATAAAAGGAAAACCCTTCTTCCCCGGCGCATGCCCAGACCCGCCGCATATACAGAATCTCTCTGCAAACGGACAGAGTCTCCTCTGTATATGCACGGCGTAGCATTTAGCACAAGCTCCGAACACAACCAACCATTCAATCACAACAGTCACTAACATACAACTAAATACCATATTTTATTAAAACGCACGGCCGATCCATTTGAAAGGATAAATCCATAGTCTTTGAAAAAGCGCCCACCCGGCACTCGGATTTTGAAAACGCATTTCGAAAACAGCATAAATCCACAGGGTTTTTGAAATCAGTGCCCACACGACACTTAAATTTTAAAAACGGTTTTCGCAGTCTTTTCTTTGGTTTTACTTTTTCTTTTCCAAACGGCCAACAGAAATAAAGGAAAGATAAATAGATTAGAGGACCACCAAATATAAAGCATGCCGACATCCACACCGACCCCACGAGAGTATCGAGAACCACACAAATGACTACAACGTAAATGAAATGTAAAGATAAAAGAGGAAATACAGTCCGGGGTCCCCAGCGACCTAGAAGCTCCTGCCCCGTCCTCACCGTCGCCTACCGCTCCCCCCGTCTGGACCCTGCCACGATGTGGGAAGTCAGTGACGAATAATAACAATAGAGCAGGAAAAGTAGTAAATCAAACTGTAAAGCAAACCGGAGTAACCACCCTCCCAAGCGTGGAGAGATAACCTGTGCCCCTGTATCCTGCAATACCCGGCCCCGTCGGACAACTAAACCGACGGGCCGTACCGTACCTGTAATACCTGGCCCCGTCGGACAACTAAACCGACGGGCCGTGCCGCACCTGTAACAAACCCGACCACGTCGGACAACTAAACCGACGGGTCGCACCGTACCTGCAAACACCCGACCACGTCGGACAACTAAACCGACGGGTCGCACCGCTCGCGCCTCGGCGCCTCAAACCCCGCAACTAATAAGGGGCCCCACTACGTCACCTCGTGGGTATACACGGGTCATAGACCGCTTTTTCGGAAAAGCGCACCCTTAGCGGTGGCCAAACCGCGGGTGCGCGTGCTGCAGCCTCGAGCAAAGTAACCATAACCACCACCATGTTAGCATCATAATGTATAATCAAGAGCAAACTATAACCGCTATCCCGGTATCAACATGATTTATAAACAAGCATAAAATGGTGACATGTGAAATCTAAAGTACCCCGCTAACATGTATAATCAGGAGTAGAACAATAACATGTAATATCAAGAGTGAAACGGTAACATGTAATATCGAAGGTAAAACGATAACACGCGATATCAAAAGTAAAACGATAACATGTAATATCAAGAGTAAAAGACTGCCGGAGACCGGCGCTAGACACCACAATAAAACCCACCTCAAGCCCGAAGGGGAAAACGTGCGGAAGTTCCAACCAAAATACCCTCGCCGTGTGCCCGAGCCGCTACAATAAAAATTAATTGTCAAAAACATCGTCGTGGTTGAAAACGCTCAAAAACGGCGCGAAACGGGCTACAAACGGGATTTCTGGACACTTAGGCTGAGAGTTGGTGCACGGGTCCAGGCGTGGACCGGGCTCACGGCGACAACGCAGCGGCGGCACAGACCAGGCGCACACTATGCGGTAGACCGCAGCGTCCTGGGCCGGGCCGCGCACGGGCTGCAGGCGCGCACCGGGTTCACGCGGCAGAGCGCGGTGGGGTGCACCGGGTGCACGCCCAGCGCGTGCACCACGCTGCTGGGCCGGGCCGCACACGGACCGCAGGCGTGCGCCGGGTTCACGTCGTAGAGCCCGGTGGCGCGCACCGGGTGCACGCCCAGGGCGTGCACCGCGCTGCTGGGCCGGGCCAGTGCATAGCTGAGACGCGCCGGGTGCACGCGTCCGGGCCGCCGTTTCCTGCGCCGGGTGCACGCCGTCCCGTGGACCGCGCAGGCTGAGGTCGTACGGGATGAACAGTAAATCTCCGGAAAAGGGTTTTCTTCTCCGTTTTCGCCCTCCGCGGCTCCGGTGATGACCCCGCGAACACGGCGACTGCGGCGGCGAACCCGTGAACACCATAACGGCGGCGGCGGCCTCCCGTTTAATAACGGCGGCGGCGGCCTCCCGTTTAACAACACGCATCGCCCGCGACATCGACAAGAAAACCCCAAAACGGACAAACCGGAAAGAAAACTCGAACCACTCACCTTAAATCCGCCAGCGGAGGAGGAGGAGGAAGGAGGATTGGCCGTCCTTGCTCGATCGGTTCCGGGCAGTTTCTTCTTTTCTCTTTCCGTCCCTCCGCCTCGGTTCCTACGCCGCATCTTGAGAAAGGGGAAAAAGGGTTTTTTCCCCTCCACACCCCCGGTCGGTTTAGCTTATACGAAGAGACTTTAAAATTATTCCCATGTCAACAACCCTAGCCATTTTGAAATAGAATGAGGGGTCCAGATCGCCTCGGAAAGCGTGTCGATCGCCGGCACGCCTTCCGATGCACCCATGCTGATAGGCAACTTCAAAAATTATTTCTGGGAGATCCCGGGGTCGGAATTCAAATCCGATCGCGCCACCGTTCTCCATTTCGCGAGCTCTAACACCTAAAAATACCCGCGAACCCCGACGGTCTGCCCAGAAATTCTCGAACTTTCAACCCCCCACTCTAACACTAAGAAGATTCAATTAAAACCAAAACGAAAAACCGGAAGGTCGAGGTATTACAAAAAATAATTAAAGCAAACCAATAACATAAATAAGATCAAAGAAAACTGATCGGGGACGGATCCCGTCCGACCACCTCAAAAAGCGTGCCGGCCACATAGCACGGATTCCGATGTACCACTCAAAGGCAAACACTTTGGCCCCATTCCGGGAGATCCATAAGTCGGAATCCGAATCCGTTCGTTTAGCCGTCCTCCGTTTTTCAAGCTCAGTCGCAGAAAAATACTCGCGGTCCAGGCCAGTCCATTACGGAAAACACAGTGAAAAGTTTTCCTAACCATCCCGTCATGAAAAGAAGGTATACAAAGGTATTGGAACGCCAGGACTCTACATCACTCACCACTTAAAAGAAGTTTCGTCCTCGAAACTTGATATTGGCCCGCGATGAATAAATCTGGGTTGCACTCGCTCATCTTTGACTCCAGTTCCCGAGTCACTTCACGTTCTTCCTGGTTGCTCCACAGCACCTTCACATAGGGGATCGTCCGGTTGCGCAATCCCTTTTTGTCCTCTCGTGCTAAGATCCGCACCGGTGTTCCGTCGAAGCTCAGGTCCTCTCTAAGCTCAAAAGCAGTGATCATCCATCACCCAAATCAAGCACGCAGGCTCGGAGCACATCATCGAGAATCCGGTTCACTTGCTCGGACTGTCCGTCGGTCTTGGGGGGGGGGGGGGGGGGTGAAACGCCATGCTGAAGTACGGTTTAGTTTCTAGAGCTCATTGTAGACTTTGCCAAAGGTTCGATACCAGTCGAGTGTCTCTGGTCCACGTCGTACAGATAGGTGGAAAGAGAGTCGACTTCGTCAGTCCGAGCTGCCCTTGCTTTTCATCTTGACTGTGTGGTTAAAGCTTGTATCGTGATGGTGACGCCGTGCATATACAAAGGAGACTCCGTCCGTGGGGTGAATTTGTATATGTGGCGGGTCTGGCACGTATCGGAGAATTGAGTTGTTTCAAAAGAAAAAAAAAAAAAGATATACGTTTTCCGCTTATTTAAAACCTCCAGGGCGTGACAACCGGCCTCCCCACGGCTGCTCCCGCGCTGCCTGCCCGCCGGCCGAAACAGTAACCAAGTGCCTCGAAATTCGTGTTTTGGCATCCGGGCTTCGAAAAATACAATTAAATAGTCCACTTTCATCGTTTTCGCATGCTGAGTCCAAATCCGATATCCGTTTTGCCCAATTCCACTTATAAAATTGGTCGAAGGCATCCAGATAAGTAATCTTAATCCAAATTTTGTGCCGGGTCCAAACCTGATGTCCGATTTGCGCAAAAGCACCTCTATCACACCGAATAAGCCTCCAGAAGTCGCTGATTACACTACAAAAACTCTGCAGAGATCCGGGTCATCACACTTGTGCTATTTTATATTCATCTTATATCTGAGTAGGTTTTAGCGATTCGTGTAAGTGAAAAATTTTGTGTGCACGGCGGATCTGTAGATGAGCCCAGGTTCTGGTTTATCCCCTGGGCGTGACATAGAGCCCTTCTTTCAAGGGTCCTCATTATTTGGGCCAATTGCCCATATAACTCTGATAGAGACGGCTTGAGTAGCGTCGTCTCCCCGTATGGCTCCAGAAAACTAGGCATGTTATCGGTAGAATATCGGTAAGGAATTACATGAAGGTCCCACCGGGAGTGCTACGAAGGTTGTTCGGGCCAAAATGTGGCTTGCATGGAATTGGCCCTTGGGTGACCCTCCAGAGGTGTCGAAGTGCGCCGCGTGCCAACATCGGGCCAAGGAGGGATCTGCTCGGCTGGGTTCTCCTCTGGTAACTCTCGCGCTTGATTGGCTTAGAGGAGCCGAATCGGGATGTGAACACAGAGGGAAGCTCTCCTCTGATGACTTCTCGCGACCACTCGGCCTAGGATAGTCGAAGTGGGGTATAGAGGTAGAGAGGGATTGTCGGTTTTGACTTAGAGTAGCCGAACCGGATGTGGGATAAATAAACACGAGGGGCTAAGAGCCGATCGTAGGTAGAAAAGACAATAAATGATACGGCTAATGAGTCGATTATGGCTTTATATTGCAAGAAAAGAGAATACAAGTGAAAAAAATGGATAGAAGGATTACAATTAAGTCTAATCCTAGAAAAGCAGTAAGGAAAAGCGGTAAAAGTTAAGTTACCCTACTCCTAGATGAGAAGACATACTGGGGTGGTACCGGGCTTACGATGTTGCTGGATTCCGATCTCTTCGATGATTCGCTTATTTATATAGTTTTCTAACCAAGGTTATTGGGTGCCGTTTTGAAATATCGGCATGACTTACGGAATCAATGTAAAAACTTCAACAGTTTCCTTCTCAGCTGATTATCCTTAATATGATATCTATCGTTTTCCATCTAGGTTCAACCCCAATTATTGTGCCGGAGCGTGCTCCTCGGCGCCTTCCACAATGGGCGCGGCTTGTCTTTTCTGGGTCAGTTGCGGGATTTGCGCCCGAGTCCCGCACTTCTTCCTTTTGGAGTCTTCCTTCTTTCGGTCGCTTCTTTTGTCCACTGATCCTCCTATCGGCTAATGTTTTCAACCGATAGCTTATGTCGCGTGCCACATTCTTGCGCAATCCAAGACACAGATCCCTTTTTCTTCATCGGCTGATATTTTCGGCCGATGCCATGCATCGCACATTGTTTCTCTTCCGAGACCGAGATCGAGACCGAAACCCGTTTCAATTAAGACGCGACTCCCGGCCTCTTTGCTGACTGAAACTCCCGTCAGCTGATATCTTTAGCCAATGATAGATGCCATTTATCATTTCCTCAAGTGACAAAAATTCTGATCTCAATAATCATTAACAGATAATAAATACTTTAAATATAAATAAATAAAACTTGTCACGAATGTTAAATGTAACAAAAAAAAAAAAAAGAATAAAAAGGAAAAAAAAAAATAAAATAGAAGAAGTTGAGAGCCTTTTTCAAAGAGGCATGTAGTTGAGGGGTCATCTTATATTTAGAGCGCGACCCGTATCATTCTACGTATATCCCGTGTGGAGCACGAGTTCCTCTCTTTTTCTCTTTCCCACTCCTCTCCGGGATACAAAACCCTAGATTCCCGGCGAGAGGAGAGGAGGGGGCGTGGATGGATCAGTGGAAGTCGACGGAGAGCCTCTTCCCCGCCGACCAGTTGGCGACGGAGGAGATCGCCGGCGACGTCTCCCGTCGCCGCCCTGGCGACGCGGCCCCTGATCGGTCGTATAGCCCGTGCCCTAATCCCAGGTTTGGTTCAATTCGCTCGATCTTTGTTTCTTTTTGAATCGTTAGGAACAAATTTGGTTAAAATTGTGCTGAATTGGATAAAAGCATTAATTTGGAGGACAAATTCATGTGTTTTTGTCATTGGAAATTGTAATTTTGGCATCTGGATTGATTCGAACTTAGATTGGATTGCTTCTGCTTAAAACTTTAGATGCTGTGAGAGAAGCAAATGTTTGCCTTACTTATCTCAACTGGAGTATCTGTCACTTCTATGTAAAATGTTAGAAAATTGACGTCACAGTTGCAGGAGCTGCAACTTGACCAAATGAACACTGGGTCTACATTTTTTTCTTGTAGTTTGGATAGCATTCGAGTCACTTAATCCTGGTAAAGTCCTGAACTCTGGTTGGCAGTTAGTTGGTAACATTAACGAGGAAATTGTCAATAATAATCTTGCCAACCATTTTTTCGTTTCTTTGCTTGTTCATTAAGTTGGTAATATAACTTTTGAGCAAAAGTTATTTGAGTTGTTACCTGTTATATTTTCATACCAAGAAACTGGGCAACAATGGTATTATAGACTACATTAGAGTTATTTTACCCTCAGCATTATTATTTCCTTGAAAATCTTCTTACATGTTTATACCATAGATACTTGCCCTTACGTAAGTATTTGTAGGTACTTGTACTACATGTGCTTGCACGTATGAACCAAAGAAGAAAGGTGCTTACACATGTATCCATATTTTGTAATTCTATTGAAGTTTCTTGATAACTTTAAGTTCCCTGCTCCTTGTGTATGAATATTAACATAAGCAGTTTTCAATTGAGATGCATAAGCACCTGTATGTATACCTGCTTACACTATTTGAAAAGGCGCGCCTGAGATATGCGCCTCAGCGCCCAGGCGCAAGGCACGTGCCTTGAGATGCATAAGCACCTGTATGTATACCTGCTTACACTATTTGAAAAGGCGCGCCTGAGATATGCGCCTCAGCGCCCAGGCGCAAGGCACGTGCCTCAGCGCCTTAGCAATAGCGAGGCGCAGCTCTATTGCTGAGGCACTTGCCTCAAGCGCGCCTCACAATATTTTAGAATAAATTGGTTGTGGGTTCAAGATATTGGGTTGTCGGATTTTGAAATTGATTTTTATACTTTAACCCGTTAAGATGAATTAAAGAAATCTAAAAAGAAACCCAATAAGCTATTAAGCAATAAAAAATCTCTTCCGCTAGCCCCTTTCCTCTGTTCGCTCGTTAGCCCCTTTCCTTTGTTCGCTCGTTCGCCCCTTTCCCGGTAGCAGCAACGGCGGCGGCGGCAACAAGAACAAGCAGCGGCGGCTACAAGAGGTAAATATTGCATCTATACTCTAGTTCTTCTCTTTTTAGCCTTTTTTTAGTTATTTTTTCATGGGATTTGATGTATTTGTGAGGTTTCTTCTAATTTTTTTTCCATATGTTTTTACTTTTTTTGTTTCAATTGCATATTTGTTGATTTGTTTTTTTCGTTCTTTGTCTAATTCTTCTTTTAGATTCTCTTTTTACAGACATTTACTTTTTCTAGACTTAAAATTTTATTCATAATTTGTTGTTCTTTAATTTTTGTTGACTTCTTGCTATCTATTTCATTGTTGATTTGTTGTAGCTTGATTGAATGGATCATGAAGAATATAAAAAAGATCCTGCATGGAAATATACACGTTTAAGGGATCCCAACAATAGAAATGATATCATCTGTAATTTTTGTGAAAAAATAACAAAAGGAGGCATTTATAAAGCCAAACAATATATTATTGACGGCTTTCGAAATGCAATAGGATGCCCAAGATGTCCGGCTCATGTCCGCGAGGAAATTAAAGAGTTTATGGATAAGAAAATAGCAGCGAAAGAGAGAAATCCTTTGATGTCTGATTTTGATGAAGTAGAGGGCTATGGTGATGATGATGATGAAGATGATATCGGAGAATATAAATCTTTTGGAAAAAGATGTCGAAGTAGTGAGAGTGTTGGAAGTAGCAAGTCAATAGCAAAAAAACGTAGTCATAAGGGTCCTATAGATGTGTATTTCGCTCGTGACGCGGAGAAGGCAGTTCAAGAAAGAAAGGAAGGAAAGATGAAGCAAACCACAATAAATAATGCATGCAAAAAGGAGTTGAGAGAGAAAGCTTGTAGAGACTTTGCCCGATGGATGTATGATGCTGGGATACCTTTTAATGCCGTTAATTATGATAGTTTTCAAGTAGCAATCGAGTTCATTGGGCAATATGGTTGTGGCATGAAACCATCGTCCGCATATGAGTTACGAGTTCCTTTTTTAAAGAAGGAGGTTGAGAGGACAAGAAATGCTTTGAAGTCTCATGAAGAGGAGTGGGCGAGGACTAGTTGCTCTTTAATGTCAGATGCATGGAAGGATAGGAGAGAAAGACCCTTAATAATTTTTTTTATGAACTCTCCAATGGGTACAATATTTCTTGGATCTTTTGATTATACTAATTATGTTAAAAATGGGGAAAGAATATTTGAATTATTGGATAATATGATAATTTCTTGGATCTTTTGATGATTCTAATTATGTTAAAAATGGGGAAAGAATATTTGAATTATTGGATAATATGATAGAGGCTATTGGGGAAGTAAATATTGTGCAAGTTGTTACTGATAATGAATCGGCTAATGTAGTAATCGGTAAGTTTTCTCCCTCTTAAATTCTTAATGTTTTTAACTTCCAATTTGTTTTATACTTTCTGTGTAACTGTAATATTTATATAACTAATAGCTATAGTTTTTCTTTCACTCAATTTTTTTTTAGGGAGATTGTTAAAAGCCAAGAGACCAAATTTGTTCTGGACTCCATGTGCTGCCTATTGCATTGATTTGATTCTCGAGAATATCGGAAAGATGCCGGTAGTACATAGAACCATACAGAGAGCCGTGACTTTGAATAGCTATATTTATAATAGCACAAGTGTAGTGAATATGATGAGACGTTTCACGGGCCAAAAGGTGTTGCTTAGACCTAGCATAACTAGGTTTGCCACTGCTATTCTCACCCTTCAACGCTTACACCGTTAGAAAAATAACTTTAGGAAGATGTTTACATCTGAAGATTGGACTAAGAGCAAGTGGGCAAAACATTGGGCAAAAGAATTACTAGCATAGTAATGATGCCCACGTTTTGGACCAACATAATATATACTCTTAAGGTTTTTGGTCCACTTGTTCGTGTTCTAAGATTAGTTGATGGTGAGAAGCGACCTTCAATGGGATGCATCTATGAGGCCATGGATAGAGCAAAGGAAGCCATTGCAAAATCATTCAATGAGAAGGAGTTAAAATATAATGAAGTTTTCAAATTAATTGATAAGAGTTGGGAATGTCAACTCCATCGCCCATTGCATGTTGCTGGTTTTTATTTGAATCCCATATACTTTTACTCAAATCCAAATATTGAGCAAGATGAAGAGGTTATGTCGGGGCTATACATGACTCTGCAACGATTGGTTCCAAGTATTGAGGAACAAGATAAAATAAGTGACCAATTAAGCATATATCGTAGAGCATCCGATCTCCTTGGACATGACTTAGCAATCTGACATAGAAATACAAAGTCACCAGGTATACTATTACTTGCATATTATTAGTTTTCTTAATTCTAAATTTCTAAATTCTAATAGAATTATAGAAAGCAAAATTTATTTATTGGTTTATTCTTCAATTCTATATCACAGCTGAGTGGTGGAGTTCGTATGGATCTTTTACACCGAACATGCAAAAATTTGTTGTTCGAATTCTTAGTCTCACTTGTAGTGCATCTGGGTGCGAGCGAAATTGGAGTGTGTTTGAACATGTAAGCTATAAAATGAATGCATAAGATGCTAAGCTTGAACTATAATTTATTTTCTTATGTTGCAAATCTGCAATATAAATTTAATAATTAATATGCCTATTCATTGAATGTTTTTTTTTTTTTTTTTTTTTTTTTTTTTTTTTTTTTTTTTTTTTGCAGCTTCATAGCAAAAAAAAGAAATAGGCTTGCACAACAACGTTTGAATGATTTGGTATATGTTATGTATAATAGAGCATTAATGTGTTGGTTCAATTTGCGTGATACTATTGATCCCATCGTCCTAAATGATGTTGATGATAGCAATGAATGGTTGACTGGAGCAATGGACAGTGATGGAGAGGGTGATAATGAGAAAGGACTTGTTTGGGAAGATGATACTTTGACATGGGTTGATGTGGCTAGAGCTGCTGGGGTTAATGAGCCTAGCCATCATATACGGTTTACACAATCAGTAAAAGCAAAAGGAATTGAAAAGGGAAAGAAAATAGAAAAAGAAAAGGGAATTAAAAAAGGAAAGGATAAGTTGTCATCATATCGACTGTCTTTATCCATTGATGAAGAGCCAGACTGGATTGATTTTGAGGATACAGAAGAACAAGAAGAAGAATAAGAAGAAGAATAAGAGTATGGAGATGCAAGCGATGAGGATGAGGATGAGGATGATGCTTGAAGAACGGCCAAATGAGATTGCGAGCATTGGCACCATAATTACCATTAAGTTTTAAGTTGAAAGTTGAAAATTTGAAATATATATATATTTTTAATTTGAGAACTTATATGCATGTGTTTTTTTTACTTTTTTATAGTTATTTTGTTTTTGTATGGTTATTTTGTGGTTTTTTTATATAGAATATTAAATTAAAATAGGTTTAGTAAATATGCCCCTCGCCTTCTTGAGGTGCGTGCCTCGCGGTGCGCCTCGCGCCTAGGCTCTAGAGGAGCGTTGCGCCTCACGCCTTTTCAAACACTTATACAATTGTCAGATTATTTCTTGATAACCTGTTTTAGCCATCTTTTAACATTTTTATATGCAAGGGAAGCTTAAGAAGGGTTGTCTTTAGCTAAAGAACAACTTAGACTATAGAATGCAAATGCATAGAGAAGGACAAAGTTCCTAGATGCTAGACGTGACTAGGCAGATTTAACGATCAAGGCATCTCAAAATTGAGAAATATTAGGAAATAATCTTAATTATTATGGTGAAATAACATTTTAATTTAGAACTTTGTGAATTGGATTGTCAAGTTACCAACATTTAATTCTGGGTCTAATTCAATATTATCTTCCGCACTGCTGAAGTAAAGTGGCTGGATTGCTAATGCTGCTGTTTTTTGGTTTTGGACAACCCTTAAATAATGAAAAATCAAAGGGTTTCTTAGAGTTATCCATTATGAATGCATATAATTTTATGTGAACAAGACTAATTCTTTATTGCTATTCACTTCTCTACATTGATGTACTAATTTGTTGCTTCTAACATTTTTCAGCCAAAGGGTAGAATATGAAGCCAGAAGTTCTATTGCTGCAAGAAAAGTTCAGAAAGCTGACCGCGAAAAATTGAGGAGGGACCGACTAAATGAACAATTCCAGGAATTGGGAAAAGCTCTAGGTACAAGCGATTTCACTTTTACATTTACGTAATGCTGTGGGAAAATTGATCTGCACACACAAATAGTAATTGATGCAACCGGAAATATAGTAACTCGAATAAAAGCTATATCATTCCGAAATTAAATGTTCTGATGCAATACTAATAAGTGCCAAGAAGAAAATAAATAAATTGAGGATTGAAAGGACCTATCGGGGTGCTTGGAGCCCTTAGGACTTCTTTTATCTTCAGAAAGTCATCTGAAAAAAATATTTTTAATTCATAACAAATTATAGTTCAACCCAGCTCAATTCCAACGCATAGCCACCATCAATCAGCCTATAGATTTGAAAGGGCAACAGCATAGGATACTAGCGATAAACGACAGCGAGAGGAAGGTGTAGAGGAGTAGAAACTCAATGTAGGGCAACTGGAGAAGAGAAGGGAAAGTGCCCAAAGCAGGGACAGCAAGAAGGCGATGGGAGAGTAGTAGTTTGCACATAGAAGGTACAGGCGGACAGCACAAGGGAGTAGCAGAATAACCAGCAATAGGAAAACAATATCAATCGTCAATCCCAAAAAGTCAGCAGAAGTTCTCAATTTATATGATAGATCAACTTAAGTCCGACTAGGAATAACATAAGTAAAGAGGATCAGCAATTGGGCTGTAAGTTAGACCAGCTATGGTTTAATAGATTTTAATTTTTAATTGAACCCAAACCCAAACACAAAAGCCCCATTGATGAAATCTGAACCAAAAGTCTAAATGGGTAAGAATTAATCCTAATTAGAAAGAAACCAAATGGGCAATTAATTAAGGTTAGACTAAGCCGAACTTGAACTGCTCCGAAAACCTATTAAAAACTAGCGAATGAGTTGAAATAATTTCAGCTAAGATAGAAATCTTTTTAAATCCCTCGCACATCATTGGGACTGCACACGACAAATCATCTAAAAATGACTAAACAATAAAAATTAAATAAAAATTCTTAAATAAAATTAAAACTAAAAGAAACAAATAAATAGGACAAGGCTCATCCTTGAACTGCATCATTGATCAACCTCTACAACCCCATTTTAACTTAACTAATAACATATCTCAGCCATTTTGTCATGTACATATTTTTCCATTTTGTCATGTAGATATTTTTATCTCGTGCTGTCGAACATTTGGATAGAGATAGTAAATTTGAATTGTATTTGAACTTTCAACAAAACGCCAAATTATGTCCTTGATTCCATTCAGATTGTTCTTGTTAATAGATTTGGTTGAACGATTTTAAATGATATATTGTAGCTTATCGTCAATGAGTGCTTCCCCTGTGATCTGGCATAATATATTTTATTGTGACACAATCATCTTTTTTTATGTTACTAGGCTATTTTTCAATCATGTTGGTCTCTAACTTCGAAGATAAAGTAGTAAAATACCATATACTGACAGCTTAAGACTTTAGAGACAAGTGGTTATTTCACAAGATATTATACTAGATTAGCAGGAGGTCTTGAGTTCAAGTCCGTCCAATCGTCCATTCTTATTTGATTTCTTCTCATTACATTCTAGTCTACATCCTGGACCTATCAAATCATCTTGAGCTCGTAGATAAGGTAGGGTATTGAGTATAAAAAATATTAAAACACTGCTCTCTAGCAGCACTAGCTTTTAGAGACAAACAAATCTTTCACCATGTTTAAACCACCATGTTTATCAGTTCCATGTCATTGTTAAACTTTGTTATTACCATGTGGCCAACAACAACCATGAAATTAGATGGATCTACTTTAGTCTTTACATGCTTTATATAGTGGTAAGAAATGTGTCCTATAAATGAACTACATGATATAACTAATTCTTTTGGTTAAAATGTTTTAGTATTGTATTGCCATCATGGATTTATGTAGACAGTAAAATATAACCACTAATAAGAAATTTTAACTGTCAAAGGTCATTAAGTTAGGAATTAAAATATTAGTGGCATCCCAGAGTTCCTTCTTTCAGATAATTCTGACTATTGTTTATTTTTTCTTTCTTTATTTAAGTGGAGAAGTAACACTAATGTTTTTGGAAATGGATTGGCATGACCTCAGAAACCTTTAAGCTACGCACTTTTTACACAAGACTAAACTTAAGAGACCTGAAAATCAAAATCAGGACTGTTGGACATTCTGCATGATCTAAAATATCTATAGACTCGTATACAAAAAGGTCACTAGTTTTCAAAACCTGTATTCCATGTGTTGAACAATGACCAGTGTAGAAAACTTTAGACCTTTGATTTTGATAGTTCTTGTTTGATGGTCATTTGAAATATGGTCCAAAATTTGCAGCTTTCCGCATAAGCATTTTATATATTATATATAACTTCTATTTGTATGAATTACAATTTTTGAACCTTTAAGGATGGGTTTCTTACAAGCCTGTAAGTAGTGTCTGTTATATTGGTTTGAATTCTGTATTTCCCATATCAGGTTCTAATGTAATACAAAATTATTTTTGTATTACAAGCTACTTATAGTTTTCCTAAATGTTTCGAATGAAATACAGATCCAGATCGACCCAAGAATGATAAGGCTACCATCCTCACTGATACCATCCAGATGCTCAAAGACTTGACTGCTCAAGTGAACAGATTAAAAGCAGAATGTGCTTCTCTAACTGAAGAATCACGCGAGGTAACACCATCTCAATTTCAAAAAGTTAGAATTTTTGGTGAGAAACTTACAGTCCTTTATTGAACTGCAGTGCAATTTGAAGATGGGTACTTGAACTTCGAAAATTGTGATTCATTACTTAACCTTACATTATTTTTGATTATGTATCTCTTGAGTTAGAACCTAATCGTATGTGTAACCTTCTGATAGATTTTCTGTAATGGCATACAATATTTTGGTCCTTGACGGAATAGTCTATAACTTTTTTTCTTTTTTGAAATAAAAAAGTAATGAAAGTTTAGGTAATAAAATCAAAATTGGAAAAAGTTAAGAAATCCATTTAAAATGTACTATAGTGTAGGTAAGGTCTGTTAGTTTTTACCTTAACTTTTTCTTTTCCTTTGTATAGTTGACACAAGAGAAGAATGAGTTTAGAGACGAGAAAGCCACTCTAAAAAGTGAGGTCGACAATTTAAACGCTCAATATCAGCAAAGGATTAGTACTTTATATCCTTGGGCCGCAATAGACCCTTCAATTATGAGTATATCTCCTGCATATCCATTTCCAATTCCAGTTTCAATTACCTCAGCTCCACTTCCTATACACTCATCACTTCCACCATATCCCTTTTTCCGAAATCCTAGTTCAGGACCCATTCCCAATCCCTGTTCTACTTTTATGCCTTATTCTCAGCTTTGCCATCCTCAAGTTGATCAGCTATCGACTCAACAGTCTCAATTTTCGCACCCCAATAGCAGTAGATCTCGTCCCACCGGCCAACAAGATTCAAGAAGCAAATCTTCTACTCACCAACAACCAAGTTGTGGAGGAGAGAGAAGTGATAATCATAGTGATGTGGTGACGGAGTTGGAACTAAAGACTCCTGGATCTGTGGGCCCTTCTCATTCAAAAATAGCAAACGATAAGGTAAAAGGTTATATGATTAGAACATAACTTGTAATGAATTCACACCATTATATTTGTGCAAATGTGCGCTTTTAGCAAGTGCCTATCTCGCCTGGTTTCTTGGAAAAGGTTCCTATTCTGAAAAGAAGAAGTGTGGTATAAAGCAAACAAAAAAGTCCAAGCGAGAAGCTGATAAGTAACTTCTGGTTTGCAAAAGCAGGAGCTGATAAGTAACTTCTGGTTTGCAAAAGCAGGAGCTCCAATCTTAAGCTTTTGTTCATTGCACGAGAACTATTAAACAGATTCTTAATGAAAAGCTATTATTGCATTTTCATTGAGCTTTACTTAAATAACATTTTTGTAGAAGCTTCAGGCAGGACAAATGGGCCATGAATGTGGTGCGGTAGTTTTGAATTTTACTGCAGATTGTGCTTCATTAGAGAACAAACAGCACATTAGAGTAATAGTTCCTGACATAGCGACTGTTATTTATTGTAGGATTTGTCTTCTGAAATGAGGATAGGGAAACAGTGGCAGCCGGAGAAGAAGGGGGGCGGTTTTGCTATAGAGGGGTGCAGTTCAAGCCGGCCTTCTTCTTCCGGTGGTGGCGTGCAGCAGAGCTCTTCTAACAGCGTTGGGGATGGCTCGGTTGCTGATAAATAGCAAGACCTGAGCAAATGGCTTGAAGGGATGGGTCCCGGCCAAGCCTGGTTTTAGGCATAGACAAGATAGGTCGGGTCGGATCAAATAGAAAAAAATCTTGGGCCAGGCGTTAACAACTAAGGAAAGAAACGTGTGCTCCACCCGGATTTTAGCAATCCTCTAAATTTCAGGTCTGGACCAGCCGTGTGAGTTTGGGCTGGTCTGTCAGGCCAGATTTTCTCAAGGCTATCAACAATTATCAAAGAGCTCAACTTTGACAACCGCGAACCATAATTCTTGCTGATGCGAGACCAAGTTTGATGACTCAATCATGGTACTTCTAGCATGAAACGGTGTGACATGCTAAGAGACGTGAGCTCATCATAATGAGAAAATCTACTCTGTTGGTGATTCCACATAGGCTACGAATGATATCAGGTGTCGCATAAAGAGTGCTATAGTATTTTCAAATAGAGAACTGCAAGAAGAAAATAGTGTTGCTTCATCGGCAGTACTTTGATTGAATTATTGTATGTCATTCGTACATGTATAACCAGCCTAAAGAGTCACAACTTGCTGTGTATAATTATGGAATTTGTGCAAGTAAATAGGACTGTAAACGTGTAAATATTTAAAGGCGTCTCCAAACTTCTTGTGGTTGATCTCTGCTAGTCCGGTATTTTTTCTTGTAATTTCTACATGGAGAAAATTGTGTGGAAAAATTGTATCAAGATGACACTCTTTGAGCATTGTATGGCAGGAAATGCCGATCTCTATTGTATTGGCGTGAGATCGGTGGAAGGTCAACCTTGGGCCAAATATTTTGTAGGAGGCCGAGGAGAAAGTAAGAATTGCGCATCAACGGGCAATGCAGGCAAAAGGGTTACGCCGACAAAAGGCGACGCGATTTGGAATTTGGCGTCGGTGATCATGTATTTTTAAAAACATCTCCTTCAAAGAGTGTAGTGCGATTTTGAATACGAAGAAAGTTAAGCTATCGCTTTATTGGCCCTTACGAGGTGTTGGAGCCGGCCGGTCCTGTGGCTTACAGAGTGGCATTGCTTATAGAGTTGGTGGGGGTACATGGTGTTTTTCATGTATTCCAACTCTGCCAATATATTCACGACTTGATTCATATGATCAACTAGCTACCGCTGAATCTACGGGAGGACTTGAGCTATGATGAGTACCTGTGGAAGATAGTCGATCGGCAGGAGAAGAAGTTGAGGAATCGTTCCATCACATATGTGAAGGTGTTGTGGGCTAACCATGGTGAGCGAGAGGCCACTTGGGAGATCGAGAGCACAATGCAGGAGCAGCACCCTCACTTATTCGAAGAATAAATTAAGGTATGCGAGATTTCAGTTTCGCGGACGAAACTCCTATAAGGAGGGAGGGATGTAGTACGCCGGCTTTCGCTAAATAGCAAAGTGCGGCCAAATCACTCTGAGCATGTTCAAAATGGTATTAAGAATGAGTCTAGAGTATGTTGGTTCGAAACAAAAGTCTTTCGGATCAAAGTTGAGTTGGAAAGTAAGCTTGGGAAGATCAAAATTTGCAAACTTCAGATTTTTGAATAGCGTACCGGTATCCCAATCACGTACCGGAACTCAATAGAAAGCTGGAAAATCCAGCTCTTGGGTTTTTTGGCCATTCAGAGGTGACGTATCGGAACCAGCCCTTGCGTACTGGTACCCCAGCCCGTGTACCGGTAGTCCAAGCTCTTGACAGCAAGTGCCGAGTTGGTGGAACTATGGCTAATTGTGGGTTTAGCGGGGTTAAGTTGGCTTAAACCCCCTCCCGACCACAGCTAACACCCATTTCCCTCCTCTCTTTCTCATTTTTCTTCTCTTTCTCTTCTCTTCTCTCTCTAGAAGTTTGAAAGAGGAAGCCCTAGCTTAGGGTTTGAAGGAGTTGATCTCATGGAGGGCTAAGGATTAGAAGAAAGCTTCCAGGGAGGCTTGGGAAGGAAAATGAGTCTTCTTCTTCATGTTTTGAAGCAAGAACAAGAGGTAAGTCTTTTAGGGTGGGTTTTAGTAGTTCTGAGTTTTTATGGATTTAAAAGAAATAAAATGATCTCTTATGAATTCTAATCCCATTTTTAGAGAATTTCTTGAAGATGTGAGAGATCAAACCCTTCTTCTTCCAAAGAAAACATAAGGTGGGATATTCTACTGAAAGAGGATGATCTCAACTCTTTTTCTTGCTTTTCAAGTTTCAAGCATGATAGTAAGAGTAGATTTGTAGAGGACTCATAACTATTGAGAAAATTAGGGTTTAACCCTAAGGAGAAAATTGAAATTAAAACCTATTTATAGGTTGTTCTTGCGTGTGGTCAAGTGGAAATAGAACTTAGAAGAAAACCTAGGTCATGAGGTCATACGTGTGGCATAAAATCTAAACTGTCACGCTCCGGGGTAGAAAGTTGGATCCAGGCTCGCCAACAGATCCGCCACCTATACGGTAACCCCATATAGGCGAAACGTCTAACCTGCAAAATATAGTATTACAGCTATATAGATATCAAAGCGGGAAAAATAAACTACTGTAAAGTAAAAATCTAAACCTCTGTACAACTGAAATAAAAGTACAAGATCAATCTCCCACAAAAAAAATAATACAATAATCTAAATCCACTGTAACAAGTACAATCAAAATCCTCCTATACAACATCTATGAATCTAAAAAGGGAGGTAAACTAAAAACTGTAATAATACATCAGTGTGCAACAAAATGCCACAATGCGGGATGGTGCAATTATCTCACCAAAATAAACTACACTGGTAGGGATCTATTTCGCGACTCCCTGCGCTTGATCCGTCAAGCCAGCTGGAGCAGGAATGGATGGAAAAGCCTCTGCAAAACTGCCACCAACAGAGGGTGTGAGAACTACGTTAATAAGTAGTTCTTAGTGGGTATCGTCTCCAAGCCTAACGGTCTGCCCACTAAGTCTATTAGAGGCATAAAATAACAGAAAAATTTTAATAATGAAAGGATAAGATGGAAAGAAATATATAACTATCATGCTTCTATCTACGATGCTCAATGGGTGAAACAGATGATAATATGCAACCACTCTAACTCGAGGTACCCAATCGACCCAATCATACTAACTGCCACATAGGGTCCAGTCAAATCTGAGGTCGCCTACTACCATTACATCAACGAAGGACTGAAATTACGTAGGGCGAACCAGTCAAACCTGCGCCCACCTACTACCATTACATCCATGGAGGACTGGAATTACGTAGGGCGTCCAGCAATTACTGCGTCGACAAGTCGCGATAGCAAAGTAACAGGCCCAGCTTCGGAGTAGCACTCGAGAGGAGCGACCCCACCGAGGAAAGTATTCGCGCATCTCTGTCGACCTCAATATGGCTCATGTAGGCTATAGTCCAAATCCACGATCAATTAGATCGACAAAACTCAACTCACAACACTAACCCACTGGCGGGAGGTGTCACGTTCCGGGATCGAAACTGTGACCTGGGCTCGCTAACAGATCCGCTGCCCATACAGAAAGCCGTGCATAGACGAAGCGTCTAACCTACAAAAGATAGTACTACAGGTATACACTCAGATCTGAAAATAAATTGCTATAAAATAAAATCTAAACCACTGTACAATTAGAATAAAGTACAAGATCCATCTCCTAAATATAAATAATACATAATTTGATCCGCAGG
>CM054931.1:14121968-14163087 GCA_029168755.2 Tillandsia fasciculata | reverse complement strand
TGAATCAAAGCATAATAAATTTCTAAATGCATAAAAAGATGCAATTAAAGTCAATTAATGATTTATGCTCAATTAAATCCTATGCATAAACCATAGATAAAGAACAAAACAAAAAACAAAAACAAACCTAACCTAAGCAAGGTTTCAAAAAGATTTTATTTCAAGGAAAGCATGCCAATTGCTTTACGCAAGTGAATGAAACGTTTTTGATCCAAAGGTTTTGTTAAGATATCAGCTAATTGATCCTCAGTTGAAATATATGACAGTTGAAGAATGTTTGATTCAACTAGCTCTCTAAGAAAATGATATCTAAGTTCAATATGTTTTGTTCTAGAGTGCAACACAGGGTTTTTTGAAATATTAATGGCACTAGTGTTGTCACATAAAATGTTTACCGAAGTTGTTGAAATCCGGAAATCGCTCAACACGTTTCATCCATATCAATTGGGTTGAACAACTTCCTGCAGAAATGTACTCCGCTTCGGCAGTCGAGAGTGCTATGCAATTCTGCTTTTTACTGTGCCATGCAACAAGGCAGTGGCCAAGATAGAAGCATGCACCACTCGTGCTTTTCCGGTCATCCACTGAACCAGCCCAGTCGGCATCTGAGTATCCAACAATATCCAAAGTCGTTCCATAGGATACCAAATTCCGAAACTGATTGTACCTTTGATATATCGGATGATCCGCTTCACACCGCTTTCAGGTGAACCTCCTTCGGTGCTGATTGATATCTCGCACAAATCCCAACACTGAAGGATATATCCGGGCGACTAGCCGTGAGATATAGTAGACTACCAATCATACTGCGATACAGTTTCTCGTCTACATTCTCACTATGTGATTCACTTCCAAGTCCCTTATGGCTAGTTCCCATTGGAGTCGGAAAATCCTTAGAATTTTCAAGATCAAACTTTTTGACCAACTCCAGTGCATACTTGGATTGACACAAGTGAATACCTTCATCGTTTTGTTTAACTTGTAATCCAAGAAAATAAGTCAATTCGCCCATCATGACATCTCAAATTCGCTTTCCATGGTCTCCGCGAATTTTGAAGCATCATTATCTCTTGTTGCTCCAAATACAATGTCATCGACATAGATTTGAGCAACTATGAAATTGTTTTGATAATGCTTCACAAAGAGAGTCCTGTCAGCTCCCCCTCGAGTGTAGCCCTTTTCCAAAAGGTGCTTTGTCAACCTTTCGTACCATGCTCGCGGTGCTTGTTTCAGACCGTAAAGAGCCTTTTTCAGTCGAAAAACATGGTTAGGTAGTTTATGATCCACAAAACCTTTCGGTTGAGCCACATAAACTTCCTCATTTAAAAACCATTTAAAAATGCGCTCTTAACGTCCATTTGAAATAATTTGATTTTAAAATGACAAGCAATCGCAAACAATATACGAATGGACTCGAGTCTAGCTACAGGGGCGAAAGTTTCATCAAAGTCTATACCTTCTACTTGAGAGTAGCCTTGAGCAACTAACCTTGCTTTGTTCCTGATGATAGTACCTTCTTCATTTTTCTTGTTCTTGAAGATCCATTTGGTACCTATCACATTGTGTTGCTTCGGAGGCTTCGTTAATTCCCAGACTTTGTTTCGCTCGAATTGATGGAGCTCTTCCTGCATTGCTTTAATCCAATAATCATCTTGGAGAGCTTCATCAATGTTCTTTGGTTCGATTTGTGATACATAGCATGCAAATCCGCAAACCAATTGTCTCCTTGTTCTAACTCCTTCTTGTGGGTCTCCAATGATGTTCGTTTCAGGGTGATCCTTGGAGATGCGTAGCGTCTGAGGTAAAGGAGTAGACGGAGGTAGACGAGATGATTCCTGCACATCAGTTGAACTTGAAGAACCGTTAGATGCATCATTATTATTGGAAGAATTGTTAGAAGAAGATGCATTAGCAGGTGTATCATCATCAAGAGAGATATCGAGGGTAGATTTTTCAGATTCAAAGTGAAAAGCTTCATCTACCTTAACATTTATCGATTCTACGATCGTCTTAGATTCTAAGTTAAAAACTCGATATGCTCTACTGTTTGTAGAATAACCTAAGAAAATCCCTTCGTCACTTCGAGAGTCAAATTTTCCAAGATTCTCACGATCACGTAAAATAAAACACCGACTCCCGAAAGATACGAAAATATTGATGTTAGGTTTTCTACAAAACCATAGTTCATATGGTGTATTCAAAGTCCCCGGGCGCAAGTACACTCGATTGATAACATAGACAGCCGTGTTCACCGCTTCAGCCCAAAAATATAAAGGAAGGTTCCGGCTATGAAGCATAACACGAGCCATCTCCTGTACGACCCTGTTCTTGCGCTCGACTACACCATTTTGTTGAGGTGTGTAGGTGCAGAGAATTCATGTTTAATGCCGTTAGAAGAGCAAAAATCAATGAATTTGGAATTTATGAATTCCCCACCTCTATCACTCCTAACTCGAGTAATCTTTCATTCTTTTCAATCATAATACGATTGCAAATTTCGAGAAAAGAATCAAAGGTATCAGCTTTTTCTTTTAAAAATGCTACCCAAGTATATCTAGAAAATCATCAACCAATAAGAAAATATACCATTTACCTCCCATGATGGTTGACGAGTTGGCCCCATTAAGTCCATGTGCAAAAGTTCCAAAGGCCGTTTTGTACCTATGTGGTTCAAGTTCTTGTGTGCAGTCCTAGACTGTTTTCCCTTTTGGCAACCGCCACACACAAGGTTTTGTTCAAAAGAAAGTTTAGGAACCCCCTTGACCACATCTTTGTTCGAAATTCTAACAAGTTCCTTAAAGTTTATGTGACCTAGCCTTTCATGCCAAAGTGTTTCATTTTTCAAAGATGCTAGGTTACATTTTTCAGAAATCTTATGAGGAACTACATAACAATTGTTTTCTGATCTAACCCCCTTTAAAAAGAAAGCATGGTTCATGTCAGTTACAGTGCATTTATCAGATGAAAAATTAACTGAATAACCACTATCACAAAGTTGACTTATGCTTATGAGGTTAGTCTTAAGGCCATGAACAAATAACACATTATTTAGAACCGGGCCATCTGGAATAGCTACTGTTCCCTTTCCAACAATTTTGGAAGACCGACCATCTCCGAAAACAACAAGTCCTCCGGAGTTTTTCTCAAATGTTTGAAAACAGTTTTTTATCGCCGGTCATATGACGGGAACACCCGCTATCCAGATACCAAGACGAACTATCATATGCATGCAAGGAGATATTTGTAACGAGACAAGGGAAAATTTCACCTTTGCGCACCCAAACCTTTTTGGAATGCGTCGGTAGTGGTCGTGAAGTTGATCTCCTAGGTGAAAGCGTCTTGCTTGAAGAATTGCTGCTCCTTGATGATGTCGTCTTGAGCGTGTACTACCAAGGCTCTTTTCCTTCAAATGAATTGCATTTGATTTCCGAGGAATCACCCTTTTGGTAGTCATTGCAAGAGGTGCTTGAGGTGTGCGTTTGGCTCCCGTCTTGCAATATCTCCTTATGTGCCCTGAAATGCCACAACGAAAACATACCTTAGATCTTGACGATCCGAGGAGGATGTAGTAGGCTTGTTGTCGTTGCTTGTCGTGAATTCCGGTGTCGGAGGAGGAGATACCGACTGAGGCACAAATACTGTCCCACTCGAACTTGGAATGTCTCCAGTTTGAGTGTATCCGAGGCCGAACTTATTTGTTTGACCAAGACCAAGAAGTCTGTCCAACTTACTCCTTCCAGAAGAAAATCTCTTTAAGTCATCCTTCAGTTGGCGTATGGTCTCCGTCATTTCCAATTTTTCCTGTCGAGCCTCGCCGTTGAGCTTCAAGAAGTAATTCGCTTTGTTCACCATATCTACATAACTCTTCTCGAAATGCTCATTGGACTCTTGAAGGGAAACATTTTTTTTAATCAGATTGTCCCTTTCCACTTCAAGATCGGTTGAGAGAAGATTACCCTTTTTACTTCTTCTTCGAGATCCTGCAATCTCCCTCTCAACCCCTTGTTTTGTTTAGCCAGTTTCTTTGAATCCCTCAAAAGTCTGTGGTAGGCTAAAACAAAATCTTCACCTTCCGATTATCTGATTCATTGTCCGTTGCAATCTTTTCAACAGTGGAGTTGGACAGTGACTCGGATGTACTTGCCATTAAGCACATGAAGGGTGAAGATGTAGTGGACGCGTGGAATGCTGTCGCGTTGTCTTCTTCATCACTTGAGGATGACTCATTTGACGTGGAGTTGTCATCCCAAGTGACGACTTGCATCGCCTTCTTCTTTGCCGGATTCTTGTTGGGACACTCCGTTGAAATGTGGCCGTAGCCTCGACATTTGAAGCACTGAACTTGTCCCTCTGAACTTTTCTTATCCTTTGAGAAGTTCTCTTGCTTTCTTGACTTGTAGCTTGAAGATCCTTTGCCTTTCTTCGACTTTCCGAAGGATGGAGATTTGCTTGAATTACCCCTTCGGAAGTTGCGGCGAAACTTCCTTGTCAAGAGAGCAAGCTGCTTCTCAAAGTCCTCCATAGAAAGGTTCTCGTCGTCGTCCGAGGAGGATGAATCCGCGTCTTCTTCTTTAGTTGATTTCAATGCATAACCTGAAGACTTAGAAGAGGATGCCTTTCCAGAAGAATAGTTAGTAGGAAATGTCATTTCATAAGTTTGTAATGCACCAACTAATTCTTCAACACGCATTTCGTCCGGGTGTTTAATTGTTTCAATGGCTGCGACCTTCGGGCGAAATCGTTCAGGAAGAGTTCTTAAAATCTTTCTTACAACTTTAAATTCTGGAATCTTCTCTCCCAAGTTAGCACATGAGTTTACGATATCTTGCAATCGTGTGTAATAGTCAGTGAAAGATTCATTCTCTGCCATAGAGATAGAGTCAAACTTGCTCGTAAGCATTTGCAGTTTCTGAATCTTCACTAGGTTAGTTCCCTCATGCGTAACTTGAAGAACATCCCAGATTTCTTTCGCAGTCTCACATGCCGAGACGCGAGAGAACTCAGTTTGTGACAAAGCATTAAATAGAGCATTATTCCCTTGCCATTGTAAGAAGAAATCTATCTCTTCCTTGGTCCATTTCGACCTAGGTTTTAAGGTGCGAACATCATCTAAAATTTCAGTTGGATTAGACCATCCTAATTCAATTGATTGCCACACCCTTTCGTCGATGGAAATTAAAAGGCTTTCATCCGCACTTTCCAGTACGCATAATTTGTTCCATCAAAGAAAGGGGGTCGATTGATGTTTCCACCTTCAACCATTGTTTACAACCCTATTCCCGCTCTGATACCACTTGTTGGGTTATAAGTATATGGATCTAAATAGGGGAAAAAACACCTAGAGGGGGGTGAATAGGTGTAAACAATAAACACTCAAAAATCATTGCGCAATAAAACCCAATGCGGAAAAATAAATGAACACGCAAGATTTTTACGTGGAAAAACTCCAAACCGGAGTAAAAAACCACGGGACCGATAACACGGCGAAATCCACTAGAATTAACACACGTACAAGGTGATATAACGTACTCACAGACGACTCAACCTTTTTCATACGCTCCTAGTAGATCTTCCCGCTCGCTCCACGACGCTTCTCGAATCCACGATCTGCGCCCAACGCTGAATCCACAGCGTCCAACGTCGAGTCCACGACGTCCAACCGAATCCACGGTCTTCACCCAAGTAGCACGCTTCGAATCCACGAACGTACCTCGCTCCGAATCCACGAGAGCGGTTGCACCTTGAATCCACAAGGCCACGCGAGTCCACGCGCCGATTTGGGGTAAATCGTTGTTTTTTGGGTGGTGATGATCCGCCGAATACTTAGATCAAAGATAGATCGGAAATACCATCTAAGTATTCATTGATTTGATTCTACTCAAAATGTGAGTATGGAAAACCTAGAATCAAATCAATCAATATAGATGAAGAAACATAGAATAAATCTATTGATTTCCTTTCTTCTCTATATGTGGATTTTTCTTTTCGGCTATTTTTTCTGATGGCCGTTATTCCATGCCCTAGAAATGAATATAGGGCCTATTTATAGGTTAGAAACCATTGGAAGAAGATACGGATCAAAAACTGCCTTTTCTGGAATTTTTACCGACGGCGATCCGGATTGGAATTGGCGATCCGGATTGCAGAAGCAAGAAAGACGATTTCCAGAAAAACAAGGGTTCGGGATCCGGATCGTAAAGTCCGATCCGGATCGTTCATACAGTTTTACCAGAACATCATGTTCGGGATCCGGATTGCAAATCCTGATCCGGATCGAGGAAGCAAACAGGTAAAACCAGTGTTCGGGATCCGGATCAGAGGAGGCTGCGATCCGGATTGAACCAGTGTATGAACCAACACCCTTCGGGATCCGGATTGCCGAGCACGATCCGGATCCTGAACATGTCCCATGTCCAGTTTTTGATGTTTAAGCAATAAAACCTCTTCCAGGTGTTTCTACACTATAAGAAGTATTCGGATCATCAAAATCTTTAGTTAAACGTACCTGATCCTTTTGAATTCTTCTTTCTTGAGATTGAGGTATATGATCCAAAGTTTCTTCATCTTCAATCTTCAAGACTTAATACATTCACGAAATACGCCAACTCAAATTCCGTAACAATCTCCCCCTTTGGCGGTTTCGTGACAAAACACAAATCCACAAAAGAAAATTCAAAAAGATATTTTTGTTGCTATCACCATACAACAAAAATTTACAAAAGAGATCCAAAAATTAAAAACATGAGATAAACTCCTAAAACAGACTCTAGACTTAGACATCTGACATCTGTAATCTCTGCACAAAAAAATCATTCTTGACAAAAGAAATCGTTAGATACCTCAAGAATTGAAACATACAAAACCAAATACAGAGATAGAGTTTATTCTCATCATGACATTTGAAAAATTCAGATATGTAAGAGAATCATAGTTAAAACCAACATATCTTCTAAGCATTCAAAAACCAAATGTCACAAAGTGTTAGTCCAACATCAACTTGTTAGTCATATTACATGCCCAAATAGTTAGTCGAATAGTTAGTAGGAGCATGCACAAATCACAAGATAAAAACCAAAGTTGAGTTGAGTCATACTTACCTTGATTCACACATATTCACATCATCAGTCATTGTATCATTGTTCAAAGTTCTCTCTAACTCTCTCCCCCTTTTTGTCACAAAACAAAGCCAAAACGTAGCAAGAGCTACAATATGTAAGGAGAGTTAACAAGTTCTATAATCAAGAAAAAACCTGAGAACTAAACTACAAGTTAGACAAAAAGAAACGGAACTTAAGAAAAAACTAAAGTAAGTCAAGAGCTAAGTCCAAAACGAAAAGCCTAGAGCTGCGTAAAGTCATAGAGCAAAAGAACAGAAGGCGCTGCTCAGTCTGATGAATCTGAACTGGTACAGCTCAGCTTGTTCAAAATCCCTTTAAGCATTTCGAAATAGTTGAATACTTCTTCTTGATCTTCTTGTGTTCAGAGGAAATTTGCTGAAGTTCTTTCGATATTCTTTCTTGTGCAGCAGAGAGTCTTTGTTGTTCCTGGCGAAGCGATTCCAATACAGCATCGTCTGTACCCTGTCTTTCGAGTGTGATGGATGCTGTCTAGATGCAGATGGTGCATCCAGTCCCTTAACCCATGGAGATTCAGTTTGTAGAATTCCAGAAAGTGAGCGTGCTCTGGTAAGAGGCCCACTATGCTAACTTTCACTTCTTTGGACATTCTTTCGTCTTGTATATTGCTTAGTTGTTGAGGCAGATTTCATAAGCCTTTTGCCTTTGACAGATTTCCTGTTTTCCTCATCAATTTTCCGTTGAACATCTTTGAAGAATTCATCCCATTCTTCCGTATCGTACTCTGAGCTGTCCTCCCTGCCTTCGGTTGTCTGTCTACTGTTGAAACATCCGGTTCCTCTTTAACAGATGTACTCTTGTGCACCATTGTGACAACAAAGGATTAACCAGGAGATGCCATTGATCTAGTGCTTTGAGTTTTAGAAAGTGTCCTGTGAAAACCAACTCAAGAACACATGAAAAATCGTCAATTTTGAAAAATTTGAAAAATTGTACCTAGACAATCATAATCATGTAGAGAAGCCAAGAATCAAATTAGTTTTCCAAAAAGAATTTTAAAAATAGATCAATTCCATGATTTTCAAAAATTCCTCTTTTATGCCCTAAAACCGAATTTTTAGAAATCGAAGCCTAAAAACTCGTTAATCAGAGAAAACCCAGCATAAAAGCAAAACTAATTGACCCAGAGTTCTTATTTCAAAAGAAATTTGATCAAAAACCATTCACAAACGAAAAAGATCCAAGATTTCAACTCACGTTTGATGAAAAAAGAAAAACTGTGAAAAACCGAGTTTTGATCAATAAAACTTACTTGAATCGAAGAACTTTGAGTTTGGAAGCTCCAAAATGCAAGAAATCTAGAGAGAGAAGCTCTAGAGACTTAAGAACAAAAGATTAGGGTAAAAGAAATCAAATCCTCTTTGTTCTTATAAAAACCCTAGCCGTGATCCGGATCGGATCGAGAATGTGATCCGGATCGGCTACCCGCAGGAAGAATCCTGCGTTCGGGATCCGGATCACTTACCCCGATCCGGATCGGCTTCAACTTTTTCTTCAGAAAAATTCAGAAAAATTCCATAAAATCCAGAAAAAGTATGTAAGCACTTTACCATGTCAACTTTAAACAAAAATCATCGTTTCATACAACAAGAAATAGATTATACAAAATCTATCAAAAATATCCAAAAATGAAACGAAAATTTACGAAAGTTAAAACACTTAAAGTTGAACAACTTCAATTACATCTATCCTGATCTTATGTGTAATGCCTTTATCAAATCATCAATTTTGGTAAAGAAAATGAAATACCAAGATCAATAGATGTTTGAAATCCCAGATAAGTTAAATAATATATCTAGACAATCTGTTGAAGGAGTGGCTCTTTGAGCATCTTTTATCAAAAATCCCACCTTATACCAACCATGAAATACGACTGAGTCAAGTATTTCAATATGAATTTCATCAACATTTTTAAAACAAAAATTTGCTTTTCATTCATGGAGTATCTTTTTCTTTCTTTCATTTTCTCCATGTGGTGGTAGTTTTCACACTCCTCATTGGGATGTAACTCTTTCCACATCTTTTGAGCATTTCACATTTCATTGACTCCCCCTCAATTGGCTATCAATTATTTAATATATAAGGTATTCAACCAAACCATTGATCTCGAATTCATACTCGACTAAGCAATCAAATATGATAATGACTATACCAAGAGATCATTGAGAGAGAAATTGACTTTGATCACTTAAAAGATGGTTTAATTAACGTAAATGATCATTGCAACATTGAAATATTATGACATCAAAAGCATAATAAATTTCTAAATGCATAAAAGGATGCAATTAAAGTCAATTATGATTTATGCTCAATTAATGTCCTATGTACAAAACATAGATAAAGAACAAAACAAAAACAAAAACAAAACCTAACCTAAGCAAAGGTTTCAAAAGAGTTTATTTCAAGGAAAGCATGCCAATTGCTTTACGCAAGTGAATAAAACGTTTTTGATCCAAAGGTTTTGTTAAGATATCAGCTAATTGATCCTCAGTTGAAATATATGACAGTTGAAGAATGTTTGATTCAACTAGCTCTCTAAGAAAATGATATCTAAGTTCAATATGTTTTGTTCTAGAGTGCAACACAGGGTTTTTAGAAATGTTAATAGCACTAGTGTTGTCACATAAAATGGTTACCGAAGATGTTGAAATCCGGAAATCGCTCAACACGCTTTTCATCCAAATCAATTGGGTTGAACAACTTCCTGCAGAAATGTACTCCGCTTCGGCAGTCGAGAGTGCTATGCAATTCTGCTTTTTACTGTGCCATGCAACAAGGCAATGGCCAAGATAGAAGCATGCACCACTCGTGCTTTTCCGGTCATCCACTGATCCAGCCCAATCGGCATCTGAGTATCCAACAATATCCAAAGTCGTTCCCATAGGATACCAAATTCCGAAATTGATTGTACCTTTGATATATCGGATGATCCGTTTCACCGCTTTCAGGTGAACCTCCTTCGGTGCTGATTGATATCTCGCACAAATCCCAACACTGAAGGATATATCCGGGCGACTAGCCGTGAGATATAGTAGACTTCCAATCATACTGCGATACAGTTTCTCGTCTACATTCTCACTATGTGATTCACTTCCAAGTCCCTTATGGCTAGTTCCCATTGGAGTCGGAAAATCCTTAGAATTTTCAAGATCAAACTTTTTGACCAACTCCAGTGCATACTTGGATTGACACAAGTGAATTCCTTCATCGTTTTGTTTAACTTGTAATCCAAGAAAATAAGTCAATTCGCCCATCATGGACATCTCAAATTCGCTTTCCATGGTCTCCGCGAATTTAGAAGCATCATTATCTCTTGTTGCTCCAAATACAATGTCATCGACATAGATTTGAGCAACTATGAAATTGTTTTGATAATGCTTCACAAAGAGAGTCCTGTCAGCTCCCCCTCGAGTGTAGCCCTTTTCCAAAAGGTGCTTTGTCAACCTTTCGTACCATGCTCGCGGTGCTTGTTTCAGACCGTAAAGAGCCTTTTTCAGACGAAAAACATGGTTAGGTAGTTTATGATCCACAAAACCTTTCGGTTGAGCCACATAAACTTCCTCATTTAAAAACCCATTTAAAAAGGCGCTCTTAACGTCCATTTGAAATAATTTGATTTTAAAATGACAAGCAATCGCAAACAATATACGAATGGACTCGAGTCTAGCTACAGGGGCGAAAGTTTCATCAAAGTCTATACCTTCTACTTGAGAGTAGCCTTGAGCAACTAACCTTGCTTTGTTCCTGATGATAGTACCTTCTTCATTTTTCTTGTTCTTGAAGATCCATTTGGTACCTATCACATTGTGTTGCTTCGGAGGCTTCGTTAATTCCCAGACTTTGTTTCGCTCGAATTGATGGAGCTCTTCCTGCATTGCTTTAATCCAGTAATCATCTTGGAGAGCTTCATCAACATTCTTTGGTTCGATTTGAGATACATAGCATGCAAATCCGCAAACCAATTGTCTCCGTGTTCTAACTCCTTCTTGTGGATCTCCAATGATGTTCGATTCAGGGTGATCCTTGGAGATGCGTAACGTTTGAGGTAGAGGAGTAGACGGAGGTACACGAGATGATTCCTGCACATCAGATGAACTTGAAGAACCGTTAGATGCATCATTATTATCGAAAGAATTGTTAGAAGAAGATGCATTAGCAGGTGTATCATCATCAAGAGAGATATCGAGGGTAGATTTTTCAGATTCAAAGTGAAAAGCTTCATCTACCTTAACATTTATCGATTCTACGATCGTCTTAGATTCTAAGTTAAAAACTCGATATGCTCTACTGTTTGTAGAATAACCTAAGAAAATCCCTTCGTCACTTCGAGAGTCAAATTTTCCAAGATTCTCACGATCACGTAAAATAAAACACCGACTCCCAAAGATACGAAAATATTTGATGTTAGGTTTTCTACAAAACCATAGTTCATATGGTGTATTCAAAGTCCCCGGGCGCAAATACACTCGATTGATAACATAGACAGCAGTGTTCACCGCTTCAGCCCAAAAATATAAAGGTAAGTTCCGGCTATGAAGCATAACACGTGCCATCTCCTGTACGACCCTGTTTTTGCGCTCGACTACACCATTTTGTTGAGGTGTGTAAGGTGCAGAGAATTCATGTTTAATGCCGTTAGAAGTGCAAAAATCAATGAATTTGGAATTTATGAATTCCCCACCTCTATCACTCCTAACTCGAGTAATCCTTTCATTCTTTTCAATCATAATACGATTGCAAATTTCGAGAAAAGAATCAAAGGTATCAGCTTTTTCTTTTAAAAATGCTACCCAAGTATATCTAGAAAAATCATCAACCAATAAGAAAATATACCATTTACCTCCCAGAGATGGTTGACGAGTTGGCCCCATTAAGTCCATATGCAAAAGTTCCAAAGGCCGTTTTGTACCTATGTGGTTCAAGTTCTTGTGTGCAGTCCTAGACTGTTTTCCCTTTTGGCAACCGCCACACACAAGGTTTTGTTCAAAAGAAAGTTTAGGAACCCCCTTGACCACATCTTTGTTCGAAATTCTAGCAAGTTCCTTAAAGTTTATGTGACCTAGCCTTTCATGCCAAAGTGTTTCATTTTTCAAAGATGCTAGGTTACATTTTTCAGAAATCTTATGAGGAACTACATAACAATTGTTTTCTGATCTAACCCCCTTTAAAAAGAAAGCATGGTTCATGTCAGTTACAGTGCATTTATCAGATGAAAAATTAACTGAATAACCACTATCACAAAGTTGACTTATGCTTATGAGGTTAGTCTTAAGGCCATGAACAAATAACACATTATTTAGAACCGGGCCATCTGGAATAGCTACCGTTCCCTTTCCAACAATTTTGGAAGACCGACCATCTCCGAAAACAACACGTCCTCCGGAGTTTTTCTCAAATGTTTGAAAACAGTTTTTATCACCGGTCATATGACGGGAACACCCGCTATCCAGATACCAAGACGAACTATCATATGCATGCAAGGAAACATTGGTAACGAGACAAGGGAAAATTTCACCTTTGCGCACCCAAACCTTTTTGGAATGCGTCGGTAATGATCGTGCAGTTGATCTCCTAGGTGAAAGCGTCTTGCTTGAAGAATTGCTGCTCCTTGATGATGTCGTCTTGAGCGGTGTACTACCAAGGGTCTTTTCCTTCAAACGAATCGCATTTGATTTCCGAGGAATCACCCTTTTGGTAGTCATTGCAAGAGGTGCTTGAGGTGTGCGTTTGGCTCCCGTCTTGCAATATCTCCTTATGTGCCCTGAAATGCCACAACGAAAACATACCTTAGATCTTGTCGATTCCGAGGAGGATGTGGTAGGCTTGTTGTCGTTGATTGTCGTGAATTCCGGTGTCGGAGGAGGAGATACCGACTGAGGCACAAATACTGTCCCACTCGAACTTGGAATGTCTCCAGTTTGAGTGTATCCGAGGCCGAACTTATTTCTTTGACCAAGACCAAGAAGTCTGTCCAACTTACTCCTTCCAGAAGAAAATCTCTTTAAGTCATCCTTCAGTTGGCGTATGGTCTCCGTCATTTCCAATTTTTCCTGTCGAGCCTCGCCGTTGAGCTTCAAGAAGTAATTCGCTTTGTTCACCATATCTATATAATTCTTCTCGAAATGCTCATTGGACTCTTGAAGGGAAACATTTGTTTTAATCAGATTATCCCTTTCCACTTCAAGATCGGTTGAGAGAGAGGTTACCCTTTTTACTTCTTCTTCGAGATCCTGCAATCTCCCTTTCAACCCCTTGTTTTGCTTAGCCAGTTTCTTTGAATCCCTCAAAAGTCTGTGGTAGGCTAAAACAAAATCTTCACCTTCCGAATCATCTGATTCATCGTCCGTTGCAATCTTTTCAACAGTGGAGTTGGACAATGAATCGGATGTACTTGCCATTAAGCACATGAAGGGTGAAGATGTAGTGGACGCGTGGAAAGCTGTCGCGTTGTCTTCTTCATCACTTGAGGATGACTCATTTGACGTGGAGTTGTCATCCCAAGTGACGACTTGCATCGCCTTCTTCTTTGCCGGATTCTTGTTGGGACACTCCGTTGAAATGTGGCCGTAGCCTCGACATTTGAAGCACTGAACTTGTCCCTCTGAACTTTTCTTATCCTTTGAGAAGTTCTCTTGCTTTCTTGACTTGTAGCTTGAAGATCCCTTGCCTTTCTTCGACTTTCCGAAGGATGGAGTTTTGCTTGAATTACCCCTTCGAAAGTTGCGGCGAAACTTCCTTGTCAAGAGAGCGAGCTGCTTCTCAAAGTCCTCCATAGAAAGGTTCTCGTCGTCGTCCGAGGAGGATGAATCCGCGTCTTCTTCTTTAGTTGATTTCAATGCGTAACCTGAAGACTTAGAAGAGGATGCCTTTCCAGAAGAATAGTTAGTAGGAAATGTCATTTCATAAGTTTGTAAAGCACCTACTAATTCTTCTACACGCATTTCGTCCGGGTGTTTAATTGTTTCAATGGCTGCGACCTTCGGGCGAAATCGTTCAGGAAGAGTTCTTAGAATTTTTCTTACAACTTTAAATTCTGGAATCTTCTCTCCCAAGTTAGCACATGAGTTTACGATGTCTTGCAATCGTGTGTAATAGTCAGTGAAAGATTCATTCTCTGCCATAGAGATAGAGTCAAACTTGCTCGTAAGCATTTGCAGTTTCTGAATCTTCACTAGGTTAGTTCCCTCATGCGTAACTTGAAGAACATCCCAGATTTCTTTCGCAGTCTCACATGCCGAGACGCGAGAGAACTCAGTTTGTGACAAAGCATTAAATAGAGCATTAATTCCCTTGCCATTGTAAGAAGAAGAATCTATCTCTTCCTTGGTCCATTTCGACCTAGGTTTTAAGGTGCGAACATCATCTAAAATTTCAGTTGGATTAGACCATCCTAATTCAATTGATTGCCACACCCTTTCGTCGATGGAAATTAAAAAGGCTTTCATCCGCACTTTCCAGTACGCATAATTTGTTCCATCAAAGAAAGGGGGTCGATTGATGTTTCCACCTTCAACCATTGTTTACAACCCTATTCCCGCTCTGATACCACTTGTTGGGTTATAACTAATATGGATCTAAATAGGGAAAAAAACACCTAGAGGGGGGTGAATAGGTGTAAACAATAAACACTCAAAAAATCATTGCGCAATAAAACCCAATGCGGAAAAATAAATGAACACGCAAGATTTTTACGTGGAAAAACTCCAAACCGGAGTAAAAAACCACGGGACCGATAACACGGCGAAATCCACTAGAATTAACACACGTACAAGGTGATATAACGTACTCACAGACGACTCAACCTTTTTCATACGCTCCTAGTAGATCTTCCCGCTCGCTCCACGACGCTTCTCGAATCCACGATCCGCGCCCAACGCTGAGTCCACAGCGTCCAACGTCGAGTCCACGACGTCCAACCGAATCCACGGTCTTCACCTAGTAGCACGCTTCGAATCCACGAACGTACCTCGCTCCGAATCCACGAGAGCGGTTGCACCTTGAATCCACAAGGCCACGCGAGTCCACGCGCCGATTTGGGGTAAATCGTTGTTTTTTGGGTGGTGATGATCCGCCGAATACTTAGATCAAAGATAGATCGGAAATACCATCTAAGTATTCATTGATTTGATTCTACTCAAAATGTGAGTATGGAAAACCTAGAATCAAATCAATCAATATAGATGAAGAAACATAGAATAAATCTATTGATTTCCTTTCTTCTCTATATGTGGATTTTTCTTTTCGGCTAATTTTTCTATGATGGCCGATTTCCATAACCCTAGAAATGAATATAGGGTCTATTTATAGGTTAGAAACCATTGGAAGAAGATAAGGATCAAAAACTGCCTTTTCTGGAATTTTACCGACGGCGATCCGGATTGGAATTGCTGCGATCCGGATCGCGAAGCAAGAAAGACGATTTCCAGAAAAACAAGGGTTCGGGATCCGGATCGAAAGTCCGATCCGGATCGTTCATACAGTTTTACCAGAACATCAATGTTCGGGATCCGGATTGCAAGTCCTGATCCGGATCGAGGAAGCACACAGGTAAAACCAGTGTTCGGGATCCGGATCAGAGGAGGCTGCGATCCGAATTGAACCAGTGTATGAACCAACACCCTTCGGGATCCGGATTGCCGAGCACGATCCGGATCCTGAACATGTCCCATGTCCAGTTTTTGATGTTTATGCAATAAAACATTCTTCCAGGTGTTTCTACACTATAAGAAGTATTCGGATCACCATTAATCTTTAGTTAAACGTACCTGATCCTTTTGAATTCTTCTTTCTTGAGATTGACGTATATGATCCAAAGTTTCTTCATCTTCAATCTTCAAGACTTAATACATTCACGAAATACGCCAACTCAAATTCCGTAACAACAACGAGTGTACCGCCTCGCCAAGAATCTTCTAAACCAGATGAGGTAGTAACTCTTCAAACTTTGCATCGGGATATTCGATCTTTAAAGAAGAGGATGGAGCAAGGCTTCAAGAAACTCGAGGATGGTTTAAATAAGATCTTCGATATCCTTGGGTGCAAACATGATGATGTGGTCACTGGAGCAACAGCACCGAGTACATCACATGGACCTACATCACATGAGGATGATGATTTAGATCAGGATGAGTGATTTCTTTTCCTTCTTGTTTCTGGTTTTCAGTTTCTTTTCACTTTGTGATGAACAAGAACTCTAATAGGCATGTAACTAAGAACTTATCCTTCTAGTATGTTTCTTTTTGTCTATATTAACTGTTTGACAATTTGTGACAAAAAGGGGGAGAACAAAAAATAATGATTGTCACGCCCCGAGTGTAAACCAGAACCCGGACCCGTCTACAGATCCGCCGTGCATGCGGTATTTCCCGCGTACACGAAGCGTCGGTAACCTGCTCAGATAAGAGATGATAATAAAAGAGCATAATAATCAGAGATAAACTAAAACTACTGTATCTCAGACAAAAGCTGGAAGTAAATAAGGTACAACAGTGAAAATAAATACAGATATCTCTCCCAACTCACCACAAATATACAAACAGCTGGCAGAAGCCAGACCCAAAAGGAAATAATAAAAACTGTCTGAGAAGACCGGGTGACCAAAAACTCCAGCTATGTCCCTCGGTGGCTCGCTAACTAGTCCGCAATCCTCTTACCTCGCTCAGCTGCTGACGGCCCAGCAACTCCCACAGAGGACTCTGCAAAACAAGGGGAAAGAAAGAAACAAGAAAAGATAATGGGGGTAAGTACTACTATAAACAGTAGCCTCCCCTAGTGGGTAAAGTCTCAGCTCAGACATGCCCACTAGGTGATCAGAGGCAAAAAGGGAAAGGATAAGAAAGGGGGTGCAGATAAATGTGACAACTGATAAAATGCTATCCCTGATATGCCTCTACGTGATAACCCAACAAAGATGGGAAAAGGATGCATCAGTATCTAGAAGCCTGTCAAGCGACCCAATCTGACCGCCAGTGAACACTGGCACTGCCTGCTCTGCCGCGACGGGTATGCCAGCCTACGCATAACACCGAAGCAAAGGAGTCCCAAGGACTCTAGTCTGTCAGCCGCGCACTCCGGAGTGGCACTCGTGGGGAGCGACCCACACGAGGAAAAGTAAGTAACCACAAGTAACCTGATATAGCAGGACTGGATCAAGACTCAACCAAGTGGGAAAAACCCCCCACAAAGATAGCCCGATCCCCATCACCCAATCTGATGCAATAGAACAACCCGGTCAACCACCCAAAATCCGTGGTTGCCGCAATACCCTGTCATAAAGCCCAACCTGTCCCAAGTCCCCAGCATCTGACTACACTATCCAATCCCCGCTCGAACCCGAGCAACTATGTCTCAAGTCTAAAATAATAGGAGAAAGAAAGAGAATAAAAGCATGGTTTCTCCTAAGTCAAGTCTCAAATGATAGTGTAGCAGTAAAAAGATGACTTAAATAAGTGACCCATTTAATCATGCATTTGTCCCAGTATTTTAGTCTATTTTGCAAGAGTAATCAGTTTAGAACAACAAAAGCTAAGATGACAGTTTCCTTCGGATGAACATCAATTTACAGTCTTTATTACTATCCTACCCCTAAACATGCAGTCCAGAATAATTAAGCGATTAAAAGTAATCATGTTATCAATTAACCACTAATTAGCTTCCTAGAGCATGCAAGTCTACCAACAACAAATTTAGCATCATCAAATCAGGGACACTCTGATATTCCTAGTGGGCATACCAAAAGAGAGGAGTACAACAACCACCCACCTGAAATGCTAACTGTCCAGATCCCAACTGCTGAAAATACCAGATAAATCAAATCTCCTGCTCCAATAAGTTCAGCACACCCGAAACACTCCTGGCACAATACAAAGTCCACTATTACACATACATTCCCAAAATCTGCTCTTACACACACATACAACAACAGTCCCAAAGATGCTTAATTTTCACCTGCTAAAAATTCCCAGAAAATTCCCAGAAAAATATCACGGTGATCCTCGCGTCGATACCTTCGAAACGGCTGCTTGCACGCCCAAATCTGAGTTCGGTAAGTCAAGATATAAATTCGGCAAGGTGGTATACTCAAACAAAAATCTGTATAAAAGACTGTACACTGTTCACAGGGAAAACAGGGATTTTCACCTCGAAATAAAACTCAGGAAATTCCAAGAAAAATACGAGCGCGTTCCTTGCGATCTGTAGATGAAAAAGTTGTACAAGCACGTTTCCGTCTGACGCTCGTGCGCGAAGATACGGCCAAAACACTCTGCTGCTGTCATAGAAATCCACACAAAAAAAGGGGTCACTGTGTTGCCTCGGGATCCATGCCAAAACCTCGAAACGGGAAAGTGCAATCAATATGAAAGATGAAGCCCTACCTCTTAGGAGTCTGTCGGCGCAAGAATCATAGAAAAAGGATCTCGGGATAGCCCAGGGGAGTCAAAACACTGCCGCTGCGACGATGAAGAACACAGGAAATGCAACGTCGCGCCGCGCCGAAAAATCCAGAACCTCGGGATGCGTGCTCCTAAAATCCTAAAACTCTGCAGGATGAACAAGCATTCGAAGGTGAACAAAGCTTCTTAAGGGTGCTCGGGCAGATGGTGCGTGGACTGAGAGAAAAGAGCCAAAGAAGAAGGCTCGGGCTGCTATTTATAGGCAGAGGAAAAACAATTGGGAAAATTCCCAATGTATCCCGAGTTTCGGGCGCCCGAAAATTTCCGGGCGCGCACAGTACGGCCCGGCCCACGGTTTTCGGGCGCGCACAGTGCGGACCAGCCCATTACGCGCCGTCGGATGGGATCCATGCTTCGTCCGACCCGCCTCGGGGCCCGCCGCGTGTCACCCGAACAGGCGGCAGCCGTGCAAGCTGCCGCGGAGGGTGCCACGTGTGCCTGCCCGCGTCAACGCGGTGGGTGGCGCCCGCGAATCAGCGGGTGCCATACGGCCACCTGCCCCGTACTTGCCCCGCGCGTCGCGTGGACCGCGCGCCCGTGAGCCCGCCTATCCGGTGCTGCCACGTGGCGCGCCCCCGGTCCACGACTCCCCGCGCGCTCCCGTGGACCGAGCGCGCGTGGGCCGCCCAATCACGCGCTGCCACGTGGACCTCCGCCGGTCCACGCCCCTCGCGGTGCACCCCGGTCATAACCCAAGCCTTCCGTGGACCCAGCCGCGTGCGCTGGCCAATCCGGTGGCGCCACGTGGCACCCCCGCCGGTCCACGGCTCCCCCATGCACCAGAAATCCAATAAATTTTTCGGGAGTCCGTTTTTGGGCATCCGGACTCAGAATTTGGCAAACAAAAAGCCATTTTCAAGCGTTTTTTCGCGCTGAATCCAAATCCAACCTCCGTTTGGCCTAAAACCTTTTCTAAAATTCGGCAAAAGCAGCCGAAGGCCAACACAGCTAACAAAAGCTCACAGGGTCCATCTGTGGCATCCCTTTGATGCACTATGGGCCAAATACACCATCAACAGGTGTTTACACAGTGGATTCACGGGAAAAAGCTGCATGGGGTTCAGGGGCCCTACAATGATCGTATCATAAAGGGGGAGAACAGAGATGATGCTCAAGATAGGGGGAGATAAAGAAAAGATTGAGAAAAAGAGCCACAAAACAAAAGAGCTGGAAAAACAAAAGAACCAAATGGAAGACGAATCAAATGTAGGATCTTAAATTCTAACGACTAACGTTTGATTTTGTTTGGAGTTTTGTTTTGCAGGATTTGCAGGAATTACATCACTTTAAGACTCCAAGTCCTAAGTCATAGAGTATGTTCTAGGACTGTTTGGTTCAAATGTATTTTGTATTTATTGGATCTTTCACGCAAAGAAAATCAATGTTTTGGTGATAACATTGAATTTCGAATTTTTGGTTTAAGATGAGTGACTTGAGCGTTTTTATGTATTTTTGGGTTTTGTCACGAAATTGCCAAAGGGGGAGATTGTTACGGCTTTTTGTGTTGGCATATTTCGTGAGTCAAGTCAGTGAGTTGAGTCGGAGTCTTAAAGGGATCAAATTGTCAAATCAGCCGTCGAAGACTCATTGAAGATTCAACATGAGCTCAAGATAACTCTCAGGTATGATTAAATATAAATCATGGTGATTAAAGTTTATTTATAATCATTGGAATCTGGAAATGATTGAAATCCGGTTTAGACTTGATTTAGGAACTTGGGTTTTAACTCACAACTTATTTTAAGTTTGGATTCCGGTACTTGGTCTGTTTTGGATAAAGCTTATCTTGGAAAAATCAGTTTTTACATTGAGTACCGGAACCACACTATGAGTTCCTCAAACCCGACACAGAATTTTCTGTAATTTGCATTGCGTACCGGAACACAGACTTGCGTACCGGAACACAATAGAAAAATCTGTGTTTTGCACCATTGAGTACCAGAACATGATATTTGGTACCGGTACACAATGTCATCTCGGGAAAAGTTTCCTAAACTGACTTTAATTTGTTTCCAAGGGTTATAAATAGATACTTAGGGTTTCTCAACTACAACCGATCAATACCGAAAACACTCGAGAGCAACCCTAGAGGCTAGGTTTTTATCGTTCTTCTTTTTAGCCTCTTTTAGGTCAATTCGACGGTTCTTCCAAGATCTATCTTTTGTCGAATTGATCTAAACTTTGCTTAGAAATTCTTTCTACGGTTCTTCAATGATAATCTAAGCAAAGGATCACCATCGAAGTCAATATTTGGTATCGGCTGAGTTGCGTCGTGGATTCGACGTGGCACCGTGGATTCGGTGTGTTGAAGGCGTTTCGTGGATTCGAAACGTGTGCTCGTGGATTCGAGTGGCGTTCGTGGATTCGAACGTGTGCAGTGGACGTGCAATCGGTGGAGCGCAAGATCCGAAGAAGTTGAAGGAGGGGTTTGAGTCCGTGGAGTCGGTAATCACCTTGTTATTCTTCAATTCTTAGTGGATTGTTATTGCGTGTTGGTCCCGTGGTTTTTCTCCTGGATTGGAGTTTCCACGTAAATCTCGGTGTGTTATTTTCATTTTCCGCATTTGTTTTTATTTTGCACTGAGATTTGTTTTTTAAATATTACACCTATTCACCCCTCCCCCTCTCTAGGTGTTTGATAGTACCTATTTAGATCCTTGGGGATCCTTATTAAAAACCTACAAATCGGATCTCAAAAACCCCCTAAAAGCCATCCCCAAGATGGCTATTTATAGCCAAATCACATAAAATCACACGGGCTCCACACCAGATCCAGGGCAGAACAGGAAACAGCAAAACCCACCAATCAGATCGCGCCGTGCGTCCCACAACACGAAACAGCCATGCAAGGCCCTCCTGGAAAGCGCCACGTGTCCCCGCCGCCCTCGTGTTCCACGTGCCTCGTGCACCTGGGCGGCTTGAGCCAGCCAATGGCGACATGCCATGTGTCCCCACGCGGTTCACGTGGTCCACGCTTCGGGTCTACGCGCCGGGTCTTCCGGAATGTGTCGGCCAATCACAACATGCCACGTGTCACAGACCAGCTGCTTCCTTTGACGCCGTCCAACCAATAGGGTGCTGCCACGTGGCACGACAAAATCTCGGTGCTCCCGGTGCACACGCCTGACTGTGGACCCGCCACCACGCGCCGCGCCTGCCTGCGCCTGCGCGCGCCTGCCCGCGCTGCCCACGGCCGCGTTCCGCCCCTGCGCCGTCGCGCTCCGCCTTGCTCCGCCGCCTGCCGGTCTCCGCCGGCCGCCGGAACAGTAATTTCGGCTGTGAATAGTAACTTTTTGCTCTGAATTTCAAAAAATGCAAGTAAATAGCCCATTTTCATCGTTTTCGCGCGCTGTGTCACGCCCCGGGGTCGAAACTGCGACCCGGGCTCGCCAACAGATCCGCCATCTGTGCGAAAACTGCCGTACAGACGAAGCATCTACCCTGCAAGTCAGAACTAGAGCTAAAAATATATGTATCAGAGCTGAAAATAAAACTAGTAGCTAACAAAATCACTGAACATCTAAATAAATAAAAAAAACCTCCACTAAAACACGAATCCTCAAAGTACATAGTCTCACAGTAATAAAACAAGTACTATCCTCACAAACTCTCAGAAAGACCAATACAAAAGTGGAAACATAAAAAATTCACCGGGTACATCTACCTCAGACTCTCAATGCTGGTAAGGAACTAATCGGCCGCGTCCTCACCTCGATCTGCTGTCTCCGCGCGAACCAAGCCGGAACAGCTCCCTCAAACCTGTCACCGCAGCGGGTGTGAGATCTACTGCAGAAGGTAGATCTCAGTGGGTACCGTCCCAATATCCACGGTATGCCCACTAAGTCTACTGGAGGCAAAACAGATAGGTATGCAGATAGATAGATAAAAGGGTAAGCAGGAAAGAAACTACAGCTAACATGTATCATCATGCCCAAGGAATTCTACTCAGACCCTACTATGCATACACTCTCACTGCTAATAATATGCCTCAAGTACTATGCTCAAAGGAAAACTCATCTATGAACATGCAATGAAACTCACTCAAATCTCAATGACTGTCCCACTTTGGACCAGTCAAAGTCAAGCCTGCGCTCATCTACTGCCGCACATCCCGGAGGAACGGACTTACGTAGGGTGTCCCTCTAGGACCATCTCAGTAATCACATCGCAGCCTCGTCAGGCTCGGTATCATCATCGCATCCGGAGCGTAGCTCGCGGGGAGTGACCCCGCGAACTCAAGTATCTCAAGTATCTCATAACTGGCATAAAATGCCAGGCTCAGCAGGCTATAATCCACGATCAAACAGATCGGTATCTCAAAGCTCGAAAACACAACTCAGTCGGAAAAGAACCTCGACTCAAATATGAATAGCCCAAACACTCTCACAGCTATGTCGGAGAACCCTCAACGACTCAATCTGATAATGCACGACCATAGCTGAGTCAGGAAACCTCCACGACTTGATCTGCCGGAACCCCAAGATCCTCGAAGCTAAGTGGGAGAACCACTTCCACCACTAAATCAGAATACGACCCATGATCTAGAGTAATTTCACTATCCCATAAGGAAGCTCAAATAACAAATGACACTATAATTCATCTCAAAACTCAAAAAGAGACCCCTCGACCCCCAGGCACGAGATCTAATGCACCCAGTATCAATGCCATGCCTCTGGCGAACTCAAAAGTTAAAAACAATCTTGAAAAGGCTAATTTTCGTTCAAACGGGTTTTTCTCGATTTTTAAAACGATCTAGGTGCATATATAAGGGCAACAGAACAAGAAATCTAGTGTCATATAGTGTCATGAGTATGCTAAAAATAATCTGGGGCTCAAATGAAATTTTCAGAAAAATTCAGGCAACTATCAGATTTAATGCAGGAAAACAACATAATAATTATGATCAAATTGCATTCAATAGCATTAAAGGGCATTCCATAAATTTTGGAGAAATTCCAACCCACCTGGAACGCTTTCCGCAGGCAATTGCTGAAGTCGGTGAAGTGCCGGAACCTCGAACTGATGACACCTCAAAAATCGTGTCGCAAATCCCAGAAAATCCTCGGAAGCTCCAATAAATTCATTCGAGTCCACACAAAAATTCCGGCGCGCAACGGCTCACACCACACATCCACAGCACACAAGTACACATAAACTAAGTCCATCAGCTGCTACAAGGTGATCACAATCCAATTTACCTCCACCTCAATCCAACAGCCAACAATAAAACCCATAAACCCATAATTCCACACCACATACATCTTTCTGCATCAACACAAATCACAAGCCTTATTGCCTCCACAAAAACCTCAGCACACTACAGATCCACATTAACAATCTGCACACTAATCCATAAATGCCCACATAAAACTATTCACCAAAAATCCACAATCTACTCTCTACAAGCCCCAATTAACAAGTTTCCCCCAACAACTGCTCACTAATAATCAAATGCACACATAACAAGATTACATAATTAGATAATGTTCACTTAACCACAAATTCCATAATTTCCACTTGCACCTTGCAAGTTCACATACACATCAACACTCACCCACAGCACACAGTCCACATATACAACTCCTTAATTCCATCTTTACACACTGCCAGTTTGCATAATTTGAATCCAATTAATCTGATGATGATTCACGTGCTGCCACCAAAAACACACACCAAATCCAGCACAAAAATCTGCACTCCAAAAATGCTCACATACACAATCCATGCTCACAGCCCCACCAAAATCAAGCTTACATAACCCATATTACAAAAATCCATCAATGCACTCTATCAACTTCAATTACACTCACAAAAGAGATCCACAGCACCCGCTGCTTTCCCACAACCGACAAGCAATACAAATCCAGGTCACCCAGCTCTCCCGGCTTCACGTGGTGGAAGCATCCCGACCGGCCAAGCAGCACCAACTACACCCCACCATGCAAGAAAAGGGAAAAACTAAAGTCAGTGAAAAAAAAAGGGCCAACAACCGCGATCGCCGGCGAAAACTGGACCCAAACGCAAAAATCTCGTGCGCCGGCACGAGTCGCAAGCCGCAGCCGCACGATCAACAGGCTGCGCGGCAGCTGCCGGTGCCGCTGGCGCACCTGCCACGCGGCGCCCAGGCCTGACGCGCGGCGACAAGCCGGCCGCGCGGCGCCTGGACAGCCCCGCGCGGCCCCTGGGCTAGCGCGCGCAGCGCCTGCGCAGCTGCGCGCGGCGTCCCTGGCGCCCGCGCAGCGCGCAGGTGCAGCTGCGCGCGGCGCCCTTGGCGCCTGCGCGCAGTGCCCTGGCGCCCGCGCAGCGCGCAGGCGCAGCTGCACGCGGCGCCCTGGGCGCCCGCGCAGCTGCGCGCGGCGCCATTGGCGCCTGCGCGCAGCGCCCTGGCGCTAGTCGCGCGGAGCCCAGCCACACGGCGCCCAGCCGCGCAGCGTCCGCTGCGCAGCGTCCAGCTGCCCGGCGCTCTGCTGCGCGGCGCCCACTTCGCAGCGCCAAGCGCCGGCCGCGCGCGCGCGCGGCACCCCGCGGCCACCGAGCACGAGGACAAACAGTCCCAGCGAAAGCAAGGACACAACACAAAAAAAACACAAAATTCCAAAACCAACACACTCTAAAAAAATTGCACGTACCTGTTGGAGCTCGACGCGCGCACGCTCCACTCGCTCCACTCGGCTTCACGCAGGGGACACCACCACTCTTATTTCTTTCTACACTCCTTTCCTCTCTCTTCATCTTCCTTCTTCCTCTTCTCTCTTCCTTTCTTTCTTTCCTTCTTTCTTTTCCTCTGTTTCCCCTCCATTCCTCTGTTTTATAGAGAAGGAAGAAGGTGACGTGGCGGTCTTTAATTAAGGATGGCCTTAATTAGAGGTGGTGGTGGTCAGCTGTAGCAGGATTTAAATATTCCTTCACCCAAAAAATATCTAAACTCACTTCTACTTATTTCCATCTTTTTTTTCATTTTTAAAATTCCTTTCAACTCATAATCCATTACATCACAGACCACCCAATAATTTACCTAAATTAATTAAAATAAATAATTAATCCATCAAATAGTCCCCCGCTAACTCACTTTTTGCCTTCGGGGCCTCCGCACCAGTCTGGAACCTACCAAACTCCGCTGCAATCTGAAAATACACATGTCCACAGCTTTTCTCCCTCATAAAGCTCAACTGTGGAGTCGGTGTGTCCAATCCAAAAATCGGCTCCAAAATTGCCAGTTCCAACTCACTTTCTGCCTTCGGGCCCTCCGCGCCAGTCCGAAACCCCCCGAACCCCACTGTAAACATAAAGTACACCTGATCCCAGCGTTTTCCAAATTTTTTGCACACCACTGTGGAGACGAGGCTTCCCAAACCAGTCCTCTAACGGTGCACAGTGCCCGAAAAACTCCGATTCAAGCTGGGGCTTCTGCGTCGATCTAAAACAACCCGAGCTCATCTGAACACGTATAAGGAACATGCCCGAGGAAATTCCTCCGCACCACGCCATCTTGAGAGGTCGTCGCGCCATCCGGAAACCCGGTATTCTACACTCTCCCCTCCTTAAAAAGGTTTCGTCCTCGAAACCCAAAATAAATCATAACTCGGGAGGGGAACACTCAACTCATCCTCAGGCTCTCAAGTGGCCGTTCTTACTTATCACAAAGGCTACACTGAACCTTCACCAAGGGTAGATCTCGACTGCAAAATTCCTTTGTCACATAAGAAAGATCCGCATCGATCGCTTTAGATAGCTCGATTCCTCGTCCATCTCTAAAGAAGTGAAATCCAAAATATGCAAGGGGGGTCAAATACACTTCTTCCATCCAGAAAAACACTCGCGGAATAAACTTCCTGCGTAAAACTCGAATGATCGTATTCCTGCGGATAGTGGCATTCACGATGATGGTCCCCAAATCCAAGCTCTAAGCCTCCAATAGGCATAACTTCTTCGTTGCCCCTTAGCAACCAAAACACTCAAGTTCCGAAGATGCATCTCTCATATCAATATGCAGGGGAAGTAGTTCAACGTCGAGAAACAATGCTCAAATTCCAATTCTCAACTCCCAAGTTCCAAAAGTGGCAACCACGGATCGAAGACCTCATTCCAAGGTTGCGTGCTCGCCTAACCAAGGCGTACTGACCATAAAGTCCTCACTGGACTAATTATATGCCATAAGACCAAACTTACAATTCCAATAACTCTGTCCACCGACGTGGCTTCAACCAAGCTCTTCATGAGTAACCAAGCATTTCAGGGTTGAGGATCTAAGAATAACTCAACGTTCTTTCTATCACTGGCAATCATGCAAATCGATGCAACTCTAACTCCTCGAAGCTATACTGGCCCTGCCTAGTCCAAAACTTCTGACCTCTGTCACAATCATAGGCTTAGGCTAAATCCCAACGGCATCACTCTTTGTTGGGTCCTCAGTCAATCCACTTGACCGCAAGGCAAGCTCAGAAAACCCCTACCGGGTCCTGAACACTAGCCGGGCACAGCCCTTGGCTGTAAGGTTCCATAAGCTATCAGTCTCTCGCATCCTCACCGTTGTATCCACAACGTGGCACAGGGTCACACGGCCTCTCGATCCATCAGATCCCGCAACTGCGCTATCGGCTCTCTATCTCAAGGGTGATACTCCAAGGAGTGCTGCCGAAGTCGGTGCAGCTTCTAAATCCACGTCAAACACTATCTCGATCTCAATCCCACTAAACGGCGGCTTCAATAACAGATCTGGTAGACTCACACCGGATCACACAACGATAAGGACATTCTTTAATCCCGGTGCTGCCATAGGCGCCTCCTTTAAATGTCGCTAGCAAGGTGATACGACCACGACTCAACGCCATCGTGGTCTAGCCTCTTCCATAAACACACCCCTCCTGACCAGGTTCACGGAGGGTCATTGACCAATCTCGACATCCCTTGGTAGCCTAACATTGGGATAACCAATCTCAATTCATGCTCAAACAACCTCTCTGAACTGATGTAGGACTAACATCTCGATGATCAAATCCAAGGTCCTAACAGCACTGGGCCGGACTGGCAACACTCGTCCATGTGCTAAATGTGATCTGGAACCTGATCCTCACGCGCATAAGCCAACAGTCTCCTCTCTGGCCCACGCGAAGCTACCCCTGCTCTACTGAAACATGCACACGCGGTGTCGGCATCAACAAACTTTAACTTCGACGACCCAAGGAAACCACACCTGGTAAAAATGTGATTCACTATCCTGGCGCTCTCCAGCCGGCTGCACAAACTCAACAAATAGATGCTGGTGGCCATCGCTCTAACTGCCTCGGCATGACGGCTCCATCAGTCTGTCGGTACATCGGATGAACCTCTTTATCCTAAAAGGAGTAGAGGGGTGCTATCGCAAGCGGCAATTCCAAGAGCACCATTCAGGAACACTCTGCCTGAAAATGTCCTGACACAGCTGCTGGTGCCTCGTCTGTCGAGAACCTCCTGGACTTTGTCTCCTCTGAGACCCATGATCCCGAGACTGGAATCATGGCAACCTCGATCCACTCAACTAACCCAAAATCTGACGTTGTTGGACGCCTCTCACTAGAGCTGGTCCTTCGCTCTTCGTCCCTCCTAGACGTGATCACTGATCCTTAGTCAATCCACTGAGCATGCACAAACGCTGCATCAAAGGTCGGCGCTCGCCGAGTATGCCCTGAATCATAGATGTCTCAATGCAGTCTGCTCTCAAACATAAACAACTTTCTGGCCTCATCTTGGGCGACAAGGGGTACTCTGCTCAACAATTGCAGAAACTCGCTTCCGGTCATCCTATGCGCTCCCGGTGGTCCAGCAGGACGAACTTGACGCCACCAACTCTCGGCGTCCCTATCCAAAAGTGCATAACTAAGTGCACCAGATGCTTCTCCTGAATGAACAATTTCCAATTAATTTTCCCATAGCAGCAATCCAGTCCTCGGCCTTCCAAGGCTCCAAGCTCAGTCCCGAAATCTGCAAGGGATGGAACTGGATGAAATAAACAACAGGTCAGCAACCTCTCGCTGCTTCTGCACCATCAGTGGCGCGATCAGGATCGAAGTCGACGACATCGCGGCTGGAAGTACTACTAGCGATACCCCGAAAGATGCTCTCGGCTCAAGCATGTGCATCAAGCGCTCCAAGTTCTCTTCCTGGCGCTGCATCGCCTCGAAGTCTGGCTACTGGGCCTGTAACTCTCAGACCTCACTCTGCTCTATCCATTTAGATTCCCACTATTCGACTCCTCATCCAAGGTCAAACACACCCTCACCGCTGCACGGCGTCTCGGAAGCATCAAAAACCACTGCAACAAAACAAACATTAGGACCAAAACTCTCTCGACCCAATCAAGCGAAAGTCTAAAACATGTTACCCATACTAAATCATTATGTTGTCTACAGCCAACATAATTATCTTTAGAGAAATAACATGTAAAATCACTTGCCCCAATCCTCTGGGGGAGGTACAAACTCAATCAGGACTCTCGCTAAAATCACGTCTCTCACGACGGTTATCCTAATGTCCAACCAATAGCCTAGGGTCTCTAAGTCCTCAATGACCTATACACCTAGGCTCTGATACCACCCTAAATCTGTCACGCCCCGGGGTCGAAACTGCGACCCGGGCTCGCCAACAAATTCGCCATCTGTACGGAAACTGCCGTACAGACGAAGCGTCTACCCTGCAAGTCAGACTAGAGCTAAAAACATATGTATCAGAGCTGAAAATAAAACTAGTAGCTAACAAAATCACTGAACATCTAAATAAATAAAAAAAAACCTCCACTAAAACACGAATCCTCAAAGTACATAGTCTGTAGGACCCCTGAACTCCATGCAGTTTTTTTTCGTGAATCCACTGTGTAAACACCTGTTGATGGTGTATTTGGCCCATAATGCATCAAAGGGATGCCACAGATGGACCCTGTGAGCTCTTGTTAGCTCGGATGGCCTTCGGCTGCTTTTGTCGAATTTTAGAAAAGGTTTTAGGCCAAATGGAGGTTGAATTTGGATTCAGTGCGGAAAAACGCTTGAAAACGGCTATTTGCTTGTTTGATTCTGAGTCCGGAAGCCCAAAAACGGACTCCCGGAAGTTTTACTGAAATTCTGGTGCATGGGGGAGCCGTGGACCGGCGGGAGTGCCACGTGGCAGGCTCTGATTGGCCGGCGCACACAGCCGGGTCCACGGAGCATCGGGGGAGCGGTCTGAGTGCACCGCTGGAGGCGTGGACCGGCGGGAGTACACGTGGCAGAGCCGGATTGGGCGGCCCACGGGCGCTCGGTCCACGAGAGCGCGCGGGGAGTAGTGGACCGGGGGCGCGCCATGTGGCAGCTCCGGATAGGCGGGCTCACGAGCGCGAGGTCCACGCGGCGCGCGGGGCAGGTATGGGGGCAGGTGGCCGTACGCGGGCAGGCGCGGGCAACGTGGGCAGCGCCACGTGGCGCCCGCTGATTCGCGGGCGCCACCTACCACGTTGACTACAGGTAGGACACGTGGCGCTCCTCGCGGGCACTTGCACGGCTGTCGCCTGTTCGGGCGACACGTGGCGGGCTTCGAGGCGGGTCGGACGAAGTTGGGATCCCGTCCGACTGCACAGTTTGGGCCGGGCCGCACTGTGCGCGCCCGAAACCCGGGCGGGCCGGACCGGGCGCCCGAAAACCGGGACACATCCGGAATTTTCTCAAAAGATTTCTTCAGCGTATAAATACCTGCCCGAGCAGCCTTCTTGAGAGCTTTTCTTCCATTTTCGAGCCTCCTCTGCCCGAGCACCCTTAAGAAGATTTGTTCACCTTCGAATGCTTATTCATCCTGCAGAGTTTTGGGATTTTTAGGAGCACGTATCCCGAGGTTCTGGATTTTACGGCGCGGCGCGACGTTGCATTTCTGGAGTTCCTCTTCGTCGCTGTTCGGTGTAAAATTCCTCCTGGGCTACCCCGACCTCCTTTTTCTGTGATTCTTGCGCCGGCAGACTCCTAAGAGGTAGGGCTTCATCTTTCATTTTGATCGTACTTTCCTGTTTTGAGTTTTTGGCATGGATCCCGAGGCAACACTGTGACCCATTTTCTGTGTGGATGTTTGAGACAGCAGCAGAGTGTTTCGGCCATATCTTCGCGCACGAGCGTCAGACGGAAACGTGCTTATACAACTTTTTCATCTACAGATCGCAAGGAACGCGCTCGTATTTTTCTTGGATTTTTTTGAGATTTATTTGAAGGTGAAAATCCCTGTTTTCCCTGTGAACAGTGTACAGTCTTTTATACAGATTTGTGTTTGAGTATACCACCTTGCCGAATTTTTATCTTGACTTACCGAACTAAGATTTGGGCGCGCAAGGAGACGTTTTGAAGGTATCGACGCGAGGATCGCCATGATATTTTTCTGGGAATTGCCTGCAGATTTACTTGTCTTGCAGCAGCTCCAGGATTTTGACTTGGTGCTAGGGATGGATTGGCTGTCACGGTATTCCGCCACTATCGACTGCAGAGAGAGGACGGTGACTCTTCGCGAGCCAGGACAGGAGGAGTTCATCTTCAGAGGCTGCCAGAGCACGCTGTTTGCAGCGACCATTTCCTCGGCGAGAGCTAGGAGGATGTTGAGCAGAGGTTGCACTGCCTTTCTGGCCACTGTTGTGGAGGTGCCTACGGCGGCACTGGGACTCGAGGATATCCCTATTGTCCGAGAGTTTCCAGATGTGTTTCCTCCAGAGTTGACGGCGATGCCGCCGGAGAGGGAGATTGAGTTTGTGATTGATGTGGTCCCTGGGACTGCACTAATCTCAAAGGCACCCTATAGGATGGCGCCCGCCGAGTTGATGGAGTTGAAAGCCCAGCTTCAAGATCTTTTGGACAGGGGCTTTATCAGACCTAGTGTTTCTCCGTGGGGAGCACCTGTGTTGTTTGTGAAGAAGAAGGATGGGTCACTTCAATTGTATGTGGATTATAGGGAGTTGAATAAAGTGACCATCCGGAATAAGTATCCCCTCCCCCGGATAGATGATTTGTTTGATCAGTTACAGGGATCGTCTGTGTTCTCGAAGATTGATCTGCAGTCCGGTTACCACCAGCTGAGGGTGAGGGCCGAGGACATCTCCAAAATGGCTTTCAGATTGCGGTACGGGCATTATGAGTTTACTGTGATGCCTTTCGGGTTGACAAATGCCCCTACCGCATTCATGGACTTGATGAACAGGATATTTCAGCCGTTTTTGGATCGGTTTGTGGTGGTATTTATTGATGATATTCTAATCTATTCCCGGAGTGATTTGGAGCACGAGGAGCACTTGAGGACTGTGCTACAGCTTCTGTGAGAGAAGAAGCTGTATGCCAAGTTTAAAAAGTGCGAGTTTTGGCTCCGGGAGGTCGCCTTTCTGGGTCATGTTGTTTCAGCTGCTGGAGTGGCGGTGGATCCGGCCAAGGTGGATGCTATTCGAGATTGGCCGAAGCCGACGACTATCACCGAGGTGCGGAGCTTTCTTGGATTGGCGGGCTACTATCGACGTTTTGTTGAAGGCTTTGCGAAGCTTTCCTCTCCCCTCACACGTCTGACCAGGAAAGGGGTTAAGTTTGTTTGGAGCGTCTGGCGCAGTTATATTTGGATGAGGTAGTGAGGCTTCATGGTGTGTGTAGTGACCCGACCCTTTGGGGCATTTTCGAACTCACATGTAATCGCTTAGGCCTTAAGCGGAATAAAATTATTTAATTTTTGAAAGTCGGCCGGGCGAGGTGTGTGTATTTTTTTGCGATAGGGCGCGAAAAACGATGACCGACGGTGCGATCGGATTCGAAATCCGATATCGGGATCTCCCGGAACGGGGTCCTTAGCGATGCGGTTATTAGTCGCGCATCGGAAACCGTGCAAAATAACTTGCACCCGAAATAGATAAGGTGGGTCATCTCGTAAGGATAATTAATTAATTAATTAATTAATTATCCGGTGACGAAATTTAAATCCTCCTACGTACGAATTAATTGTAGGATTTAAATCGGTGGGACTTTTATCTCATGGATTGGGAAGGGATAAAATCAGGATATTTTTAGTTAAGGGATTTGAATTAAGGGATTTTATCTCACGGATTGAATAAGAGATAAAATCCGGATATTTAAGTTGGGAGTTGGTTTTTTTTTCCCTTGATTATTTAATAAAGGTGGTTAAATAATCGGTGACCGGGAATCGGATATTTGAGATTTAAATATCCGGGTAATTGGAATCCAACTGGGAATTTGATTTCCCAAGATTAATTAATAAAGGTGATTAATTAATCGGTGGTCAGGATTTAAAGTTGAGAAATATCTCGTCAGTTGGATATTCTCTTGAGAAACAGAATCGGGGGATTATAGGTTCCTACATACGTAAATAAAGAAATTAACGATCAATTTGGGGAATTGACGGTGAGGATAATAATTAAACGATTAATTAAATAGGGTTATCGGTGGGGATTAATTAATTGGTAAATTAATTAATCGGATCGGTAGGGATTAATTAATTGGTAAATTAATTAATCGGGTCAAAATACCCGAAAGGGATTTTGACGGTGCGTATGCGGAAAGGGAATGCAAGGATAAATAAATAGGGTATTTATTTCCCCGCTTACCGAGCAAACCCTATTTTTATTTCTCCGCCTCCCCAAACCCTCCTCTTTCGTACGTACCGAGACCCCAAAGAAAGAAAAGAACCTTAACCGGAGAAAGGAAAAGGAAAAGGGAAGGAGCCGATCGCCCCAAACGTCGACTCGAAGGCAAGAACGAGACCGGGCGACCCTCCCAACAATCCTCGGTGAGCAAATAATTTTTAGAAAATTATTTGGGGCTTTTCCAACTATCTTTGTTGTTAGTTTTGCGGAGTAGATAAATAAAATAAAATAAAATAAAATTAATCGTGCACGGGGAAGGCGCACGGATCGCGCGACGCACGGGCGAACCCGCGCGCGGCGCCGCACGGGCGACCCGTGCGGGCGTCGCGCGGGGGGCGGCCCCGCCGCGCGGGGCGCCGCGTGGGCGACCCGCGCGGGCGCCGCGCGGGCTGTGCCCGCGCGGGCGCCCGCGGGGCGCCGCGCGGTGCGCCGCGCGGGCCCCGCCCGCGCGGGCCCGCGTCCGCGCGGGGCTCCGCGCGGGGCCCCGCCCGCGCGGGCACCCGCGCGGGCCCGCATCCGCGCGGGCGCCGCGCGGGGCTCCACCCGCGCGGCGCCGCGCGGGCTTGCACCCGCGCGGGCGCCGCACGGGCGCCGCGCGGGCCCGCACCCGCGCGGGCGCCGCGCGGGGCTCCGCCCGCGCGGGGGCCGCGCGGGCGCCGCTCGGGCACCGCCCGCGGAGCCCGCCGCGCGGGTCCGAGCCGCGCGGGGCTCCGACGGGCGGCGACGGCGGTGCGGGCGAAAGTCCGGTTTTGCGACCGGACGGTGCCGGGTTCTTTTTCGTTAAAATGTAAGGTGTGGGGTTTTCCGTTTTCAAGGTGTTAGTATGTGTTTTGACCATAGTTTATCCGTGCGGACTTTTCTTAGGTCCGGGTACACAGCGGGAGAGCGCGAAGGATATTGGTGTTCCGATTTCTCTCCAATAAGGTGGGTACGGTTGCGATGAGTGCAACCGGTGCTGTAAGTGCATCTATCATCATTAAAAGTACTCCTTAATTTACCTAACAAAGTAGATGGATAGTTTAACCTTTCGATTAATGTTGTTTATCTAATAATTGTGCGGCTGCGGTCGCGGTGCCCACTACACGCCAATCTTGGCAATCCGGTTTCGGATGCTGCACGTACACAGGCGGATTGGCCTCCGCATGGGTGTACTTTTCCGGAAGAGTGGTCTTTATGACCCGTGTGCCCCGCAAAGGTAACGGTGCAAGCGGGGACCTCTTCGCGCCAGCTGAGGTGTTGCACCAGCACCGCGAAAGGGGTAAAAGCATCAAAGTAGGTGTTTGTGCACGAGGGGAGATTTCCGTCTCCCCGACAGGTGATCTGGGGATTGGTGCCCAGGTTAAATTAAATTAATGTGCAGGTGTCTAACGAAAGGTTACGGTGTATTCGGTGTGTTCGTATGATTTTTCCCCTCTTGATATTGTTACACATCTACTTTGTTTGTCACTGACTTTACCCACTCCGTGACAGGTATTCCTAGGTGCGTTAGCCGGGATGGCGGTGGGACTGCGTCGTGAGGATCGTAGTCGGACTCTTGGTTATCGTATTTATGACTCATTTCCCCTTTATGCTATTTTTAGTTGCTTGTGGATTACTTTATTTGTGGACATGTATTAGTTAGCACTGTGGATGAGGTGACCCTTTATGTTTCATATTACTAGTAGTGCGTTTTCTTATGTTTTCATCCGCGGCATGTTTTCATGATAAGATAAAGGGTTGCGAAAATGTTTTCTCAAAAGGAAGTGCCGTGTGGGCACGGGTTTTACAACTCTGGGTTTTATCCTTTCCAAATATTGACGCCGCTTAAATGACATGCTTTAGTTAAATGATTTAAACTCTGAACTTGGTGTATGTCTACTGTATGGTTGTTGGTTGGTGATTGATGTATGATATTTGTGATTGAACGACATGTGTAAATGAGACGCCGTGCATATACAAAGGAGACTCTGTCCGTGGACAGAGTGAATTTGTGTATGTGGCGGTCTGGCACGCACCGGGGTTGAAGGTTTATGTTACCTTATTAAAGAAAAAAAAAAATAGACACGTCTTTCCGCTTCAATTGACTCAAAAACCCCCGGGGGCGTGACAGTGTGCCTGCTTCGATTGTTTCAGACAGGGACCCGAGATTTGTGTCGCGCTTTTGAGGGAGTTTGCAGTCAGCATTGGGGACTCAGCTCAGGTTTAGCACCGCTTTCCACCCACAAACAGACGGACAGTCTGAGCGCACCATACAGACCCTTGAGGATATGTTGAGAGCGTGCGTTATGGATTTTGGAGGAGGGTGGTACCGACACTTATCATTGGTTGAGTTCGCGTACAACAACAGCTATCAGGCGAGCATCCAGATGACTCCGTTTGAGGCGTTGTATGGACGCAAGTGTCGGTCTCCCCTGTACTGGAGTGACGTGGGTGAGAGGAGGACTTTGGGCCCGGAATTACTTTTGGAGGCTGAGGAGAAGGTCAGAGTTATCCGCCGACATCTTGAGACAGCCCAAAGTCGTCAGAGGAGCTACGCCGACACTCGACGGCGAGACCTAGAGTTTCAGGTTGGTGATCATGTCTTCTTGAAGGTCTTGCCCTCGAAAGGGGTCCGGAGATTTGGAGTACGGGGGAAGCTCAGTCCCCGCTTCATTGGACCCTTTGAGGTACTTGACAGAGTTGGTCCTGTGGCATACAGAGTTGCCTTACCCCCACGCCTGGCCGGAGTTCATGATGTCTTCCACGTCTCAGCTCTGAGGAGATATGTTTTTGACCCGTCGCACGTGATTGACTTCACTTCATTAAAGATCGGCGAGGACTTGGTCTACGAGGAGCGCCCGTTGCGGATTCTTGCTCGTGAGGTGAGGGAATTGCACAACCGGGCCATTCCGTATGTGAAGATCTTGTGGAGCAATCACGAGGAGCGAGAGGCTACATGGGAGCTGGAGACAGAGATGAGAGCTGCCTACCCCTTCTTGTTCGAGGCTTCTGGTTGAGGTACGTCTGTTTTGTTTTTCCTTGTTTCGGGGACGAAACTTTTTTTTAGTGGGGGAGGATGTAGGACCCCTGAACCCCATGCAGCTTTTTCCCGTGAATCCACTGTGTAAACACCTGTTGATGGTGTATTTGGCCCATAATGCATCAAAGGGATGCCACAGATGGACCCTGTGAGCTCTTGTTAGCTGGGATGGCCTTCGGCTGCTTTTGCCGAATTTTACAAAAGGTTTTAGGCCAAACGGAGGTTGGATATGGATTCAGCGTGGAAAAACGCTTGAAAACGGCTATTTGCTTGTTTGATTCTGAGTCCGAAAGCCCAAAAAGGGACTCCCGGAAGTTTTACTGAAATTCTGGTGCATGGGGGAGCCGTGGACCGGCGGGAGTGCCACGTGGCAGGCTCTGATTGGCCGGCGCACACAGCCGGGTCCACGGAGCATCGGGGGAGCGGTCTGAGTGCACCGCTGGAGGCGTGGACCGGCGGGAGTACACGTGGCAGCGCCGGATTGGGCGGCCCACGCGCGCTCGGTCCACGGGAGCGCGCGGGGAGTCGTGGACCGGGGGCGCGCCACGTGGCAGCTCCGGATAGGCAGGCTCACGAGCGCGGGGTCCACGCGGCGCGCGGGGCAGGTATGGGGGCAGGTGGCCGTACGCGGGCAGGCACGGGCGACGTGGGCAGCGCCACGTGGCGCCCGCTGATTCGCGGGCGCCACCTACCACGTTGACTACGGGTAGGACACGTGGCGCTCCCCGCGGGCACTTGCACGGCTGTCGCCTGTTCGGGCGACACATGGCGGGCTCCGAGGCGGGTCGGACGAAGTCGGGATCCCGTCCGACTGCACAGTTTGGGCCGGGCCGCACTGTGCGCGCCCGAAACCCGGGCGGGCCGGACCGGGCGCCCGAAAACCGGGACACATCCGGAATTTTCTCAAAAGATTTCTTCAGCCTATAAATTCCTGCCCGAGCTGCCTTCTTGAGAGCTTTTCTTCCATTTTCGAGCCTCCTCTGCCCGAGCACCCTTAAGAAGATTTGTTCACCTTCGAATGCTTGTTCATCCTGCAGAGTTTTGAGACGATGCTGGAACCTGTTCTTGTTTGATTGGGGTGAAGGCATCGGTCTTTTGGAATTTTCGGACTATTCTCTAATTTCGGCTGCTTTTCAAATAAAGAGATGGGTTTGATGATGTTCCTGTTGTAGGGCTTCTTTGTGGTAGGAGGTGTGTTTTGGTTTCGGGGACGAAACCTTTTGAAGGAGGGGAGAGTGTAGAGTACCGGGTCTTCGGATAGCGCGCCGACCACACAGATGGCATGGAGCAGAGAGTTGCCTTGGGCATGTTGCGTTTGTGATTACAGTTGATGCCGGGTTGATTCGGATCAACGTAGAAGCTCCAGCTCGATTCGGGGTTTTTTCGGGCATTGTTCGCCGATTGAAGACTGGATTTGGAAAATTTCGGACTTCTCAATGGAGTGCATGAAATTCGGGAACACTTGGAACAGTCATATTATCAGTTTACAGCGAAGTTCGGGAGGTTCCAGACTAACGCGGGAGATCCGGAGGTAAAAAGTGAGTCAGAACTGGCATTTTCGGAACCGGTTTTTGGATTGAGCACCCCGACTCAACGGATGAGCTTTTTGAAGAGAAAAAGCTGTGGATATGTGTATTCTCAGATTACAGCGGTGTTCGGGAGGTTCCGGACGGCGGCGGAGGGCCCGAAGGCAAAAAGTGAGTTGGAGTTGGACCTTTTGGAATATTTTATTAATATAATTAATTAGTTTTGCTAATTATTCCTTCTCTTTGCTTCGTAACAGAGGAGGTGTGCTTGGGGGTTTTGGTTGAAGGTAAGTATTTTTATAATTTTTTTTAAAGAGCTATTTTCTTTTGCTAATCCCCTAATTAAGTTCCACTTAATTAAGTGGAAAGTGCTTTTGGGGGAGGTAACCTCACCTCATGTTAGCTTCACCTTCACCACCTACCTCCCACCCTCCACCCCCGTAGCTCCCACGAAGCAGAGAAAGCAAGAGAGAAAGAAAGAAAGAAAGGAAAAGAGAAAGGAAAGGAAGAAGGGAAGGGATTTTTGGATGCTATTCTTGGTGGTGGTTTTCCCCGTGGTGGCCGTAGAGAGCGTGGGCGCTACTTTCAGGTAAGCTTGGGGTGTTTTGATATTTTTTTTTGGAATAAAATATGTGAGTTTTGGGCTTTGGAATTTTTACCTTGAGCTTTGGAGAATTTTTTGGATTTTTAAAGCAAAAATAGATTTATTGGATTTTTTCTGGGTTTTTTTGAAATTTTTTTAAATTTTTTTCCACCGTCGCGGCGGCGCTGCCAGGCCGCGCGCAGGCGCACGCGCGGCAGGGGCCTCGCTCGGGCGCCGCGGGCCGCGCGGGCCGCGCGCGGGGCCTGCGCGGGCGCCGCGGGCCGCGCGGGCCTGCGCAGGCCTGCGCGGGTGCGCTCGGGCGCCCGCTGGGCGCCGCGCGCAGCGCCGCAGGGGCGCTGCGCGGCGCGCTCGGCGCCGCGCAGCAGCCCCTGCGCTGCTCGGCTTGGGCCGTGTGCCGCGCGGCCGGCCTCCCGGGCCGCGCGGCTAGGGTTTTCGCCGCTCGGCGTGCCCCGGGACTTCGGCGGTACCTCGGTTTGCGTGCCGGCTCCGTTTTTCCGCCGACGGAGACCGGTTTCGCCGTCGGGAGCCGTTTGTCGCCGACGGAGACCGTTCTTTTGCTGACGGAAGCCGAATCTTCGCCGCCGGCCGCTGTTTTTCGCCGTCGGTCGCAGTTTTTGGCCGACGGAGGCCGTTTTTCGCCGCCGCATGCTGTTTTTCGCCGTCGGCCGCAGTTTTTTGCCGACGGGGGTTTTTTTCGCCGCCGCGTGCTGTTTTTCAACGTCGGTCGCAGTTTTTCGCCGACGGAGGCCGTTTTTCGTCGCCGCGAGCTGTTTTTCGCAACGCGCGCTGTTTTTCGCCGACGAAGGCTGTTTTTCGCAACGCGCGTTGTTTTTTCGCCGACGGAGGCCGTTTTACGCCGCCGCATGCTGTTTTTCCGCTGTCGGCCGCAGTTTTTCGCCGACGGAGGCCGTTTTTTCGCCGCCGCGTGCTGTTTTTCGCCGTCGGTCGCAGTTTTTCGCCGACGGAGGCCGTTTTTCGCCGCCGCGTGCTGTTTTTCGCCGTCGGTCGCAGTTTCTCGCCGACGGAGGCCGTTTTTTCGCCGCCGCGAGCTGTTTTTCGCAACGCGCGCTGTTTTTCGCCGACGAAGGCTGTTTTTCGCAACGCGCGTTGTTTTTCGCGGACGGAGGCCGTTTTTCGCCTCCGCATGCTGTTTTTCGCCGTCGGCCGCAGTTTTTCGCCGACGGAGGCCGTTTTTCGCCGCCGCGTGCTGTTTTTCGCCGTCGGTCGCAGTTTTTCGCCGACGGAGGCCGTTTTTTTCGCCGCCGCGTGCTGTTTTTCGCCGTCGGTCGCAGTTTTTTTCGCCGACGGAGGCCGTTTTTCGCCGCCGCGAGCTGTTTTTCGCAACGCGCGCTGTTTTTCGCCGACGAAGGCTGTTTTTCGCAACGCGCGTTGTTTTTCGCCGACGGAGGCTGTTTTCGCCGACAGAGGCTGTTTTTGTCGCCGGATGCTTGGTTTTCGACCGTTTTGACTGTTTTTGCGATTTCTTCTTTCCTGGCAGTTTACAGTGGTGTTTAGCTTCTGTCGTGGGCAGTTGGGTGTTTCTCCGCCGCGTGGTACCGTGGACTTGCCTTGGGTCTTCCGTTGGGGGCGCGATCTTGTGACTCTGATTCGCGTGCGGATTCCAGCACCGCGCTTCGTTTTGCGTGTGGACCACGTGAAGGTAAGTTTTTCCCGCTGTGCCCAATTGCAAGTGTCGACAAGCAATTGGTGGCGAGCAGAGGTGGGTTGGTTTTCTCTCCAAGTCTACAGACTTCCTTCTAATTCTATTATGATAGGATTTGCATGCTAGTAAGTGTTTCCTTGGAACTTTGACTAGCACCCCTGTCATATGTGCATGTGTTTAACCAGACTACTAGAGAACCTTAACCTGGGCTAGGTTCTTTTATGCTTTAGACATCCCACACATTGCATATCCTTCTGGACATATAGTTCCTCGCCCGGGTAGTGGGCTGAGTGGTCAGGGTGTTGTGGGACGGGTGTTGCACTCAGGCCTGGGGGCCGAGAGGGGTCTGGTGGCCGGGTTAGGCCAGTGTTGGTGTTCTGGGAACCGTTTCAGATAAACGGTGGTCCCGGGTTTTTTGTTTCGTTGTCCTTCTCGTCACCACCATGTTGTGATCGTGGTGTACGCATGTTAGCAGGACCTTGAACCCAGAACCTTTTTGGACGAACACATGATTTTAGTCAGCCAATGCTTTCTTCCAAGCCTCGCAGGGTTGCCTGAGTCTGTTCTTGTTTGATAGGACGAGGGCAGTAGCTCTTCGAGGTCTGGGCATAAAACTTGTTTTCAATTATTTTCCAAAAAGACTAAAAATCATTAAAAAGATGGATTTTCCTCAGATCAAATGGTTTTCTGTAATAAACGTCACTGATTCTTATAAACTTATCCACCCGAGATGATTCGAGTGATCTGAGTTCTAAGGGCTGTTTCTTCTTGCTTGGGGACACAGGTTTTAGTCTCCCGGGGTTTTCGGACCCTTCGCGGATCCGGCTGTGGAGCGTCTCCAGCCGTGAGTTGTGTGTTGAGACAGTTCCCACTTTAACCGAGAGGGGCTGAATCCTGAACGGTAAAGGACCGAGACTTCGATAGGCTGAGCCTAGAGTCTGTTCTTGTTTGATTGGGGTTCTAGGCACCGGTCTATCGGATTTTCGGATTCTTTGCCGCGTCAGTGGTCTTTCTCGCCTATGAGTGGGTGTTGTGTGGGAGCCGTTTGGAGTGACGGCGGTCCTAGTGTGTAGTTAGTGTTGGGAGCTGAGTCGAGGTTCTCTTTCCTACTGAGTTGTGTTT
>CM054931.1:13965803-14121868 GCA_029168755.2 Tillandsia fasciculata | reverse complement strand
CTCGTACCTTATTCGACACTGGAGCTTCGATTCTTTCATTAGTCGAGCATTTGCATCCCTTCATGGTCTAGAGGTAGAGTCCTTCTCATTCATTAGAGGTGCGGATTCCTGATCATATTTTGCATGTCGAGGAGCGTTGTGTGGCTTGCCCAGTGCAGTTGGGGCCTTGGATTTTGCCTGCAGACTTGCTTGTTTTGCAGCAGCTCCAGGATTTTGACTTGGTGCTAGGGATGGATTGGCTGTCGCGGTATTCCGCCACTATCGACTGCAGAGAGAGGACGGTGACTCTTCGCGAGCCAGGACAGGAGGAGTTCATCTTCAGAGGCTGCCAGAGCACGCTGTTCGCAGCGACCATTTCCTCGGCCAGAGCTAGGAGGATGATGAGTAGGGGTTGCACTGCCTTTTTGGCCACTGTGGTGGAGGTGCCTACGGCGGCACTGGGACTCGAGGATATCCCTATTGTCCGCGAGTTCCCAGATGTGTTTCCCCCTGAGTTGACGACGATGCCGCCGGAGAGGGAGATTGAGTTTGTGATTGATGTAGTTCCTGGAACTGCACCAATCTCAAAGGCACCCTATAGGATGGCGCCAGCTGAGTTGAGGGAGTTGAAGGCCCAGCTTCAGGATCTTTTGGATAGGGGCTTCATCGACCCAGTGTTTCTCCGTGGGGAGCGCCTGTGTTGTTTGTGAAGAAGAAGGATGGGTCACTGCGTTGTGTGTGGATTATAGGGAATTGAACAAAGTGACCATCCGGAACAAGTATCCCCTCCCCCGGATTGATGATTTGTTTGATCAGTTGCAGGGAGCATCGGTGTTCTCGAAGATTGATCTGCAGTCCGGTTACCACCAGCTGAGGGTGAGGGCCGAGGACATCTCCAAGACGGCTTTCAGATCGCGGTACGGGCATTATGAGTTTACTGTGATGCCTTTTGGGTTGACAAATGCCCCTGCCGCATTCATGGACTTGATGAACAGGATTTTTCAGCCGTTTTTGGACCGGTTTGTGGTGGTGTTTATAGATGATATTCTGATCTACTCCCGGAGTGATTTGGAGCACGAGGAGCACTTGAGGACCGTGCTACAGCTTCTGCGAGAGAAGAAGCTGTATGCTAAGTTCAAAAAGTGCGAGTTTTGGCTCCGGGAGGTTGCTTTTCTGGGTCATGTTGTTTCAGCTGCTGGAGTGGCGGTGGATCCGGCCAAGGTGGATGCTATTCGAGATTGGCCGAGGCCGACGACTATCACTGAGGTGCGGAGCTTTCTTGGTTTGGCGGGCTACTATCGGCGTTTTGTGGAAGGCTTTGCGAAGCTTTCCTCTCCCCTCACTCGTCTGACCAGGAAAGGAGTTAAGTTTGTTTGGAGCGAGACTTGCCAGAGCTGTTTTGAGGAGCTGAAGCAGAGATTGATGACCGCTCCAATCCTTGCCCTCCCTGTTATGGGGAAGGATTTGTGATTTACAGTGATGCCTCACATAGTGGTCTGGGGTGTGTGTTGATGCAGCAGGGTAGGGTGATTGCCTATGCTTCGCGGCAATTGAAGGACTATGAGAAAAATTACCCTACTCATGATCTGGAGTTGGCAGCGGTGGTGTTTGCTCTGAAGCTGTGGCGGCATTACTTGTATGGTGAGCATTGCGAGATTTATACTGATCACAAGAGCTTGAAGTATCTGTTCACCCAAAAGGAGCTGAATTTGAGGCAACGCCGGTGGTTGGAGCTGCTAAAGGATTATGATCTGAGTATCCTTTATCACCCCGGCAAGGCCAATGTTGTGGCGGATGCTTTGAGCAGGAGGACGAGTCTGAGCTTATTGATCTCGCAGCAGGCGCCGTTGGTCGAGCAGATGAGGCGATTACAGCTGGAGGTAGTATCCCCTGGGGTCTCTGCTAGACTCATGTCTATGGTCTTGCAGCCCACTCTGTTGGAGAGGATCAGGGACACTCAGAGTGAGGACCCCCACTTGACGAGGATCAGGACGCAGCTTCAGGCGGATCAGACAGGGGATTTTTCTGTGGATAGCTCGGGAGTACTGCGGTACAGGGACCGAGTGTGTGTGCCTATGGATCAGGAGATTAGAGATCAGATTTTGAGGGAGGCCCACTATACACCTTATACCGTCCACCCTGGAGGTACTAAGATGTATAAGGACCTCAAGGCACAGTTTTGGTGGCCCGGAATGAAGCGGGACATTGGGAGATTCGTAGCTCACTGTTTAACTTGTCAGCAAGTGAAAGCAGAGCATCGCGTTCCTGCTGGCAAGTTGCAGAGTCTTCCAATTCCCGAGTGGAAATGGGACCACGTCACTATGGATTTCGTCACTGGATTGCCGAGGGCGCAGAGCGGGGCAGATGCGATCTGGGTTATTGTGACAGACTCACCAAGTCGGCGCACTTCTTACCAGTTCAGATGACTTGGTCATTGGAGCATTTGGCACAGTTATATATGGATGAGATAGTGAGGCTTCACGGTATACCTGCTTCGATTGTGTCAGATCGGGACCCGAGATTCGTGTCACGCTTTTGGGGGAGTTTGCATTCTGCATTGGGGACTCAGCTCAGGTTTAGCACCGCTTTCCACCCACAGACCGATGGGCAGTCAGAGCGCACCATACAGACCCTCGAGGATATGCTTAGAGCGTGCGTTATGGATTTTGGAGGAGGGTGGTACCGGCACTTATCTTTGGTTGAGTTCGCGTACAACAACAGCTATCAGGCGAGCATCCAGATGGCTCCGTTTGAAGCGTTGTATGGACGCAAGTGTCGGTCTCCCTTATATTGGAGTGACGTGGGTGAGAGGAGGACTTTGGGACCGGAGTTACTTTTGGAGGCAGAGGAAAAAGTCAGGATTATTCGCCGGCATCTTGAGACAGCCCAGAGTCGTCAGAGGAGCTACGCAGATACTCGACGGCGAGACCTGGAGTTTCAGGTTGGTGATCATGTCTTCTTGAAGGTCTCGCCCTCGAAAGGGGTCCGGAGATTTGGAGTACGGGGAAGCTCAGTCCCCGCTTTATTGGACCCTTTGAGGTACTTGACAGAGTTGGTCCTGTGGCATACAGAGTTGCCTTACCCCCGCGCCTGGCCGGAGTTCATGATGTCTTCCACGTCTCAGCTCTGAGGAGATATGTTTTTGACCCGTCGCACGTGATTGACTTCACTTCGTTGGAGATCGGCGAGGACTTGGTCTACGAGGAGCGCCCGTTGCGGATTCTTGCTCGTGAGGTGAGGGAATTGCGCAATCGGGCCATTCCTTATGTGAAGATCCTGTGGAGCAATCATGAGGAGCGAGAGGCTACATGGGAGCTGGAGACAGAGATGAGAGATGCCTACCCCTTCTTGTTCGAGGCTTCAGTTTGAGGTACGTCTGCTTGTTTATTTTGTTTCGGGGACGAAACTTTTTTTAGTGGGGGAGGATGTAGGACCCGAACCCCCATGCAGCTTTTTCCCGTGAATCCACTGTTTAAACACCTGTTGATGGTGTATCTGGCCCATAGTGCATCAAAGGGATGCCACAGATGGACCCTGTGAGCTTTGGTTAGCTGTTTTGGCCTTCGGCTGCTTTTGCCGAATTTTAGAAAAGGATTTAGGCCAAACGGAGGGTGGATTTGGATTCAGCGCGGAAAAACACTTGAGATTGGCTTTTTGTTTGCCCAATTCTGAGTCCGGATGCCCAAAAGCGGACTCCCGGAAGTTTTGACAGTTTTTGGCGCTTGCGGGAGCCTCCGGCAAATTTTGGAGGCGGAATTTGGCAAAACGGACCTCGTTTTTGGAATCAGCGCGCGAAAACGGTCAAGATGGGCTATTTACTGGTCAAATTTGAGCTTGCGGGTACTGTTCATGCCGGAACAGTGTCGCCGGCGATCGCCGGCGGCGGCCGGCGGCGGCGGGCAGCGTCGGCGGGCGGCGGCGCCGCCGCGGGCAGGCGGCAGGCGGCGGCCCAGGGCGCGGGCAGGCCGCGGGCAGGCGCGCGGTCCACCGCGGGGGCGTGCACCGGAGGCGGGCCACGTGGCGCCTTCCGGTTGGCCGGTGCAGCATTCGCGGTCCACGGAGTTTGGGCCGGGTGCACGGTGGACCGGGTGGACACGTGGCGGATCGGGATTGGCGGGGACTTGGTGCGCGCGGTCCACGCGATGGCCGGGGCAGGTGACCGTACGCCCGGGGCAGCCGGCGACGTGCGCGGTGCACGGCCGACGTGCGCGGTGCACGGCTGTCGGGGACACGTGGCACGCCGCCAGTGGCTGGCTCAGGTGCACCGGGTGCAGCGGGGTTTTTGGGCTTAGTGGGCTGGGCTGTGCTGTGGGCGGGCCGCACTGTGCGCGCCCGGAAATCTGGGCCGGCCCGTTACTGTAGCCGCCCGAAAATTTCGGGCGCCCGAAAGTGGGGACATGGAGGGTATTTTCCGAATTGTTTTTCAGCCTCTATATAATGCACAACCCGAGCCTCTTCTCCTCTCTTTTCTCCCAACCGAGCCACCTTCTGCCCGAGCCCCTTCTAGCAAAATTTTCATCTTTTTGTCCTGGATCTCCCTGCCAAGTTTCAAGAGTTTTGGAGGCACGAATCCCGAGGTTCCCCATTTTACGGTGCGGCGCGACGTTGCTTCCTAGTGTTCTTCTTCGGCGCAGCGATCGTGTTTTTGCTCCCCTGGGCTACCCCGACATCATTTTCCTGTGATTCTTGCACCAGTGGACTCCTAAGAGGTAGGACTTCATCTTTCGTTTTGGTCGCGCTTTCCCGTTTCGAGGTTTTGGCACGGTTTTCGAGGCAACAAGTGACCCCTTTTTCTGTATGGAATTCTTGACAGCAGCGGAGTGTTTCGGCCATATCTTTGCGCACGAGCGTCTGACGGAAACGAGCTTATACAACTTTTTCATCTACGGATCGCAAGGAACGCGCTCGTATTTTTATTGGATTTTTGTGAATTTTCTTTCGAGGTGAAAATTAAGGATTTCTCTGTGAACAGTAATCACCCTTAATCAGATTTTTGTATGAGAGTGCCCCCTTGCCGAATTTTTATCTTGGTGTACAGAACTCGGATTTGGGCGTGCAAGGTACCGTTGCGAAGCTATCGACGCGAGGATCGCCGTGATATTTTTATTGGAATTTTCTGGACATTTCTGCAGGTGATAATTTGACAGTTTGGTACTTGTGTTTGTATGTGGTAATTAGTGCTGTAATTGGGAGCCTAGTGTAATTAGTGGATTCCTTGTTGTACCAGGTGTGCTATTGTGGGAGCGAGGATTTGGAGTTTTGGTATTTTCTGACTGTACGAGTTTGGACAGTTGCGCTTCAGGTGGGTGGTTGTTGTACTCCTCTTTTTGTATGCCCACTAGGAATATCAGAGTACCCTTGTTATAACAATGTTGAATGTGTTGATTGGTAGACTTGCATGCTCTAGGGAATCGCTTATTAATTCTGGAACTTATACCCGAGACAAATAGAATTAGAGGACTGCAAAACTGATGTTTATTCATGTGAGACGGTCACCCTAGCTTATGTCACTTCAACTGTTATACTTGGAAATTGGAACATTGCATGATTAAATTGGTCACATAATTATTGTCATCTTTTACTGCTACACTATTTTGGGACTTGACTTAGGAGAAACCATGCTTTTCTCTTTCTTCTTTCATTGTTGGCATTAGCGGCTTAGTCGCTCAGGTTCGAGCGTATGTTGGACAGTGTAGGCAGGTATTGGGGATTGGGGACAGGTTGAGTTGGTCAGGGGTTGCGGCGACCACGGATCTTGGGTGGTTGACCGGATTGTTTTATTGCATCAGATTGGGTGTTCGGGGATCGGGCTTACTTTAGTGGAGGGTTGTTCCCACTTCTTGAGTCTCGATCCAGTCCTGCTATTATGAGACAGTGGTTACAGAGATGTTGATACAGTGATATTTTACTCGTGTGGGTCGCTCCCCTCGAGTGCCACTCCGGAGTAGGCTTTCCACGGTGTGAGCGCCGGGCACCATGCTAGTTTCTGAGTTCCACGGTGTGAGCGCCGGGCACCAGGCTGGGTTTTTGAGTTCGACAGCAGAGCAGGCAGTGCCAGTGTTCACTGGCTGTCAGATTGGGTCTTTATGACAGGCTACTTGATTCTGATGCATCACTTTTCCCATCCTTATTGGTTGGTCATGTAGAGGCATATTAGGGATAGCACTTTATCAGTTGCTTTATTTATCTGCATCCCTTCCCTTCTTTTCTTTCCTTTTTGCCTCTGATCACCTGGTGGGCATATCTGAGCTGAGGCTTTACCCACTAGGGGAGGCTACTGTTTATAGTAGTACTGACCCCCATTGTTTTTCTTGTTCTCTTTTTTCCCTTGTTTTGCAGAGTCCTCTGTGGGAGTTGCTGGGCCGTCAGCAACTGATCGAGGTAAGCGAATTGCGGACTAGATAGAGAGCCACCGAGGGTCGTAGCTGGAGATTTTTGGGTACCAGGACTTCTCAGACAGTGTTTCTTATTTTCTTTTGGGGACTGGCTTCTGCCAGCTGTTTGTATTATAGTTGTGAGCTGGGAGAGACATCTGTATTTTATTTTACTGTTGTACCTTTTACTTCCAGCATCTGTCTGAGATACAGTAGTTTTATTTCAGCTCTGATTATTATGCTCTTTTATTATTATTTCTTATCTGAGCAGGTTACCGACGCTTCGTGTATGTGGGAAATACCGCATGCACGGCGGATCTGTGGACGGGCCCGGGTTCTGGTTTACACCCGGGGCGTGACCTTTGCTTTTGCCGAATTTTAGAAAAGGTTTTAGGCCAAACGGAGGTTGGATTTGGATTCAGCGTGGAAAAACGCTTGAAAACGGCTATTTGCTTGTTTGATTCTGAGTCCGAAAGCCCAAAAAGGGACTCCCGGAAGTTTTACTGAAATTTCTGGTGCATGGGGGAGCCGTGGACCGGCGGGAGTGCCACGTGGCAGGCTCTGATTGGCCGGCGCACACAGCCGGGTCCACGGAGCATCGGGGGAGCGGTCTGAGTGCACCGCTGGAGGCGTGGACCGGCGGGAGTACACGTGGCAGCGCCGGATTGGGCGGCCCACGCGCGCTCGGTCCACGGGAGCGCGCGGGAGTCGTGGACCGGGGGCGCGCCACGTGGCAGCTCCGGATAGGCAGGCTCACGAGCGCGGGTCCACGCGGCGCGCGGGGCAGGTATGGGGGCAGGTGGCCGTACGCGGGCAGGCACGGGCGACGTGGGCAGCGCCACGTGGCGCCCGCTGATTCGCGGGCGCCACCTACCACGTTGACTACGGGTAGGACACATGGCGCTCCCCCGGGCACTTGCACGGCTGTCGCCTGTTCGGGCGACACATGGCGGGCTCCGAGGCGGGTCGGACGAAGTCGGGATCCCGTCCGACTGCACAGTTTGGGCCGGGCCGCACTGTGCGCGCCCGAAACCCGGGCGGGCCGGACTGGGCGCCCGAAAACCGGACACATCCGGAATTTTCTCAAAAGATTTCTTCAGCCTATAAATTCCTGCCCGAGCTGCCTTCTTGAGAGCTTTTCTTCCATTTTCGAGCCTCCTCTGCCCGAGCACCCTTAAGAAGATTTGTTCACCTTCGAATGCTTGTTCATCCTGCAGAGTTTTGAGACGATGCTGGAACCTGTTCTTGTTTGATTGGGTGAAGGCATCGGTCTTTTGGAATTTTCGGACTATTCTCTAATTTCGGCTGCTTTTCAAATAAAGAGATGGGTTTGATGATGTTCCTGTTGTAGGGCTTCTTTGTGGTAGGAGTGTGTTTGGTCGGGGACGAACCTTTGAAGGAGGGAGAGTGTAGAGTACCGGGTCTTCGGATAGCGCGCCGACCACACAGATGGCATGGAGCAGAGAGTTGCCTTGGGCATGTTGCGTTTGTGATTACAGTTGATGCCGGGTTGATTCGGATCAACGTAGAAGCTCCAGCTCGATTCGGGTTTTTTCGGGCATTGTTCGCCGATTGAAGACTGGATTTGGAAAATTTCGGACTTCTCAATGGAGTGCATGAAATTCGGGAACACTTGGAACAGTATATTATCAGTTTACAGCGAAGTTCGGGAGGTTCCAGACTGACGCGGGAGATCCGGAGGTAAAAAGTGAGTCAGAACTGGCATTTTCGGAACCGGTTTTTGGATTGAGCACCCCGACTCAACGGATGAGCTTTTTGAAGAGAAAAAGCTGTGGATATGTGTATTCTCAGATTACAGCGGTGTTCGGGAGGTTCCGGACGGCGGCGGAGGGCCCGAAGGCAAAAAGTGAGTTGGAGTTGGGCCTTTTGGAATATTTTATTAATATAATTAATTAGTTTTGCTAATTATTCCTTCTCTTTGCTTGGTAACAGAGGAGGTGTGCTTGGGGGTTTTGGTTGAAGGTAAGTATTTTTATAATTTTTTTTAAAGAGCTATTTTCTTTTGCTAATCCCCTAATTAAGTTCCACTTAATTAAGTGGAAAGTGCTTTTGGGGGAGGTAACCTCACCTCATGTTAGCTTCACCTTCACCACCTACCTCCCACCCTCCACCCCCGTAGCTCCCACGAAGCAGAGAAAGCAAGAGAGAAAGAAAGAAAGAAAGGAAAAGAGAAAGGAAAGGAAGAAGGGAAGGGATTTTTGGATGCTATTCTTGGTGGTGGTTTTCCCCGTGGTGGCCGTAGAGAGCGTGGGCGCTACTTTCAGGTAAGCTTGGGGTGTTTTGATATTTTTTTTTGGAATAAAATATGTGACTTTTGGGCTTTGGAATTTTTACCTTGAGCTTTGGGAAATTTTTTGGATTTTTAAAGCAAAAATAGATTTATTGGATTTTTTCTGGGTTTTTTTGAATTTTTTTTAAATTTTTTTCCGCCGTCGCGGCGGCGCTGCCAGGCCGCGCGCAGGCGCGCGCGCGGGCCTGCGCGGGCCGCGCGCGGGCCTGCGCGGGCGCCGCGGGCCGCGCGGGCCTGCGCAGGCCTGCGCGGCGTGCGCTCGGGCGCCCGCTGGGCGCCGCGCGCAGCGCCGCAGGGGCGCTGCGCGGCGCGCTCCGGCGCCGCGCAGCAGCCCCTGCGCTGCTCGGCTTGGGCCGTGTGCCGCGCGGCCGGCCTCCCGGGCCGCGCGGCTGGGGTTTTCGCCGCTCGGCGTGCCCCGGGACTTCGGCGGTACCTCGGTTTGCGTGCCGGCTCCGTTTTTCCGCCGACGGAGACCGGTTTCGCCGTCGGGAGCCGTTTGTCGCCGACGGAGACCGTTCTTTTGCTGACGGAAGCCGAATCTTCGCCGCCGGCGCCGCTGTGTTTTTCGCCGTCGGTCGCAGTTTTTCGCCGACGGAGGCCGTTTTTCGCCGCCGCATGCTGTTTTTCGCCGTCGGCCGCAGTTTTTTGCCGACGGAGGGCGTTTTTCGCCGCCACGTGCTGTTTTTCGCCGTCGGTCGCAGTTTTTCGCCGACGGAGGCCGTTTTTCGTTGCCGCGAGCTGTTTTTCGCAACGCGCGCTGTTTTTCGCCGACGAAGGCTGTTTTTCGCAACGCGCGTTGTTTTTCGCCGACGGAGGCCGTTTTTCGCCGTCGCATGCTGTTTTTCGCTGTCGGCCGCAGTTTTTCGCCGACGGAGGCCGTTTTTCGCCGTCGGCCGCAGTTTTTCGCCGACGGAGGCCGTTTTTCGCCGCCGCGTGCTGTTTTTCGCCGTCGGTCGCAGTTTTTCGCCGACGGAGGCCGTTTTTCGCCGCCGCGAGCTGTTTTTCGCAACGCGCGCTGTTTTTCGCCGACGAAGGCTGTTTTTCGCAACGCGCGCTGTTTTTCGCGGACGGAGGCTGTTTTTCGCCTCGCGCTGTTTTTCGCCGTCGCGCTGTTTTTCGCCGTCGGAGGCCGTTTTCGCCGCCGCATGCTGTTTTTCGCCGTCGGCCGCAGTTTTTCGCCGACGGAGGCCGTTTTTCGCCGCCGCGTGCTGTTTTTCGCCGTCGGTCGCAGTTTTTCGCCGACGGAGGCCGTTTTTCGCCGCCGCGAGCTGTTTTTCGCAACGCGCGCTGTTTTTCGCCGACGAAGGCTGTTTTTCGCAACGCGCGTTGTTTTTCGCCGACGGAGGCTGTTTTCGCCGACAGAGGCTGTTTTTGCCGCCGGATGCTTGGTTTTCGACCGTTTTGACTGTTTTTGCGATTTCTTCTTTCCTGGCAGTTTACAGTGCTGTTTAGCTTCTGTCGTGGGCGGTTGGGTGTTTCTCCGCCGCGTGGGACTGTGGACTTGTCTTGGGTCTTCCGTTGGGGGCGCGATCTTGTGACTCCGATTCGCGTGCGGATTCCAACACCGCACTTCGTTTTGCGTGTGGACCACGTGAAGGTAAGTTTTTCCCGCTGTGCCTAATTGCAAGTGTCGACAAGCAATTGGTGGCGAGCAGAGGTGGGTTGGTTTTCTCTCCAAGTCTACGGACTTCCTTCTAATTCCATTATGATAGGATTTGCATGCTAGTAAGTGTTTCCTTGGAACTTTGACTAGCACCCCCGTCATATGTGCATGTGTTTAACCAGACTACTAGAGAACCTTAACCTGGGCTAGGTTCTTTTATGCTTTAGACATCCCACACATTGCATATCCTTCTGGACATATAGTTCCTCGCCCGGGTAGTGGGCTGAGTGGTCAGGGTGTTGTGGGACGGGTGTTGCACTCGGGCCTGGGGGCCGAGAGGGGTCTGGTGGCCGGGTTAGGCCAGTGTTGGTGTTCTGGGAACCGTTTCAGATAAACGGTGGTCCCGGGTTTTTAGTTTCGTTGTCTTTCTCGTCACGACCATGTTGTGATCGTGGTGTACGCATGTTAGCAGGACCTTGAACCCAGAACCTTTTTGGACGAACACATGATTTTAGTCAGCCAATGCTTTCTTCCAAGCCTCGCAGGGTTGCCTGAGTCTGTTCTTGTTTGATAGGACGAGGGCAGTAGCTCTTAGAGGTCTGGGCATAAAACTTGTTTTCAATTGTTTTCCAAAAAGACTAAAAATCATTAAAAAGATGGATTTTCCTCAGATCAAATGGTTTTCTGTAATAAACGTCACTGATTCTTATAAACTTATCCACCCGAGATGATTCGAGTGATCTGGGTTCTAAGGGCTGTTTCTTCTTGCTTGGGGACACAGGTTTTAGTCTCCCGGGGTTTTCGGACCCTTCGCGGATCCGGCTGTGGAGCGTCTCCAGCCGTGAGTTGTGTGTTGAGACAGTTCCCACTTTAACCGAGAGGGGCCGAATCCCTGAACGGTAAAGGACCGAGGACTTCGATAGGCTGAGCCTAGAGTCTGTTCTTGTTTGATTGGGGTTCTAGGCACCGGTCTATCGGGATTTTCGGATTCTTTGCCGCGTCAGTCGGTCTTTCTCGCCTATGAGTGGGGTGTTGTTGTGGGAGCCGTTTGGAGTGACGGCGGTCCTAGCTGTGTAGTTAGTGTTGGGAGCTTGAGTCGAGGTTCTTTTCCGACTGAGTTGTGTTTTTGAGCCCGTGTTACCGATCTGTTTGATCGTGGATTATAGCCTGCTGAGCCTGGCATTTCATGCCAGTTATGAGATACTTGTGATACTTGAGTTCGGTGGGGTCGCTCCCCTCGAGCTACGCCCCGGGTGCGTTGATGATACCGAGCCTGACGAGGCTGCGATGATGCGACTAGTTGATACACTAGAGTTCGCTTGAGATTGAGATTGTCCGTGTGGGACACCCTACGTAAGACCAAGTCCTGTTTGGGCGTAGTGGCAGTAGATGAGCGCAGGCTTTACTTGACTGGACCCTATGAGGCAGTCATAGAGATTGGGTGACATTGAGAGAGTGATGTCAGAGTACTTGTGACTTATGGTCAGTGGTGAGTGGCTGCATACCATCATCTGTATTCTTTTTCCTATTGAGCATAGTAGATAGAGGCATGATAGCTGTAGATACTTTTCCAGCTTATTTTTCATTATCACAGTCTTTTTCTGTTATCTTATGCCTCTAGTAGACTTAGTGGGCAGACCGTGGTTCTTGGAGACGGTACCCACTGAGAACTACTGTAGGATGTAGTTCTCACACCCTCTGTCGGTGACAGGTTGCTGAGGCTTCTTCTTCCGTTCCTGCCCGAGCTGGCTTGACGGACCGAGGACAGGGAGTCGCGAGATAGTTCCCTACCAGCATTGTTCCTTTAGAGTGAGGTAGATGTACCATCCCGGACTGTGGGAGTTGATTATGTATTGTTATAGTTCTAGTTTTAGTTATCTCCCTTTGGATTTGTAGATGTTGTATAGGTGGATTTCTATTTGTATCACCTTGTATTTTTGGGAGATAGACTTGCTTTTATTTTCAGCTTTTGGTAGTGAGATTTTATATTACAGCTTTTATTACCCGCTCTGATATCTGTATAGCTGTAGTTCTATCTTTTGCAGGTTAGACGCTTCGTCTGTACGGCAGTTTCCGTACAGATGGCGGATCTGTTAGCGAGCCCGGGTCGCAGTTTCGACCCCGGGGCGTGACATAGGGCCGTGTCCTGCTCAGTCATCACCTCATTCCATCGTTCCACGTAAAAGGCCTACTCCATCGAGGCATCCAGGTTTTGTAGTCTGCGCGAACGGACGAATTGATAAATATCCCGACGCAAGCCTCGCTCAAACATATAGATCTAATGTGCCTCATCCCTAGCCGCGTGTGGTACACTGGCCAACAATCGGTTGAAGTCCTCAATGTACACTAGCACAGTACGGTCTCCCTATCGGAGATTCTTCAACTCCTCCTCCAGCCTCTGTCTGACACTCTCCGAGAAGAAGGCTCCAAGAAGAAGGCTACGAAACTTCGCCCAAGTGAGCAGCTGGGTCCCTGGTGGACCAATAGGTCGAACTCGCCGCCACCTTGCCTCGGCATTGTGCTCCAGAAAATTCATCGCCATAAAAACCTGAAACCTCTCCTCGATAAAAAGTCTCAAAGAGTCGCTCCATCGCTGTGATCCATGACTCTACCTCCCACGGCTCCACACTCCGCCCAGAGAAACGAGACGGGTTGAGCTGGCGGAACCTCATCAAGCAATCTGCAATCTCTCACTGCTCTGCAGGGGTCAACTGTCCTACTGTCCCGAACGGCTGTCCGCTGGTAATCGACGCAATAGGGGCTGCCCGTGCCGCTGGTACTATAGGGGGTGCCACGACTGGGGAAGAAAGTGTAGGGAAACTCTCAAGGGGTGCGACAACCAGCTGTACCCTCTACTCAAGCATGCGCATCATCCGGTCCATGACCTCCTGGCGTCAGGAAGCCTCCTCCTGACGTCAGACAACCTCCGACATCTGGGTCATCTGAGCCCGAAGCTCCTGTACCTCACTCTGGTGACCCTGAGCTAACTCCTCCTGCTCAGGCTCATCGGAGGAAGAAGGCTGGGAACGCGTCCGCATCCTGCATCGGGGAGGCATCGCGCTCACCTGCAACAATATTCAAACATCAGGACAGAACTAATACTCGACCCAATCCAGCAAAAGTCTAAAATATGTCATCCATTCCACAGCATTATGTTGTCTGTAGCCAACATAATCACTTAGGAGAATAAACATGCCAATCACTCATCCTACCCTTGGGAGAGGTATAAAACTCAATTATGACTCTCGCTATAAGTCACGACTGTCATGTAGTCATCCTACGGTCCAACCACAAGCCTAGGGTTTCTAAGTCCACAATGACCTACAACCTAGGCTCTGATACCACTCTAATCTGTCATGCACCAGGGTCGAAACTGCGACCCGGACCCGCCAACAGATCCGCCGCCCATACGGGAAGCCCCGTATAGACGAAGCGTCTAACCTGCAAAAAAATGGATACTATAGCTATACAGATATCAGAGATGAAAAGTAAACTACAGAAATAAGAAAAATTACAACTCCAAAAGTACAAGTCTGAACTTCACTACAAAAGTCTCTCAAAAAATAAAACTCTCAAAAATAACTGACAACAATAATCCAGCAGACTGTACTACTAAGCTCCAAAAAGGGGTACAGCTATACTCCAAGGACGGATAGGGAACTAGCTCGCGACTACCTTACCTCGATCAGCAGCAGAGGAAACAGCAACTCTCCCAGGAGACTCTGCAAAACAAAGGAGAGAAAAGAGGGAAAAAAAATGGGTAAACCCCCAACGGGTGTGAGAACTACAACCAACAGTAGTTCTCAGTGGGTACCACCACCAAGCCCGACAGTTTGCCCACTAAGTCTACTAGAGGCATAAGATAACAAGAAAACTGTAATAATGAAAAGATAAGCTAAAAGGAGTCTACAGCTATCATGCCTCTATCTACAATGCTCAAAGGGTGATACAGATGAAAATGATGCATCGACTCTAACCCAAATACTCAATCAACCCAATCACAGTGACTGCCACATAGGGTCCAGTCAAACCTGCGCCCACCTACTGCTATTACATCCATAGAAGACTGGACTTACGTAGGGTGTCCGTGACTGCCTAAAAAAAGGCCCAGCCAGAGGGACTGCGTCGACAAGTCGCGATAGCAAAGTAACAGGCCTAACTCCGGAGCGGCACTCGAGGGGCACGGCCCCACTGAGAAAAGTATCCGCGCATCTCTGTCGAGCTCAATATGGCTCATGCAGGCTATAGTCCAATCCACGATCAACAAGATCGACAGTACCCAAATCACCTCTCCAACTCACTAACAGGAAAATACTCGAACAGTCAGGACCGCTGTCAACCCAACGACTCCCTAAATAGGACATCAACTCAACATGCAAACTCACTAGCTAGGTATACTCCACAGCCGACAACAATGAAGGATTCGAGAATCCCGAAAGACAAGAACCTACAAACCAAATCAAACAAGAACAGGCTCTAGGCATAGCCTCTCGTTGTTCTCAACCCAAAGAAAAGGCAGCCCTTAGAACCCAGACCACTCGAATCCTCTCGAGTGAGAAAGTTTACAGGAAAAATGTGACATTTATCATTGAAAACTATTTTGATTTGAGGAAAATCCATTTTTAATGATTTTTAGTTCTTTTTAGGAAAAACAGTTAGAAAACAAGTTTTATTCTCAAACCCCGAAGGGCTAATCCCTTCGTCCAATCAGACAAGAACAGACTCCGGCGACCCTTCGATGTTTGGAAGAAAAATATTGTTTGACTAAAATCATGTGTGTCCAAAAAGGTTCTGGGTTCAAGGTCCTACTATCACTGGTATACTATTGGCACTAACACAGTGGCGACACATAAAACAGAGAAACATGACATCCTGGGACCACCATTTACCCAAACGGCTCCCGCCACAGATATAAGACCAGCTACATCTACCAGACTCCACTCTGCCCCCAAGCACGAGTGTAACATGCATCCCACACTAAAAATAAATTCCAACCACTCGGCCCACTACCCGGACGAGGAAAAACACTATGTCCAGGAATAGAATACGAAGTGTGGATGTCTAGAGCATAAATGAATCTAGCCCAGGTGAGAATTTTCTACTAGTCTGGTTACACATGCAATATATGACAAGGTGTTAGGTCAAGTTCTAATAGTAGCATTTAATTTAACTAAAGCAAGATCAGGGAACATTAACCAACATGATTTCAATGACAACACAGGAAAGACAACATCTCTCTAACATGCATTCTAACATATCTCACAATCATGAATGCTTTCTATACAATAGAATTAATGAACCGTCCACCGGTTTTGGAGACGAAGCAACCCACCTAAAGCGCGCATCAATCCAAGATCAATAGAACTGAAACAGAACGGGCATAATCTTCAAGTTCTAACAATTCCAACGAGCCCAAAAACACCAGAAAACTCCCCTTTGGGTATAAAGATATGGTCCAAACATTGCAATAAGCAAAAACTCCCACAAACACATTGTCACGCCCCAAGGTCGAAACTGCAACCCGGGCCCGCCAACAGATCCGCCGCCCATACGGGAAACCACGTATAGACGAAGCGTCTAACCTACAAAAAGAATGATACTATAGCTATACAAATATCAGAGCTGAAAAATAAACTACTGAAAGACTAAAATCCAATCACTGTACAACTGGAAATAAAGATACAATATCCATCTCCCAAATACGATCAAATACAATATCCTCAGAATACAATAACCAAAACTAAACAGGGAGGTAAACCTAATAATACATCAGTGTACAGGCTCTCAGTACAAGTCAAATCCTCACAATACAAATATCTCTCGAAAGTAAAAACAAATAAACCAACTACTGACTGTACTAATAGATCTCCAATGAAGGGGTACCGCTACTGCTACTCTCCAAAGACAGGTAGGGATCTAACTCGCGACTCCCTCGCCTCGATCAGCAACAAAAGGATCAGCAACTGGAGAGTAGGTCCCTGGAGAAAAATCACCACGGCGGGTGTGAGAACTATATCCCATAGTAGTTCTCAGTGGGTACCGCCAACAAGCCCAACGGTCTGCCCACTAAGTCTACTAGAGGCATAAAGTAACAAATGCAGTACTGAAAGGAAAGGAGCTGGAAAATAACTCTACAGCTACTATGCCTCTATCTAAATGCTAAAGAAGTGGAACAGATGGAAACATGATGCATCTACTAACTCTCAAATATAATCACCCAATCTACACTGACTACCACATGGGGTCTAGTCAAACCTGCGCCCACCTACTGCCGCACATCCACAAGAGGACGGATCTACCGTAGGGCGTCCGTGACTGCCAAAACTGGCGCAGCCAGAGGGACTGTGTCGATAAGTCGCGATAGCAAAGTAACAGGCCCAACTCCGGAGTAGCACTCGAGGGGCGCGACCCCACCGAGGAAAGTATCTGCGCATCTCTGTCGAGCTCAATATGGCTCATGCAGGCTATAGTCCAAATCCACGATCAACAAGATCGATAGTAACTAACATCACCTCTCTAATCTCACTAACAGGAAACACTCAAACAGTCAGGACCGCTGTCGACCCAACGGCTCCCTGAAAAGAACATCAACTCGACATGCAAACTCACTAGCTGGGTATACTCCACAGCCAACAACAATGAAGGGTCCGAGAACCTCGAAAGACTAGAACCTACAACCCAAATCAAACAAGAACAGGCTCTAGGCATAGCCCATCGTTGTTCCCGACCTACAGAAAAAGGCAGCCCTTAGAACCCAGACCACTCGAATCCTCTCGAGTGGGGAAGTTTACAGGAAAAATGTGACATTTATTACTGAAAACCATTTTTCACTCAAACCCACGCGGGGTGAGGACTAAAAGTAGTTTCTTTTTGAAAAATTATCTTGATTTGAGGAAAACCCATTTTTAATAATTTTTAGTTCTTTTAGAAAAAATAGTTAGAAAACAAGTTTTTATACCCAAACCCCGAAGGTCTAATGCCTTCGTCCAATCAAACAAAAACATACTCCGGCGACCCTTCGATGTTTGGAAGAAAAAAATATTGGTTGACTAAAATCATGTGTGTCCAAAAAGGTTCTAGGTTCAAGGTCCTGCTATGACTGGTATACTACTACCACTAACACAGTGGCGACACATAAACAGAGAAACAAGACATCCCGGGACCACCGTTCACCCAAACGGCTCCCGCCACAGATAAAAGACCAGCTACATCTACAGACTCCACTCTGCTCCCAAGCACGAGTATAACATGCATCCCACACTAACAATAAATCCCGACCACTCGGCCCACTACCTGGGCGAGGAGAAACCCTAAGTCCAGGAATAGAGTATAACGTGTGGATGTCTAAAGCATAAATAAACTTAGCCCAAGTGAGAGTTTTCTACTAGTCTGGTTACATATGCAACATATGACAGGGTGCTAGGTCAAGTTCCAATAATAGCAATTAGTTCAACTAAAGCAGGATCAGGGAATAATAACCAACAGGATATCAGGAAAGATGACCTCTCTCTCTCTCTCTCTAACATGCATTCTAATCCATCTCATAACATGCATGTTCCCTATATAATAGAATTAGTAGATAGTCCATTGATTTTGGAGGCGAAGCAACCCACCTAAAGCGCGCGTTAAACCATGATCCAAATAAGCTGAAACTGCACGAGGATAAATCCTCAGATTTCCATGATTCCAACGGACCTAAAAACACCCAAAAACTCCTCCTGGGTACAAAGATATAGCCCAAATATTACAAACAATACAAAATTCCAAGTGTACAGTTTTGCTGAAATTTCAGTCCCAAAGAAGCATTATTATCACCTTCGAGGTAAATTCAAAAAATTCCAGTAAAAATATGACGGTGATCCTCGCGATGTGTAGATATCAATCGAGTCCTCAAACATTAAATTCCGATACTCGAGTGCAGAGATAAAAATCTGAGAAGGCTCTGCTGTCCAGAAGAACTACCAGCAAAACAGGGGCTTAGAGATGCCTCGTAAACCATGCCAAGAATTCAGAATGAAGCAAGATGATCAACACGAAAATCAAAGGTCTACCTCTCCTGAATCCGACGCCGTAAAAATCGTCCAAAAATACCGTCGGAGTAGCCTTGTGGACCTCGCGGACCGAAATGCGACGATAATGGGCCTCCGATGAAAGAACGTCGCTCTGCGCTACGATGCCGAAGTCGTCGATGCCGCGGCCTCCAAAAATTCCGAGCTTCCTTGGCACAATGCAGCACAAGGTGGGGAATAAATTGCTTGAGGGCTCAAAGGCAAAGGAGCTCAGAAAAAGGGGCTAAAGGCCCAAGGAACATGCCTATTTATAGGCCCACACCAAAAAAAGAACCAAATGGGCTTTTGGGCCCAATTCCGGGCGCCCGAAAACGTTCGGTCTGCTACAGTAACGGTCCCGGCCGGTTACTGTGCGCTCCCGAAACCACCTCGGCCCGCCACGTAGCCCAACCACGCCCGGTGCATGCGTGCCCGCCAATCGCGACGCGCCGCGTGGCGACGCGGTCCACGGCATGGACCGTCGGCCGCGGTTCACGGCGCCCCAGTCAGGTCGCTGCGCCCGCCAACCAGCGGGCGCCACGTGGCCTGGCGGGGTCCACGGTGTACCGCGCCCGGCGCACTGTCGCGCGTGCGTTGACCCACCAACCAACGCGCAACACATGGCATTTCCAACGTTGGCTGGTCCCGGTGCACGCCAAAACTCGTGGGCCGCGCTGCCCGCCGCCGCGCACACGCCTGCCCGCGCTCCGCCGCGCTACCCGCCGCCACCGGCGCTGCCCTGGCCTGCCGGAACAGTAACAATCGCATCTAAATTCGTGTTTTGGCATCCAGGCTCCGAAAAATATAAGTAGTCCATTTTTATCATTTTCGCACATTGAATCCAAATCCGATGTCCGTTTTGCCAAAATCCACTTCTAAAATTTGTCGAAGGCATCCGGGAAGGTATTCTTTATTCAAATTCCACGCTGGGTTCAAATCTGAAGTCTGATTTGCGCGCAACCAACTCCAACACACATCATAGGCCTCCAGAAGCCACAATTTACACAGCAAAAGCTCTGCGGAGATTCGGGTCATCACACACATGCTGCTGTAAAATCAGTCCATAAAATGCTTAAATACCACCTGCGAGGTAATCTCCAAAAATTCCAATAAAAATACGGCGGCGATCCTCGCAAAGCGTAGATGTCAAACGAGTCATCACAGGCTGAAATCCGATACCCAAGTACGGAGATAAAAATCCGACAAGGCTCTGCTGTCCAGGAAAACCACTAGCAGGAAAGGGGTTCAAAGATGTTCCAGAAACCCCACTAAAAACCCAAAACTGAGAGGAGCGAAACACATGAAAAACGGAGATCTACCTCTCGTGAAACCGATGCCATGAAAATCGTCCAAAAATTCCTTCGGAGTAGCTCTGTGGACCTCGTGGACTGAAACGCGACGGAAATAGGCCACCGAAGAAGAAACGTCGCATTGCGCCGAATCGCCGAAGCCGTCAATGTCGCGCCCTCCAAAAATTTTGAAACTCCCTCGAGAGATGCAGCATAAGAAGAGAAACAACTTCTCTAAAGCACTCAACCACAGGGGGCTCGGGAAAAAGGCCAAAAGGTCGAGCAAAGGGGCCTATTTATAGGCCCCTCCAAAAAGAACCCAAAAATTCAAGCTATTGGGCTTTCGGGCCCAACATTCGGGTGCCCAAAACCCTTTCGGGCGGCTACAATGCCCAAACAGTGCCCCGGCCCGGCCCGCGACCCGCGCCCGGAACGCCCCAATGCCGACACGTGGCCCCTCCGCGCCCCGCGCGCCCGCCAATCGCGGCGTGCCGCGTGGCCGCGTGGCCCACGGCGGGAAGCGTAGGCCGCGGTTCACGGCAGGCCGCCCGGGTCACTGCGCCCGCCAATGAGCGGGCGACACGTGGCCTGGCGCGGTCCACCGTGCGCCGCGCCCGGCGCGGAACGCGCGCTGTCGCGCGTTCGTTGACCGCCCAATCTACGGCGCCACGTGGCACTCCGCCGCCTTCACTGGTCCCGGTGCACGTCAAGTGGGCCGTGGACCGGCCCACCCGAAAAATCGGCCCGTTAGGCCGTTTTGTCCGAAAATAGCCAATTTTTAACGTTTTCGCGCGCTGAGTACGTTTTTGGCATCCGTTTGATGCACAACGGGCTCGATACACCAATAATAGGTGTTTTCTCGCCACCGACCACCCAAACAGGTCGAACGGAAAATACCGGAACACCACATTTGTTGTATAGTCTGTTGGTTTATTGTATATTTTACTTTTGAGAGTTTTTATTTTCGAAAGACTCTTGTATTGTGAGGATCAAAGTTGTACCATTTGGGAGTTGTATTTTATATTTCAGTACTTACGTTCCTCGCACTAATATCTGTATAGCTGTAGTATTATTTTTTACAAGTTAGACGCTTTGTTTATGCGGGGCTTCCTGTATGGGAGGCCGATCTGTTGGTGGGCCCGGGTCGCAATTTCGACCTTAGGGCGTGACACATGTGGTTCCCCACGCGGGCCAACGGCGCCACGCCAGTGATTGGCGCCCACCAACCACCAGCCGCAACGTGGCTGCATCTGGGCCGTCCTCTCAATTTGCGGGGGCGCCTGGATGGCCGCCATGTGTCCGGCCCGGTTGGCGGGCCGGGCCGGGTCCAACACTATAGTAACCTAATTTTTTTTCTTTTTCTTTTTCTTCTTCTCCTTCTTCTTTTCCTTAGTATTTAAGTGTTCTGCTTTCTCCTTTTTTCTCTTTTGGGCACTTGTGTTTTTGGAGAGCTAGTCACAGAGCTCCACCCTCACTTCCTCTTCATCTTCATCAAGAATGAAAGGAGGCTTGTTGGTCATCATCTTCCCCAAGTTTGGAGCATCACCATTATTGCTGGTTTTCGACCTTCACCGTCACGTTTCAATACAAAAATTCTACAAAGCTCGTTTCTTGGAGTTTTCATCTGACTATTGGAGAGATTCTCCACAAGAGGTAGGTCTACAACTTTGGTGTTCAACACTTCCCCCTGCGTCTTGAGTTTTCATAGAGTTTTTATGCCATCTTTGGGACCCTTGTGCACAGTCTGAAAATTTGGACAGTACCCAGTATTTTCTCTCCTCTGGATAGTAGAATGGGAGTTTCGAGCTGATTTTTGTGAAAAAATCTTCAATACTTGAAGCTCTACTACTTTAGTATGTACCACTTCACCCAGATCTAGAGTTTTCTTGGAGTTTATTTGTCATGTTTGGAGCACTATTGCACAGATTGGACTTTTGATAGTTCAAAATATTTATAAAATTTCTCTTTCATTTGTCTATGAATTTTGGAGTTTTTTGACTTAATTTGCATCTACTCTCAACGTAGAATCCATTGACTCCTTGCTTGCTGGATTTAGAGCTCATTTGCCCAGATAACTTTAACGATCTTCTGAACCCTGTGCAGGGCAAGACTGCAATTTTATTTTGGATTTTGAGTTGAGCATTGAACCTTTGAATGCAGATATCTTTGGAAATATTTGATCTTTTTTGGGATTTCAAAGTTTGGACCTATTTTTAAGTTTATGGTGAGCAATTTCTCTTTTGAAATTAGTAGAAAATTCCTCACGGATTGGTCCCTATAATTCTTGGAAGTTCATGCTGATTTTTGTTGGCAGTTTTGGACATCATTTAATGTTTTGTTGTTTTGATTAATAAAGAGAATTAAAGATGGATTTTTGAAGCTGTAATGATGTTCATAAGATAGAGGACACCTTGGAATTGCTGTTTGGAGCTTTCTTTTGAGGTAATTAATGCAGAAATTTCATCTATTTTATCATCTATGTTCATGCTGAAATTCTGGAATTTATCGCGCAGCCTGCGTTGTTTTGGCTATTGCGCCAAATCCGAGAGGCGGATTTGGATGATTTTTGTGGCGTTGGATTTCTAAGAGGCTGAGAATTCCGCATGTCAAATTTCAACTTGATCGGGCACCGGACCGACTACATTCATGTGGGTTGGATTTTTTCCCAAAATTAACGAGCGATCCTCTAATTCTATCTTGTAGTGTGCATGCATGATTAAGTGTACACCTTATGTGATTGAGATGTAAGCATGATAAATTATACATATTATGTTGATTGAGGACATGCATGATGAAGTTAGCCATATTATGTTGATCGATAGCTTACATGATGAAAATGTTCACCTTATGTTAGTTGAGAGCTTGCATGTTGAAGTCGCACACATTAAGTTGATTGAGAGCATGTTTTGATGGAAATGCTCACTTCATATTATTTGAGTAGCAAACATGTATGATAGAATTAATTGATTTATTCTCGCTTATGATAATGGAATTATGGAACCTTGACTAGCACCCCATCATATGTTGCATGCATTAACCAGACTAGTAGAGAACTCTCACTTGGGCTAGTTTCTTTTTTGTTCTAGTTTTCTCACACCTTCCATTCATTTTTTCTGGACTTGAAGGTGATACTGCCCTTCAAGATTTGGAAAATAAAACTTGATTTTAACTTATTTTCCTAAAGAATTAAAATTCATTAAAATGGATTTTTTCAAATCAAGATAGTTTTATAAAAAGGGAACTACTTTTGGTCCTCACCCCGAGGGGTTCGAGTGAAAACAGTTTTCAGTAATAAATATCATCTTTTATTATAAACTTCCTCGCCCAAAAGGATTCGAGTGATATGAGTTCTAAGGGCTGTTTTCTTCATTGGGTCGAGAACAACGGGAGGCTATGCCTAGAGCTTGTTCTTGTTTGATTGGGGTTGTAGGTACTAGTCTTTCAAGGTTTTCGGACCCTTCGTCGTTGTCGGGTGTTGAGTATCTCTAGCCAGTGAGTTTTAGCGTGGTGAGTTGGATATTCTGTTTTGGGAGCCTTTGGGTTGACGGCGGTCCCGACTGTTGAGTACCTCTAGATAGTGGGTTAGTATTGTGAGTTGAACATTATCGATCTGATTGATTGTGGATTTGGACTATAGCCTATATGAGCCGTATGGAGCTCGACAGAGATGCGCGGATACTTTCCTCGGTGGGGTCGCTCCCATCGAGTGCTGCTCCGGAGTTAGGCCTGTTACTTTGCTATCGCAACTTGTCGACGTAGTCCTTGCTGGACGCCTTACGTAATTCCAGTCCTCCGTTGATGTAATGGTAGTAAGTAAGCGCAGGTTTGACTGGACCCTATGTGGCAATTAGTGTGATTAGGTTGATTGAGTATACTGAGATAGAGTCGATGCATCATTTTCATTTGTATCACCCATTGAGCATTGTAGATAGAAGCATGATAGCTGTAGATTTATTTCCAGCTTATCCTTTCATTATTACAGTATTCTGTTATCTAATGTCTCTAGTAGACTCAGTGGACGGACCGTTGATCTTGGAGACGGTACCCACTGAGAATTACTGCTGGATGTAGTTCTCACACTCCCTGTTGGTGACAGTTTTGTAGAGGTTTTTCCCTCTGTTCCTACTCTAGCTAGCTTGACGGACCAAGGACAAGGAGTCACGAAATAGATCCCTACCAATAGAGTTTATTTTGATGAGATAGATGTACCATCTCGGATTGTGGGATTTCATTGTACACTGATGTATTATTGTTTTAGTTTACCTCCCTCTTTGGATTCATAGATGTTGTATAGAAGGATTTTTATTTGTACTATTCCTGCGGATCAAATTATGTATTATTTATATTTAGGAGATGGATCTTGTACTTTATTCTAATTGTACAGTGGTTTAGATTTTATTTTACAGCAATTTATTTTCAGATCTGAGTGTATACCTGTAGTACTATCTTTTGTAGGTTAGACGCTTCGTCTATGCACGGCTTTCTGTATGGGCAGCGGATCTGTTGGCGAGCCCGGGTCACAGTTTTGATCCCAGAACGTGACACCTCCCGCCAGTGGGTTAGTGTTGTGAGTTGAGTTTTGTCGATCTAATTGATCGTGGATTTGGACTATAGCCTACATGAGCCATATTGAGGTCGACAGAGATGCGCGAATACTTTCCTCGGTGGGGTCGCTCCTCTCGAGTGCTACTCCGAAGCTGGGCCTGTTACTTTGCTATCGCGACTTGTCGACGCAGTAATTGCTGGACGCCCTACGTAATTCCAGTCCTCCATGGATGTAATGGTAGTAGGTAGGCGCAGGTTTGACTGATTCGCCCTACGTAATTTCAGTCCTTCGTGGATGTAATGGTAGTAGGCGACCTCAGATTTGACTGGACCCTATGTGGCAGTTAGTATGATTGGGTCGATTGGGTACCTCGAGTTAGAGTGGTTGCATATTATCATCTGTTTCACCCATTGAGCATCGTAGATAGAAGCATGATAGTTATATATTTCTTTCCATCTTATCCTTTCATTATTAAAGTTTTTCTGTTATTTTATGCCTCTAATAGACTTAGTGGGCAGACCGTTAGGCTTGGAGACGATACCCACTAAGAACTACTTATTAACGTAGTTCTCACACCCTCTGTTGGTGGCAGTTTTGCAGAGGCTTTTCCATCCATTCCTGCTCCAGCTGGCTTGACGGATCAAGGGCAGGGAGTCGCGAAATAGATCCCTACCAGTGTAGTTTATTTTGGTGAGATAATTGCACCATCCCGCATTGTGGCATTTTGTTGCACACTGATGTATTATTACAATTTTTAGTTTACCTCCCTTTTTAGATTCATAGATGTTGTATAGGAGGATTTTGATTGTACTTGTTACAGTGGATTTAGATTATTGTATTATTTTTTTTGTGGGAGATTGATCTTGTACTTTTATTTCAGTTGTACAGAGGTTTAGATTTTTACTTTACAGTAGTTTATTTTTCCCGCTCTGATATCTATATAGCTGTAATACTATATTTTGCAGGTTAGACGTTTCGCCTATATGGGGTTACCGTATAGGTGGCGGATCTGTTGGCGAGCCTGGGTCCAACTTTCTACCCCGGAGCGTGACAGTTTAGATTTTATACCACACGTATGACCTCATGACCTAGGTTTTCTTCTAAGTTCTATTTCCACTTGACCACACGCAAGAACAACCTATAAATAGGTTTTAATTTCAATTTTCTCCTTAGGGTTAAACCCTAATTTTCTCAATAGTTATGAGTCCTCTACAAATCTACTCTTACTATCATGCTTGAAACTTGAAAAGCAAGGAAAAGAGTTGAGATCATCCTCTTTCAGTAGAATATCCCACCTTATGTTTTCTTTGGAAGAAGAAGAGTTTGATCTCTCACATCTCCAAGAAATTCTCTAAAAATGGGATTAGAATTCATAAGAGATCATTTTATTTCTTTTAAATCCATAAAAACTCAGAACTACTAAAACCCACCCTAAAAGACTTACCTCTTGTTCTTGCTTCAAAACATGAAGAAGAAGACTCATTTTCCTTCCCAAGCCTCCCTTGGAAGCTTTCTTCTAATCCTTAGCCCTCCATGAGATCAACTCCTTCAAAACCCTAAGCTAGGGCTTCCTCTTTCAAACTTCTAGAGAGAGAAAGAGAAGAGAAAGAGAAGAAAAATGAGAAAGAGAGGAGGGAAATGGGTGTTAGCTGTGGTCGGGAGGGGGTTTAAGCCAACTTAACCCCGGCTAAACCCACAATTAGCCATAGTTCCACCAACTCGGCACTTGCTGTCAAGAGCTTGGACTACCGGTACACGGGCTGGGGTACCAGTACGCAAGGGCTGGTTCCGATACGTCACCTCTGAATGGCCAAAAAACCCAAGAGCTGGATTTTCCAGCTTTCTATTGAGTTCCGGTACGTGATTGGGATACCGGTACGCTATTCAAAAATCTGAAGTTTGCAAATTTTGATCTTCCCAAGCTTACTTTCCAACTCAACTTTGATCCGAAAGACTTTTGTTTCGAACCAACATACTCCAGACTCATTCTTAATACCATTTTGAACATGCTCAGAGTGATTTGGCCGCATTTTGCTATTTAGCGAAAGCCAGCGTACTACATCCCTCCCTCCTTATAGGAGTTTCGTCCGCGAAACTGAAATCTCGCATACCTTAATTTATTCTTCGAATAAGTGAGGGTGCTGCTCCTGCATTGTGCTCTCGAGCTCCCAAGTGGCCTCTCGCTCTCCATGGTTAGCCCACAACACCTTCACATATGTGATGGAACGATTCCTCAACTTCTTCTCCTGCCGATCGACTATCTTCCACAGGTACTCATCATAGCTCAAGTCCTCCCGTAGATTCAGCGGTAGGTAGTTGATCATATGAATCAAGTCGTGAATATATTGGCAGAGTTGGAATACATGAAAAACACCATGTACCCCCACCAACTCTATAAGCAATGCCACTCTGTAAGCCACAGGACCGGCCGGCTCCAACACCTCGTAAGGGCCAATAAAGCGATAGCTTAACTTTCTTCGTATTCAAAATCGCACTACACTCTTTGAAGGAGATGTTTTTAAAAATACATGATCACCGACGCCAAATTCCAAATCGCGTCGCCTTTTGTCGGCGTAACCCTTTTGCCTGCATTGCCCGTTGATGCGCAATTCTTACTTTCTCCTCGGCCTCCTACAAAATATTTGGCCCAAGGTTGACCTTCCACCGATCTCACGCCAATACAATAGAGATCGGCATTTCCTGCCATACAATGCTCAAAGAGTGTCATCTTGATACAATTTTTCCACACAATTTTCTCCATGTAGAAATTACAAGAAAAAATACCAGACTAGCAGAGATCAACCACAAGAAGTTTGGAGACGCCTTTAAATATTTACACGTTTACAGTCCTATTTACTTGCACAAATTCCATAATTATACACAGCAAGTTGTGACTCTTTAGGCTGGTTATACATGTACGAATGACATACAATAATTCAATCAAAGTACTGCCGATGAAGCAACACTATTTTCTTCTTGCAGTTCTCTATTTGAAAATACTATAGCACTCTTTATGCGACACCTGATATCATTCGTAGCCTAAGTGGAATCACCAACAGAGTAGATTTTCTCATTATGATGAGCTCACGTCTCTTAGCATGTCACACCGTTTCATGCTAGAAGTACCATGATTGAGTCATCAAACTTGGTCTCGCATCAGCAAGAATTATGGTTCGCGGTTGTCAAAGTTGAGCTCTTTGATAATTGTTGATAGCCTTGAGAAAATCTGGCCTGACAGACCAGCCCAAACTCACACGGCTGGTCCAGACCTGAAATTTAGAGGATTGCTAAAATCTGGGTGGAGCACACGTTTCTTTCCTCAGTTGTTAACGCCTGGCCCAAGATTTTTTTCTATTTGATCCGACCCGACCTATCTTGTCTAGGCCTAAAACCAGGCTTGGCCGGGACCCATCCCTTCAAGCCATTTGCTCAGGTCTTGCTATTTATCAGCAACCGAGCCATCCCCAACGCTGTTAGAAGAGCTCTGCTGCACGCCACCACTGGAAGAAGAAGGCCGGCTTGAGCTGCACCACTCTATAGCAAAACCGCTCCCCTTCTTCTCCGGCTGCCACTGTTTCCCTATCCTCATTTCAGAAGACAAATCCTACAATAAATAACAGTCGCTATGTCAGGAACTATTACTCTAATGTGCTGTTTGTTCTCTAATGAAGCACAATCTGCAGTAAAATTCAAAACTACCGCACCACATTCATGGCCCATTTGTCCTGCCTGAAGCTTCTACAAAAATGTTATTTAAGTAAAGCTCAATGAAAATGCAATAATAGCTTTTCATTAAGAATCTGTTTAATAGTTCTCGTGCAATGAACAAAAGCTTAAGATTGGAGCTCCTGCTTTTGCAAACCAGAAGTTACTTATCAGCTCCTGCTTTTGCAAACCAGAAGTTACTTATCAGCTTCTCGCTTGGACTTTTTTGTTTGCTTTATACCACACTTCTTCTTTTCAGAATAGGAACCTTTTCCAAGAAACCAGGCGAGATAGGCACTTGCTAAAAGCGCACATTTGCACAAATATAATGGTGTGAATTCATTACAAGTTATGTTCTAATCATATAACCTTTTACCTTATCGTTTGCTATTTTTGAATGAGAAGGGCCCACAGATCCAGGAGTCTTTAGTTCCAACTCCGTCACCACATCACTATGATTATCACTTCTCTCTCCTCCACAACTTGGTTGTTGGTGAGTAGAAGATTTGCTTCTTGAATCTTGTTGGCCGGTGGGACGAGATCTACTGCTATTGGGGTGCGAAAATTGAGACTGTTGAGTCGATAGCTGATCAACTTGAGGATGGCAAAGCTGAGAATAAGGCATAAAAGTAGAACAGGGATTGGGAATGGGTCCTGAACTAGGATTTCGGAAAAAGGGATATGGTGGAAGTGATGAGTGTATAGGAAGTGGAGCTGAGGTAATTGAAACTGGAATTGGAAATGGATATGCAGGAGATATACTCATAATTGAAGGGTCTATTGCGGCCCAAGGATATAAAGTACTAATCCTTTGCTGATATTGAGCGTTTAAATTGTCGACCTCACTTTTTAGAGTGGCTTTCTCGTCTCTAAACTCATTCTTCTCTTGTGTCAACTATACAAAGGAAAAGAAAAAGTTAAGGTAAAAACTAACAGACCTTACCTACACTATAGTACATTTTAAATGGATTTCTTAACTTTTTCCAATTTTGATTTTATTACCTAAACTTTCATTACTTTTTTATTTCAAAAAAGAAAAAAAGTTATAGACTATTCCGTCAAGGACCAAAATATTGTATGCCATTACAGAAAATCTATCAGAAGGTTACACATACGATTAGGTTCTAACTCAAGAGATACATAATCAAAAATAATGTAAGGTTAAGTAATGAATCACAATTTTCGAAGTTCAAGTACCCATCTTCAAATTGCACTGCAGTTCAATAAAGGACTGTAAGTTTCTCACCAAAAATTCTAACTTTTTGAAATTGAGATGGTGTTACCTCGCGTGATTCTTCAGTTAGAGAAGCACATTCTGCTTTTAATCTGTTCACTTGAGCAGTCAAGTCTTTGAGCATCTGGATGGTATCAGTGAGGATGGTAGCCTTATCATTCTTGGGTCGATCTGGATCTGTATTTCATTCGAAACATTTAGGAAAACTATAAGTAGCTTGTAATACAAAAATAATTTTGTATTACATTAGAACCTGATATGGGAAATACAGAATTCAAACCAAATATAACAGACACTACTTACAGGCTTGTAAGAAACCCATCCTTAAAGGTTCAAAAATTGTAATTCATACAAATAGAAGTTATATATAATATATAAAATGCTTATGCGGAAAGCTGCAAATTTTGGACCATATTTCAAATGACCATCAAACAAGAACTATCAAAATCAAAGGTCTAAAGTTTTCTACACTGGTCATTGTTCAACACATGGAATACAGGTTTTGAAAACTAGTGACCTTTTTGTATACGAGTCTATAGATATTTTAGATCATGCAGAATGTCCAACAGTCCTGATTTTGATTTTCAGGTCTCTTAAGTTTAGTCTTGTGTAAAAAGTGCGTAGCTTAAAGGTTTCTGAGGTCATGCCAATCCATTTCCAAAAACATTAGTGTTACTTCTCCACTTAAATAAAGAAAGAAAAATAAACAATAGTCAGAATTATCTGAAAGAAGGAACTCTGGGATGCCACTAATATTTTAATTCCTAACTTAATGACCTTTGACAGTTAAAATTTCTTATTAGTGGTTATATTTTACTGTCTACATAAATCCATGATGGCAATACAATACTAAAACATTTTAACCAAAAGAATTAGTTATATCATGTAGTTCATTTATAGGACACATTTCTTACCACTATATAAAGCATGTAAAGACTAAAGTAGATCCATCTAATTTCATGGTTGTTGTTGGCCACATGGTAATAACAAAGTTTAACAATGACATGGAACTGATAAACATGGTGGTTTAAACATGGTGAAAGATTTGTTTGTCTCTAAAAGCTAGTGCTGCTAGAGAGCAGTGTTTTAATATTTTTTATACTCAATACCCTACCTTATCTACGAGCTCAAGATGATTTGATAGGTCCAGGATGTAGACTAGAATGTAATGAGAAGAAATCAAATAAGAATGGACGATTGGACGGACTTGAACTCAAGACCTCCTGCTAATCTAGTATAATATCTTGTGAAATAACCACTTGTCTCTAAAGTCTTAAGCTGTCAGTATATGGTATTTTACTACTTTATCTTCGAAGTTAGAGACCAACATGATTGAAAAATAGCCTAGTAACATAAAAAAAGATGATTGTGTCACAATAAAATATATTATGCCAGATCACAGGGGAAGCACTCATTGACGATAAGCTACAATATATCATTTAAAATCGTTCAACCAAATCTATTAACAAGAACAATCTGAATGGAATCAAGGACATAATTTGGCGTTTTGTTGAAAGTTCAAATACAATTCAAATTTACTATCTCTATCCAAATGTTCGACAGCACGAGATAAAAATATCTACATGACAAAATGGAAAAATATGTACATGACAAAATGGCTGAGATATGTTATTAGTTAAGTTAAAATGGGGTTGTAGAGGTTGATCAATGATGCAGTTCAAGGATGAGCCTTGTCCTATTTATTTGTTTCTTTTAGTTTTAATTTTATTTAAGAATTTTTATTTAATTTTTATTGTTTAGTCATTTTTAGATGATTTGTCGTGTGCAGTCCCAATGATGTGCGAGGGATTTAAAAAGATTTCTATCTTAGCTGAAATTATTTCAACTCATTCGCTAGTTTTTAATAGGTTTTCGGAGCAGTTCAAGTTCGGCTTAGTCTAACCTTAATTAATTGCCCATTTGGTTTCTTTCTAATTAGGATTAATTCTTACCCATTTAGACTTTTGGTTCAGATTTCATCAATGGGGCTTTTGTGTTTGGGTTTGGGTTCAATTAAAAATTAAAATCTATTAAACCATAGCTGGTCTAACTTACAGCCCAATTGCTGATCCTCTTTACTTATGTTATTCCTAGTCGGACTTAAGTTGATCTATCATATAAATTGAGAACTTCTGCTGACTTTTTGGGATTGACGATTGATATTGTTTTCCTATTGCTGGTTATTCTGCTACTCCCTTGTGCTGTCCGCCTGTACCTTCTATGTGCAAACTACTACTCTCCCATCGCCTTCTTGCTGTCCCTGCTTTGGGCACTTTCCCTTCTCTTCTCCAGTTGCCCTACATTGAGTTTCTACTCCTCTACACCTTCCTCTCGCTGTCGTTTATCGCTAGTATCCTATGCTGTTGCCCTTTCAAATCTATAGGCTGATTGATGGTGGCTATGGTTGGAATTGAGCTGGGTTGAACTATAATTTGTTATGAATTAAAAATATTTTTTTCAGATGACTTTCTGAAGATAAAAGAAGTCCTAAGGGCTCCAAGCACCCCGATAGGTCCTTTCAATCCTCAATTTATTTATTTTCTTCTTGGCACTTATTAGTATTGCATCAGAACATTTAATTTCGGAATGATATAGCTTTTATTCGAGTTACTATATTTCCGGTTGCATCAATTACTATTTGTGTGTGCAGATCAATTTTCCCACAGCATTGCGTAAATGTAAAAGTGAAATCGCTTGTACCTAGAGCTTTTCCCAATTCCTGGAATTGTTCATTTAGTCGGTCCCTCCTCAATTTTTCGCGGTCAGCTTTCTGAACTTTTCTTGCAGCAATAGAACTTCTGGCTTCATATTCTACCCTTTGGCTGAAAAATGTTAGAAGCAACAAATTAGTACATCAATGTAGAGAAGTGAATAGCAATAAAGAATTAGTCTTGTTCACATAAAATTATATGCATTCATAATGGATAACTCTAAGAAACCCTTTGATTTTTCATTATTTAAGGGTTGTCAAAAACCAAAAAACAGCAGCATTAGCAATCCAGCCACTTTACTTCAGCAGTGCGGAAGATAATATTGAATTAGACCCAGAATTAAATGTTGGTAACTTGACAATCCAATTCACAAAGTTCTAAATTAAAATGTTATTTCACCATAATAATTAAGATTATTTCCTAATATTTCTCAATTTTGAGATGCCTTGATCGTTAAATCTGCCTAGTCACGTCTAGCATCTAGGAACTTTGTCCTTCTCTATGCATTTGCATTCTATAGTCTAAGTTGTTCTTTAGCTAAAGGCAACCCTTCTTAAGCTTCCCTTGCATATAAAAATGTTAAAAGATGGCTACAACAGGTTATCAAGAAATAATCTGACAATTGTATAAGTGTTTGAAAAGGCGTGAGGCGCAACGCTCCTCTAGAGCCTAGGCACGAGGCGCACCGCGAGGCACGCACCTCAAGAAGGCGAGGGGCATATTTACTAAACCTATTTTAATTTAATATTCTATATAAAAAAACCACAAAATAACCATACAAAAACAAAATAACTATAAAAAAGTAAAAAAAACACATGCATATAAGTTCTCAAATTAAAAAAATATATATATTTCAAATTTTCAACTTTCAACTTAAAACTTAATGGTAATTATGGTGCCAATGCTCGCAATCTCATTTGGCCGTTCTTCAAGCATCATCCTCATCGCTTGCATCTCCATACTCTTATTCTTCTTCTTATTCTTCTTCTTGTTCTTCTGTATCCTCAAAATCAATCCAGTCTGGCTCTTCATCAATGGATAAAGACAGTCGATATGATGACAACTTATCCTTTCCTTTTTTAATTCCCTTTTCTTTTTCTATTTTCTTTCCCTTTTCAATTCCTTTTCCTTTTACTGATTGTGTAAACCGTATATGATGGCTAGGCTCATTAACCCCAGCAGCTCTAGCCACATCAACCCATGTCAAAGTATCATCTTCCCAAACAAGTCCTTCTCATTATCACCCTCTCCATCACTGTCCATTGCTCCAGTCAACCATTCATTGCTATCATCAACATCATTTAGGACGATGGGATCAATAGTATCACGCAAATTGAACCAACACATTAATGCTCTATTATACATAACATATACCAAATCATTCAAACGTTGTTGTGCAAGCCTATTTCTTTTTTTTGCTATGAAGCTGCAAAAAAAAAAAAAAAAAAAAAAAAAAAAAAAAAAAAAAAAAAAAACATTCAATGAATAGGCATATTAATTATTAAATTTATATTGCAGATTTGCAACATAAGAAAATAAATTATAGTTCAAGCTTAGCATCTTATGCATTCATTTTATAGCTCACATGTTCAAACACACTCCAATTTCGCTCGCACCCAGATGCACTACAAGTGAGACTAAGAATTCGAACAACAAATTTTTGCATGTTCGGTGTAAAAGATCCATACGAACTCCACCACTCAGCTGTGATATAGAATTGAAGAATAAACCAATAAATAAATTTTGCTTTCTATAATTCTATTAGAATTTAGAAATTTAGAATTAAGAAAACAAATAATATGCAAGTAATAGTATACCTGGTGACTTTGTATTTCTATGTCAGATTGCTAAGTCATGTCCAAGGAGATCGGATGCTCTACGATATATGCGTAATTGGTCACTTATTTTATCTTGTTCCTCAATACTTGGAACCAATCGTTGCAGAGTCATGTATAGCGCCGACATAACCTCTTCATCTTGCTCAATATTTGGATTTGAGTAAAAGTATATGGGATTCAAATAAAAACCAGCAGCATGCAATGGGCGATGGAGTTGACATTCCCAACTCTTATCAATTAATTTGAAAACTTCATTATATTTTAACTCCTTCTCATTGAATGATTTTGCAATGGCTTCCTTTGCTCTATCCATGGCCTCATAGATGCATCCCATTGAAGGTCGCTTCTCACCATCAACTAATCTTAGAACACGAACAAGTGGACCAAAAACCTTAAGAGTATATATTATGTTGGTCCAAAACGTGGGCATCATTACTATGCTAGTAATTCTTTTGCCCAATGTTTTGCCCACTTGCTCTTAGTCCAATCTTCAGATGTAAACATCTTCCTAAAGTTATTTTTCTAACGGTGTAAGCGTTGAAGGGTGAGAATAGCAGTGGCAAACCTTGTTATGCTAGGTCTAAGCAACACCTTTTGGCCCGTGAAACGTCTCATCATATTCACTACACCTGTGCTATTATAAATATAGCTATTCAAAGTCACGGCTCTCTGTATGGTTCTATGTACTACCGGCATCTTTCCGATATTCTCGAGAATCAAATCAATGCAATAGGCAGCACATGGAGTCCAGAACAAATTTGGTCTCTTGGCTTTTAACAATCTCCCTAAAAAAAAATTGAGTGAAAGAAAAATTATAGCTATTAGTTATATAAATATTACAGTTACACAGAAAGTATAAAACAAATTGGAAGTTAAAAACATTAAGAATTTAAGAGGGAGAAAACTTACCGATTACTACATTAGCCGATTCATTATCAGTAACAACTTGCACAATATTTACTTCCCCAATAGCCTCTATCATATTATCCAATAATTCAAATATTCTTTCCCCATTTTTAACATAATTAGAATCATCAAAAGATCCAAGAAATTATCATATTATCCAATAATTCAAATATTCTTTCCCCATTTTTAACATAATTAGTATAATCAAAATATCCAAGAAATATTGTACCCATTGGAGAGTTCATAAAAAAAAATTATTAAGGGTCTTTCTCTCCTATCCTTCCATGCATCTGACATTAAAGAGCAACTAGTCCTCGCCCACTCCTCTTCATGAGACTTCAAAGCATTTCTTGTCCTCTCAACCTCCTTCTTTAAAAATGGAACTCGTAACTCATATGCGGACGATGGTTTCATGCCACAACCATATTGCCCAATGAACTCGATTGCTACTTGAAAACTATCATAATTAACGGCATTAAAAGGTATCCGAGCATCATACATCCATCGGGCAAAGTCTCTACAAGCTTTCTCTCTCAACTCCTTTTTGCATGCATTATTTATTGTGGTTTGCTTTATCTTTCCTTCCTTTCTTTCTTGAACTACCTTCTCCGCGTCACGAGAGAAATACACATCTATAGGACCCTTATGACTACGTTTTTTTGCTATTGACTTGCTACTTCCAACACTCTCACTACTTCGACATCTTTTTCCAAAAGATTTATATTCTCCGATATCATCTTCATCATCATCATCACCATAGCCCTCTACTTCATCAAAATCAGACATCAAAGGATTTCTCTCTTTCGCTGCTATTTTCTTATCCATAAACTCTTTAATTTCCTCGCGGACATGAGCCGGACATCTTGGGCATCCTATTGCATTTCGAAAGCCGTCAATAATATATTGTTTGGCTTTATAAATGCCTCCTTTTGTTATTTTTTCACAAAAATTACAGATGATATCATTTCTATTGTTGGGATCCCTTAAACGTGTATATTTCCATGCAGGATCTTTTTTATATTCTTCATGATCCATTCAATCAAGCTACAACAAATCAACAATGAAATAGATAGCAAGAAGTCAACAAAAATTAAAGAACAACAAATTATGAATAAAATTTTAAGTCTAGAAAAAGTAAATGTCTGTAAAAAGAGAATCTAAAAGAAGAATTAGACAAAGAACGAAAAAAACAAATCAACAAATATGCAATTGAAACAAAAAAAGTAAAAACATATGGAAAAAAAATTAGAAAAAACCTCACAAATACATCAAATCCCATGAAAAAATAACTAAAAAAAAGGCTAAAAAGAGAAGAACTAGAGTATAGATGCAATATTTACCTCTTGTAGCCGCCGCTGCTTGTTCTTGTTGCCGCCGCCGCCGTTGCTGCTACCGGGAAAGGGGCGAACGAGCGAACAAAGGAAAGGGGCTAACGAGCGAACAGAGGAAAGGGGCTAGCGGAAGAGATTTTTTATTGCTTAATAGCTTATTGGGTTTCTTTTTAGATTTCTTCAATTCATCTTAACGGGTTAAAGTATAAAAATCAATTTCAAAATCCGACAACCCAATATCTTGAACCCACAACCAATTTATTCTAAAATATTGTGAGGCGCGCTTGAGGCAAGTGCCTCAGCAATAGAGCTGCGCCTCGCTATTGCTAAGGCGCTGAGGCACGCGCCTTGCGCCTGGGCGCTGAGGCGCGTATCTCAGGCGCGCCTTTTCAAATAGTGTAAGCAGGTATACATACAGGTGCTTATGCATCTCAATTGAAAACTGCTTATGTTAATATTCATACACAAGGAGCAGGGAACTTAAAGTTATCAAGAAACTTCAATAGAATTACAAAATATGGATACATGTGTAAGCACCTTTCTTCTTTTGGTTCATACGTGCAAGCACATGTAGTACAAGTACCTACAAATACTTACGTAAGGGCAAGTATCTATGGTATAAACATGTAAGAAGATTTTCAAGGAAATAATAATGCTGAGGGTAAAATAACTCTAATGTAGTCTATAATACCATTGTTGCCCAGTTTCTTGGTATGAAAATATAACAGGTAACAACTCAAATAACTTTTGCTCAAAAGTTATATTACCAACTTAATGAACAAGCAAAGAAACGAAAAAATGGTTGGCAAGATTATTATTGACAATTTCCTCGTTAATGTTACCAACTAACTGCCAACCAGAGTTCAGGACTTTACCAGGATTAAGTGACTCGAATGCTATCCAAACTACAAGAAAAAAATGTAGACCCAGTGTTCATTTGGTCAAGTTGCAGCTCCTGCAACTGTGACGTCACTTTTCTAACATTTTACATAGAAGTGACAGATACTCCAGTTGAGATAAGTAAGGCAAACATTTGCTTCTCTCACAGCATCTAAAGTTTTAAGCAGAAGCAATCCAATCTAAGTTCGAATCAATCCAGATGCCAAAATTACAATTTCCAATGACAAAAACACATGAATTTGTCCTCCAAATTAATGCTTTTATCCAATTCAGCACGATTTTAACCAAATTTGTTCCTAACGATTCAAAAGGAAACAAAGATCGAGCGAATTGAACCAAACCTGGGATTAGGGCACGGGCTATACGACCGATCAGGGGCCGCGTCGCCAGGGCGGCGACGGGAGACGTCGCCGGCGATCTCCTCCGTCGCCAACTGGTCGGCGGGGAAGAGGCTCTCCGTCGACTTCCACTGATCCATCCACGCCCCCTCCTCTCCTCTCGCCGGGAATCTAGGGTTTTGTATCCCGGAGAGGAGTGGGAAAGAGAAAAAGAGAGGAACTTGTGCTCCACACGGGATATACGTAGAATGATACGGGTCGCGCTCTAAATATAAGATGACCCCTCAACTACATGCCTCTTTGAAAAAGGCTCTCAACTTCTTCTATTTTTTTTTTTTTTTTTCCTTTTTATTCTTTTTTTTTTTTTTTGTTACATTTAACATTCGTGACAAGTTTTATTTATTTATATTTAAAGTATTTATTATCTGTTAGTGATTATTGAGATCAGAATTTTTGCCACTTGAGGAAATGATACATGGCATCTATCATCGGCTAAAGATATCAGCTGACGGGAGTTTCAGTCAGCAAAGAGGGAGTCGCGTCTTAATTGAAACTGGTTTCGGTCTCGGTCTCGGAAGAGAAACAATGTGCGATGCATGGCATCGGCCGAAAATATCAGCCGATGAAGGAAAAGGGATCTGTGTCTTGGATTGTGCAAGAATGTGGCACGCGACATAAGCTATCGGTTGAAAACATTAGTCGATAGGAGGATCAGTGGACAAAAGAAGCGACCGAAAGAAGGAAGACTCCGAAAGGAAGAAGTGCGGGACTCGGGCGCAAATCCCGCAACTGACCCAGAAAAGGCAAGCCACGCCCATTGTGGAAGGCGCCGAGGAGCACGCTCCGGCACAATAATTGGGGTTGAACCAAGATGGAAAACAATAGATATCCTATTAAGGATAATCAGCTGAGAAGGAAACTGTTGAAGTTTTTACGTTGATTCCCTAAGTCATGCCGATATTTCAAAACGGCACCCAATAACCTTGGTTAGAAAACTATATAAATAAGCGAATCATCGAAGAGATCAGAATCCAGCAACATCGTAAGCCCGGTACCACCCCAGTATGTCTTCTCATCTAGGAGTAGGGTAACTTAACTTTTACCGTTTTTCCTTACTGCTTTTCTAGGATTAGACTTAATTGTAATCCTTCTATCCATTTTTCCCACTTGTATTCTCTTTTCTTGCAATATAAAGCCATAATCGACTCATTAGCCGTATCATTTATTGTCTTTTCTACCTACGATCGGCTCCTTAGCCCCTCGTGTTTATTTATCCCACATCCGGTTCGGCTACTCTAAGTCAAAACCGACAATCCCTCTCTACCTCTATACCCCACTTCGACTATCCTAGGCCGAGTGGTCGCGAGAAGTCATCAGAGGAGAGCTTCCCTTTGTGTTCACATCCCGATTCGGCTCCTCTAAGCCAATCGAGCGCGAGAGTTACCAGAGGAGAACCCAGCCGAGCAGATCCCTCCTTGGCCCGATGTTGGCACGCGGCGCACTTCGACACCTCCGGAGGGTCACCCAGGGGCCAATTCCATGCAAGCCACATTTTGGCCCGAACAGCCTTCGTAGCACTCCCGGTGGGACCTTCATGCAATTCCTTACCGATATTCTACCGATAACATGCCTAGTTTTCTGGAGCCATACGGGGAGACGACGCTACTCAAGCCGTCTCTATCAGAGTTATATGGGCAATTGGCCCAAATAATGAGGACCCTTGAAAGAAGGGCTCTATGTCACGCCCAGGGGATAAACCAGAACCTGGGCTCGTCTACAGATCCGACGTGCACACAAAATTTTTCACGTACACGAATCGCTAAAACCTACTCAGATATAAGATGAATATAAAATAGCACAAATGTGATGACCCGGATCTCTGCAGAGTTTTTGCAGTGTGATCAGCGACTTCTGGAGACTTATTCGGTGTGATAGAGGTGCTTTTGCGCAAATCGGACCTCAGGTTTGGACCCGGCACGAAATTTGGATTAAGATTACTTATCTGGATGCTTTCGACCAATTTTATAAGTGGAATTGGGCAAAACGGATATCGGATTTGGACTCAGCACGCGAAAACGATGAAAGTGGACTATTTAATTGTATTTTTCGGAGCCCGGATGCCAAAACACGAATTTCGAGGCACTTGGTTACTGTTCCGGCCGGTGGGCAGGCAGCGCGGGAGCGGCCGTGGGGAGGCCGGTTGTCACGCCCTGGAGGTTTTAAATAAACGGAAAACGTATATCTTTTTTTTTTTTTTTTTTCTTTTGAAACAACTCAATTCTCCGATACGTGCCAGACCCGCCACATATACAAATTCACCCCACGGACGGAGTCTCCTTTGTATATGCACGGCGTCACCATCACAATACAAGCTTTAACCACACAGTCAAGATGAAAAGCAAGGGGAAGAATTATAATCTATCACAACTGTCACACCCCGGGTGTAAACCAGAACCCGGGCCCGTCTACAGATCCGCCGTGCATGCGGCATTTCCCGCATACACGAAGCGTCGGTAACCTGCTCAGATATAAGAGATAATAATAAAAGAGCATAAAAATCAGAGCTGAACTAAAACTACTGTATCTCAGACAGAAGCTGGAAGTAAATAAAGTACAACTGTGAAAATAAATACAAACATCTCTCCCAGCTCACCACAAATATACAAACAGCTGGCAAAAGCCAGACCCAAAAAAAAAATAGTAAAAAGCTGTCTGAGAAAATCGGGTACACCAAAAACTCCAGCTACATCCCTCGGGTGGCTCGCTATCTAGTCCGCAATCCTCTTACCTCGATCAGCTGCTGACGGCCCAGCAACTCCCACAGAGGACTCTGCAAAACAGGGAGAAAAGAGACAAGGAAAAGACAATGGGGGTAAGTTCTACTATAAATAGTAGCCTCCCCTAGTGGGTAAAGCCTCAGCTCAGACATGCCCACCAGGTAATCAGAGGCAAAAGGGGAAGGAAAAGAAAGGGGGTGAAGCCAAGTGTGACAACTGATAAAATGCTACCCCTAATATGCCTCTACATGACAAACCAACAAGGATGGAAAAAGTATGCATCAGTATCTAGAAGCCTGTCAAAACGACCCAATCTGACCGCCAGTGGACACTGGCACTGCCTGCTCTGCCGCGACGGGTATGCCAGCCTACGCATAACACCGAAGCAAAGGAGTCTCAAGGACTCAAGTCTGTCTGCCGCGCACTCCGGAGTGGCACTCGTGGGGAGCGACACACACGAGAAAAGTAAGTAACCACAAGTAACCTGATATAGCAGGACTGGATCATGACTCAATCAAGTGGGAAAAACCCTCCACAAAAGATAGCCCGATCCCCATCACCCAATCTGATGCAATAGTACAACCCGGTCAACCACCCAAAATCCGTGGTTGCCGCAATACCCTGTCCGAAAGCCCAGCCTGTCCCAAATCCCCAGCACCTGACTACACTATCCAACCCCCGCTCGAACCCGAGCAACTATGTCTCAAGTCTAAATAATAGGAGAAAGAAAAAGAATAAAAGCATGGTTTCTCCTAAGTCAAGTCCCAAAAGATAGTGTAGCAGTAAAAAGTGACTTAGCTAAGTGACCAGTTTAAACATGCAATTGTCCTAGTATTTTAGTCTAATTTACAAGAGTAATCAATTTAAGGCAACAGAAGTCAAGGTGACAGTCTCATTTGAATGATCATAATTTAAAGTCATCAATTGCTATCCTGCCCCTAAACATGCAGTCCAGAATAATTAGGTGACTAAAAAGAGTGATCATGCTATCAACATCATGCCAAAAATATCCTCCTCATGGATTAATTATCAATTATTTAGTTTCCTAGAGCATGCAAGGCTACCAACAATAAACTTAGCATCATTAACATTGGGACACTCTGATGTTCCTAGTAGGCATACCAAAGGAGAGGAGTACAACAACCACCCACCTGAAGTGCTAACTGTCCAAATCCCAACAGCTGAAAATACCAGATAACTCCAATCTCCTACTCCAAAGAGTCCAGCAACACCCGCAACTCTCCTGGGCACAATACAAAGTCCACAAATACACATAAGCTCCCAAAACTGCTCATACAGCCACATGCAGATTTCAGTCCCAAAGATGATTAATTTTTACCTGTTGAAAATGCTCAGAAAATTCCCAGAAAAATATCACAGCGATCCTCGCGTCGATACCTTCGAAACGGCTGCTTGCACGTCCAAATCTGAGTTCGGTAAGTCAAGATATAAATTCGGCAAGGTGGTACACTCAAACAAAATCTGCCTCTAAAACTGTAACACTGTACACAGGGAAACAGGGATTTTCACCTCGAAATAAATCTCTGAAAAATTTGAGAAAAATACGAACGCGTTCCTTGCGATCTGTAGATGAAAAAGTTGTATAAGCACGTTTCCGTCTGACGCTCGTGCGCGAAGATACGGCCAAAACACTCCGATGCTGTCCCAAAAAGCCAAACAGAAAATGGGTCACAGTGATGCCTCGGGATCCATGCCAAAAACTCAAAACGGAAAAGCGCGATCAATAAGAAAGATGAAGCCCTACCTCTTAGGTGTCTGCCGGCGCAAGAATCACTGAAAAAGGAGGTCAGGGTAGCCCAGGGGAAATTTTACACCGAACTGCGACGAAGAGGAACACCGGAAATGCAACGTCGCACCGCGCCGTAAAATCTAGAACCTCAGGATATGAGCTCCTAAAAATTCCAAAACTTTGCAGGTGGATCAAGAACATAAAGATGAAGAATTCACCTTAAGGGAACTCGGGCAGAGGAGGCTCGAAAATGGGAGAAAAGCCCTCAAGAAGGCAGCTCGGGCTGCTATTTATAGGCTGAGAAAAACAATTGCAAAAATGCCGGATGTGTCCCATTTTTCGGGCGCCCGGTCCGGCCTGCCCGGATTTCGGGCGCGCACAGTGCGGCCCGGCCCGCGACTTTCGGGCGCGCACAGTGCGGCCCAGCCCAGCCCGCGCGGTCGCACGGGATCACGCCTCTGTCCGACCCGCCTCGGGGCTTGACACGTGTCCGCCGAACACGGGACAGCCGTGCAAACCCCGCCAGCGACCGCCACGTGGCCCCGCCTGCGGTCAGCGCGGTAGGTGGCGCCCGCGAATCAGCGGGCGTCACGTGGCGCTGCCCACGCCCGCTCTACCTGCCCGCGGTACGGCCACCTGCCCCCGCTCCTGCTCCCGCACGCTGCGTGAACCGCGCGCCCGTGGACCTGTCAATGAGGAACTGCCACGTGGCGCTCCCCCGGTCCACGACTCCCCGCGCGCGCCCGTGGACCGAGCGCGCGTGGGCCGCCCAATCGGGCACTGCCATGTGGATACCCACCGGTCCACACCTCCAGCCGTGCACCCCGGTCACACTCCAGCTATTCCGTGGACCCAGCCGTGTGCGCCGGCCAATCAGAGGGCGCCATGTGGCACTCCCGCCGGTCCACGGCTCCCCCATGCACCAGAAATCCAGTAAAACTTCCGGGAGTCCTTTTTGGGCATCCGGACTCAGAATTTAACAAGCAAATAGCCGTTTTCAAGCGTTTTTCCGCGCTGAATCCAAATTCAACCTCCGTTTGGCCTAAAACCTTTTCTAAAATTCGGCAAAAGCAGCCGAAGGCCAACCCAGCTAACAAAAGCTCACAGGGTCCATCTGTGGCATCCCTTTGATGCACTATGGGCCAAATACACCATCAACAGGTATTTGCACAGTGGATTCACGGAAAAAAGCTGCATGGGGTTTAGGGGTCCTACATCGGGCGCCTACAGTGTTGGGCCCGGCCCAACACTGTGCGCGCCCGAATTAACCAGGGGCCGCCACGTGGACACAGGCCCCCTTCCCGCGCCCGGCGCACGCGCGCCCGCCGCACGTGCGCCCGCGAATCGCGGAGCGCCGCGTGTCCCGACACGCGGGCATGGGGCGGCTGCGCCCGCCCAACCGCGGGGCGCCATGTGGCGCCCTACGTCGCGGGTCAGCTGCCCACCTGCCACGACCTGCTCCGCGCGCTGCGTGAGCCGCGCGCGCATGGAACGTCCAACCCGGGGACGCCACGTCGCCCGCCCTGGTTCACTGCACCCACCGCGCGTGCCAATGGACCGCGCCGCGTGAGCCCGCCAACCAGAAGCTGCCACGTGTCCCCCGCACCCGGCCCATGCACCAGCGCCAAAACTTCTGGACCCCACCGCATGCGCCGGCCAATCCGGTGCTGCCACGTGGCACCAGACCGGTCCACAGCCTCCCCCATGCACCAAAAGCCAATAAAAAGTTCCGGGAGCCCTTTTTGGGCATCCGGACTCAGAAATAAACAAGCAAATAGCCGTTTTCAAGCGTTTTTCCATGCTGAATCCATTTCCAACCTCTGTTTGACCTAATTCTTTTTAAAAATATTGGCAAACTAGCCGAAGGCCAACACAGCTAAAGATACCTCACATGGTCCATCTGTGGCATCCCTTTGATGCACCATGGGCCAGATACACCAACACTAGGTGTTCTAACAGTGGATTCACCGAAAAAAGGTTGCATGGGAACCAGGGCCACTACACCAGCAGTTTGGCCACCGCACTGGTGTACTTTTCTGGAAAGGTGGTACGTTGACCCGTGTACCCCACAAGGTGACGTGGTGGGGACCCCTCGCGGTTACTTAAGGTGCTGTACAAGTGTCGTGGAGGGGTTAAAAGGAACAAGGTGAGAGCAATGTGTTTTCTTTTGCACGCACTGTTTCGTTTTATATGGGGTTACTGTTGATCCATGCGGGAGATTGTGAATGCTCTGATCTTCGGTTTGCTTTATTTCTAGTATTTATAGCATCTTGCACATCTTACTTTTACCTCTTACTCTTTGTGTCGCTGACTCCCCACACTGTGGCAGGTTCAGTCAGAGGTGGGATCCGGGACAACAGTGAGGCTGCGACTAGAGGAAGTTAGCCTCTTAGGGGCTGGTGACCTCTCCGTTATCTCGTTTTTGATTATTTCAGTTAGTTAGCTTTGTGTGAGTGGTATTTATTTGTGGACGATGTGGATGTTGGACATTTCGTGATGAACGATTTTTCCTTTACGTTTTTTTGAGTACGGCCAGTTTCAAATAAAAGAAAAGGATTGCAAAAATGGTTTTGAATAAAATAGGTGTCGTATGGACACCGTTTTATAAACCCATGGATTTATCCTTTCAAAATTTAGGTGGCCGTCTTGGTTATTGCGCATGATTATCTTTTTCCTTCTACTTAACTCCTTGACTGGTGTGGTTAAAGTGAAAATTATGTTTGTGACGCCGTACATATACAAAGGAGACTCTGTCCGTTTGTGGGGTGAATTTGTATATGTGGCGGGTTTGGGCACGTACCGGAGGGTGGGAATGTTTCGAAAAAAAAAAATTTACATGTTTTTCGCTTATTTAAACCCCCGGGGCGTGACACCCGAGGCGTGACAAAAAAGAGCCGCGGCGGCGCGTCGCGGCCCCCCGTCGAAGCAAAAACAAGGTTGGGCACGATGGCGACAGCCTTGCGACCTCGTAAACGATGGCAGCGGCCTCCAATCTAAACTGACGGCGGCGGCGGCCTCCCGTCTAAGCCAACGGCGGCGGCGTCGACTACGCTCAACACAACGACGGCGGCGACGACTCCGCCCAAGCCCCCGCTCCGACGAAAATCCCAAGAAACCCAAACAAAAGCACGAAAAATCCTACGAAAATAAAAACGATGTTAACGAAAAGCCAAGAACTGACCTTTTACCGACGGAGAAGACGATGTGATGCTCGGACTCCGATCTTCGATCTCCGGTCTCCAATAGTGATGGTGCTTCCAAATCCGACCTCCAATGATGACCGCGTTTTCAATTTCGATCTACGGCGCGCACAATGAGGAATAAGATGAATCCCTCTATTTTAGAAACGGGGAATGAGGGTCTTCTTGTTTCTTTTTCTCTAATGTGTAAAATAAAATCGATCCCCGATCTCCTTTTATTTATAAGAGAACTTCAAACCACTTTCAGCGCTTTTCAATCATTTCTTCCTTGATTTGCGTGCCAAATTAAACGAAACACCCCTCAATCATACCAGGAGATTCGTTTATCAGATTTTCGAGCCGATCGCACCCCCGTCCTCCATTAAGCAAGCTCTAAAACATAAAAATCAAAACCAAAGAAATCGACATAATGGAAAAAATAAGAAAAATAACACACACCGAAAGTGACTCGAAGGAAAAAATCGTGGACACTACAGACTACTCTAAACCGAATGGTTGCGAGAGTTATCAGAGGAAAACTCGACTGAGCAGATCCCTCCTCGGTCCGATCGCTTGATCTGTTGGCACGTGACGCATTCGACAGCTCTGAGAATCACTCTTAGGAGCCGATCGCGCGAAGCGACTTTTTTAGCCCCAACACTAAGCTTTAAACAAATTAATAAAATCAATTATATAAATTAAGGCTAATAAAACAATCTTAACTTACATGAACTTTGCAATTTGTGGGAAAACAACAGTAACATCAAGTTAAATCTTATTTGCAACCACCAAAGTACACTATATATACCTAATGCGCTTAAGACCACTCTGAACACAATTTTTCTTAATTTATTACACCACAAATAGAGAGCTCTCTCTCTCTTCTCTCTCTCTCAAAATGCAAACAACATAAAAGACAACAACACGAAGCTGGAGAGCTAAAGCACGCCACCACCATACGTCAACAGCTTCTACTTCTAAGGCTTTTCTTCAGCTTTAGCTGGAGGGAAGAAGTGGTGCTTCTTCTTGAAGTACTTTTTCAAAGGGTGAGGGGAGTAAGGAGGGAACTTATGGAAATGAGGAAACGGCTTGGGATGTTTGTGGTAGAAAGGAACTGGCTTGTAGACTGGTGTTGGCGGCGTGTAAACCGGAGTGGGTGGCTTGTAAACCGGAGTTGGTGGCTTGTAGACCGGAGTAGGTGGTTTGTAGACCGGAGTAGGCGGCTTGTAGACAGGAGCGGGGGGCTTGTAGACTGGAGCCGGGGGTTTGTATGTAGGCACGGGTGTTGGAGGCGGAAGTGGCTTCTTGAAGGTAGGAGGGAAATAGTGAGATTTTGGAGGGAAATAGAACTTGTGGTGCCATGGCAAGAACTTGTGGAACGGGTCCAACTTGTAGGTGGCGGAGGCGCACGTTGCCGACTCAAACGAGAGCGTCCCAGATGCCGCGGTGAACACGCGCTCGCCGCCATTTACTTTGGTGGTAGGAATTAGTTTCGATGGTTTTGCAGGGCACGGGGTGGTGGCAGGGGAGGCTGTCGAGTGTAGCTCTACAAAGCAGTCGTGGTTAAGGTCGTTGGCGTCGTCGGCGTGAGGGTCAGCGGGGAGAGGGATGTTGAAACTCCCGGTGTCGTCAAGCTCGCCCAAGGCTTTGGTCTCGTATAAGCCCGTGGCGGCTTTGCATTTCACGGCTACGTGAAGCCCTGTATTATCAAACAAAATATATCAATTTTTTTTTTAAAAAAAAAAAAAATTCTCGAATTTATTGGCAGCTAGGCATCATTTGAGGAACTTAATATTACGCTTTGGTGAGTGGTTTAGATGTTTCGACAATGAACTTCGATGCATGTACAGTGCATTTAGCATTGAGCAATGCAAGATTTTAGACACCGCAGCAGAGCAGTAAAACAAAGCTTTTATTTTTAGTGCAGCAAGAATTAAAATGCTCAAGTTATTTTAGGAAAAATTAAAAAGTTGCGCGTATTTTTTGTGAAAATGTATTGGTACTTTTTGAATGAGCGTTTCTAAAAGTCCCAGTCAAGTCAAATCCAATCTTAACCTTTTATTTTCATATGAATTGAAGCAAGAAAATGAGTCGACTTGCAAAAACCAGTAGGAAACTAAAATGTCATTACCCTTGAATGCGCGTTCATGTTCAATCATCTTCGTCGCGCAATCTGAGCACACGGCCGAACCGACAACCACAGCTGCAGCTGCAGCAGTTTCTGCGCCGACGAATTCCGCAGCAAAGTGCACCACACAAAGTGCAAACAGAACTCTGGAGAGAAGCAGCCGAGTTCCCATCCTGGAAACTCAACCGCTTATACAAAGACAGAAGAAAGAAGAAGCAAAAGAAGAAGCGGCACGTCCTTGTGCTTCTGGCTTGGGATTCTCGTGCCTATATATATTGATGATGGTGGCAGACACAGCCATTATGGCTGCACATGCGGTGACGGCCGCGTAGTGAAGTCGGGGAAGAAGGCTTATTCGCCACCGGCTTTGCAGTTTTGCCAATTAAATGCTTTTTGCCAAATTACAGTTCCAGTAGTCCTTTTTGATCCCTCTGTTAAGGTTAACCTCTCTTCCTACTCTATTCAATATAACTAACTATTTCCAATATAAATCTATTTATGAGAACCACCGCTTCACCATTTATGATCATCACATTCAATCAACATATTCACTCTGCAAAGTGAAAGTAGAAATATTATTGTATGCACCGCCTGTATCCCTCTATCTGTACATTTTTGTACCGGTCTTCTATTTAGTGACACTTAATACTTGGAGTCTAACTATGGACCTAGTCAGAAAAAAAAAAAAACAACGGCAGATGAATTATATAGACAAAATAAATAAAAAGGCTTTACAATAATTTTACTAATTAAGTCAATACATTAGGAACAGATAAGTAACTCCAACAAGACATAAAAATTGAGATGGAATGAAAGGCGTATGATGCATATATAAATTGTATATATGGACCAGATGTAGGCATTAAAGTCTCTTCGAAATATATGATGGAATAAGGAAAAGATAAGATATGATTTGCAGGGTGTATGAATGCTTCGGATGCAGGCAAATAATTAATTTCTGGTGAAAGGGAGGATAATTTTTGTTTGCTTTTTTAGTAATGTAGAATGCAGTGACTGCACCCGTCCCAGTATGGTATTTAGAATATTCACTGAACAACTATGTTCTCTGTCAGAAGAAGAGCTTTAATTTCACTACTTCCTCATATGGTTTTCATATGTCTAAATATCAGGGTAGAACTCATACCACTTGGTTGAACCTCATTTATTTACAACATTTCAGCTTTCCTTTGATCACTGTGGAATTCATAGACAATGGGAAAAAGTGAAGTCCTGTGGCTTGAAACTGAACTTACTCGTAGAAGAAACAATAAAGTAAATTACACCATTGGTTTTTTGCTGGTATTGTTTCACTGAAATCGACTCTCACATCCCTCCAATTAGGAAATCACATAAACCTCATGATAGGAATGTAGATTATAACTGAAATTAATTAAAGTTTGATTCATCAATTGCAACTTAATAATTCATGACCTAGATGAAAATTCACAATAATTTCCATTCAAAAATATCACAATTGATATAATTCGAATGGCTAATATTATGCCTAGGTTTGCGGAAATATAATTCTTGAAGTTAACGACACATCCATCAAATCTTGAAAAAGCGTTTACTTGGGAGAACATATAACATTATTAGTTTCACCATCCAAGATGCTTCTGCTATGTACTTAGCTCTACCTTATGAGCCCCGTCACAAAAGAAAAAGTAAAATTAGCAATCAACCTCATAAAAAAATAACAAGAGTGCCAATCAATCAGTAAATTAATGAGGTTATATTCAAAATGTCCGTGTCTATTGAGATCTAGGCGGTGCTTTTATGTTAGTTAGTGGCCTCATTTGTAGAGAGAGAGAGAGAGAGAGAGAGAGAGAGAGAGAGAGAGAGATTGTGGTTCCAACGAGCCAATTTGTATAAATCCTACATGGATTACCATCCAGCTCATATTGATGGAGACTACTCCAAACACTGCAACCTCATAAGCATGTAATCTCTAATACTCGCATTCATCTTTCCACAACCAACCAACCAACATAGAGAATCGCATTAAAACTGTAATTAAGAGACACTTTTAGCAAGTCGTTTTTCATAAAAGATAGGTGCTTTTTCAAAAGAAAAAGTTTGATCATCCTTAAACTAAACTAATCTATGCATGTTTATGGCGATGTGACTCAAACTAAAGCGTACTGTTATATATAGATGATAGTTCGGTGGCTTTTCAACAACTATGCCTTAATTCTCAGGCTAATTAATTCCTCTTTATTGACCTCATCTGGATCGGCTTCCTTTCAAGATAGCGATGCTAAGTTACCTATTCTACTGCTAAGGGAAAAAAAGTATAGAAATAACGTTAGGTGGAATTAGTATCACAACAGCAGGTTCACTAGACCTGCTAATTTTAATTTCACTTCGTATTTATTGCTCTTGTAGTAACAAATTTTTACATATAGTAAATAGGTTATATTGGGGATTAAGCTCATTTGAGTCATTGGTTCAATCTATTTTTGAGAAAGAACAAGAGACATACTAGGCCTTAGTGTTACTATTGATCATTAATTAGTTGGAGTACATGGTGGGTAACTGAAGGATGAATAGAGTTAAGGATGTCACATGCTCTTGTGGAAACACAAACTTTCTATTAGGATTCCCCACAATGCATCTCCTTTAGACCCTGAGTAGGTGTCTGTTTGGTTCTACCTTTTGCTCTGCCTTTCGCAAAAATTCGTTTTAATTAGTAAGGTGTATGGCAAAATAAAAAGTCTGATACTTCTTCTAGATTAAAAATAGAGATAAGATCCGAGACCTACAAATAGAAACACCAAATTGGTACATCTACTTTTACCGCAGAAAAATCTACTCACGAGATTTGATATTATTATGTTTCTTCGAAATATAAACGTTCTACCTGTTTGGGAAGTAAAACAGCCAAATGTGATTAATCCAACCTATAGCTAGCCAATAAAATGGCGCATTATATATTGTAAACATATTTAATAGTAAACCAATCGTATGCTGTTGTATCTGGCACACTGATGTGATGGTGAATCGAGGACATCTTAACTATCAATTATTCATGCCGAGCCACAAATAGTTGTTGACGTTAGTAAGAGTTATCTAACACTAGTAAGTCAAAAAAAAATTGAGTAAAAACATGTAGTTTTATTTTTGTATATTCTTTTTGTATATTCTAGTAGGATCGTAGAATGCGATTTGTTGGAAACATTAATTGCTCTGGTACTAATTGTAGAAATCAGTAATTGTGTTGATACTGATTGTATTATTTAGGATCATGAAAATATTAAAATATAATAATATGAGAAAAAAAAATTGGAGGAAGAAAACTATATATAGACAAAATATTTTATTAATCAAATATATTTACATGCGGCCCCAGTCTACTACACATGCTAGCTTGGGGCTGTACTGTGCCTGGCAACTGTAGGAGGCCCATATTGGATTTTATATAAATTTAAAGTGATTTTAAACTTATTTTGACCTTTGCATTTTTCTGGACGGCCCAATATTTATCGGTTTTGCTTGAGAGCCCAAACTGATTCCCCCTCTCTACATGTGATGTTTAGTTCCACATTGAAAATTCATCACATATAGAAGGGGTTTATATACTCCTTCACTTAGGCATATGTTGATTAGGAGAACGTGAGTGTAGAATATCGGAATTTCGTATAGCGCACCGACCTCGCAAGATGGCGTGGTGCGGAGAGATCGCCTCGAGCATGTTCCATATGTGTCTTCAGATGAGTTCGGGTTGATTCGGATCAACGCGCAAGCCCCAGCTTGAATCGGAGTTTTTCGGGCATTGTGTGCCGATAGAGGACCAGTTTTGTTGAGCCCCGACTCCGCCGTTGTGCGCAGAAAAATTGATTGATGCAGAGGCTCCGGAGGCAAAAAGTGAGTTGGAGTTGGCATTTATTGGAGCCGGTTTTTGGATTGAGCGCACCGAATCCACAGTTGAACTTTTTGAGTGGCAAAAGCTTGGAACATGTGTATTTTCAGATTACAGTGGAGTTCGGGAGGTTTCGGATTGGTGCGGAGACCCCGAAGATAAAAAGTGAGTTAGAATTGAAAAAAAGATATTAATTATTTAATTTATTTAATTAGTTGGCTCGGTCTGTGGAGCAAGGGAGTATGAAAGAAAGAAAATTAGAGAAGAGTGATGTGAGGGTTTTTTTTTATTACTTGGATTAATTAACTAAGCTATTTAGCCTCCTCCAGCTGCACCCCACCACCACCTTAATTAAGCCAACTTAATTAGCTGCGTGCCACCTCATCATCTCCCTCAACCAGAAACAGAGTATTGAGATGAGAACAGAGGAAAGAAAGAAAGAAGAAGAAGGAGAGGAAAAAGAAGGAAAAAAAAATAATAATAATAGAGGAGGTGAAGGAGCTGTGAAGCTATGCATGAGTTGGGTGTTTTCCCTGCGAGCAGCGAGCGGAGCGCGCACGCGTCGAGCTCCAACGAGATATGTGCAGTTTTTGTAGAGAGCTTGGATTTTTCGGTTTCTTTATGGATTCGAGGTTTGATTGGGTTTTTTGGATGAGGTTGGAGTTGTTGGTGGTTGGGTGGCCCTTGTTTGGAGTGCCGCAGCAGGGTGCCACGCGGGCACGCAAGGGCGCCGCGCGGGCAGCGCGCAGCGCGCAGGGTTCGCGCGGCTGGCAGCAGCGCGCGGGAGCCGCACGCAGCTGCACCTGAGCGCTGCGCGGGCGCCAGGGGTGCCGCGCGCAGCTGCGTGGCTAGCGCCAAGGCGCTGCGCGAGGGCGCCAGGGGCGCCGCGCGTAGCTGCACCTGAGCGCTGCGCGGGCGCCAGGGGCGCCGCGCGCAGCTGCGCGGGCGGGCCCAGGGGCCGCGCGGGGCCGTCAAGGTGCCGCGCGGCAGGCTTGGGCGCCGCGCGGCAGGCGCGCCAGCGGCGCGGGCAGCAGCCGCTCAGCGTACTGTTCGTTGGCTGCAGCCTGCGGCTCGCGTCGGCGCGTGGGGTTTTTGACGTCTGGACTGATTTTTTTTCACTGGCGAACGCGTGTATTGGCCGAGTTGACGGAGTTTTGTGTTTTTTTTTCTGTTTTTCTCTCAGGATGGTGTCGACTGCGGCGGAGTTCATGCCAGGGAACTGCGCGAAGCCCCGAGGTGCGAGGGAGTTGCCGCGCAAGCTGTAGACATGTTCAGGGTGCCGTGGAATTAGTGTTTTGTGATGTTGATGAGCTAGTGGTTTTGTGAGTTGTGGGTTGTGAGCACTTTGTTGTGGTGGCTGAGACCTTGGTGATGCCGTTGTTGAGGCATTGGAGCTTAGAGAAAGAAAGGGAGAATCCTTTTGTGTACTGTGAGTTTTTGTGTTGGTGCTGTGAGAGGTGTGCGTGTGCATTGAAGCTTGTAGAGGATTGTATGGATTCATGTATTTATTTTTGTGCTGCTTGTTGGCTGTGGGTGAGCAGAGAGTGTGCTGTGTTTTTGGTGATGTAATAGAGAATGTAATTGTGTGTTTTGTAGTGTGCTGTGAGCCTATGTGCATGGTGTTGGTGCTATGGGTAGTTTGTGTGTCCCTTAGAGCTTGTAGAGGATCATGTGAGTATTTCGGTTGCCGTGAGCTGACAATGTGAGCCGGAGCGTGCGCAGTTTTTGTAGAGGACTCGAGGCATTTTCTGAGCTTCCGGGGATTTTTTTTTTCCGAGGTTCGCGGCAGTCTGCGCGCGCGGCGCGGTTCGGTGTTTCGGCAGATTTTGGACAATGAGCGGTCCGGCGCTTCACCGACTTCGGCGTTTGCCTGCGGAAAGCGTTCCAGGTGGGTTGGAATGTCACACCCCGGGTCGAAACTGCGACCTGAGCTCGCCAACAGATCCGCCACCTATGCCAAACCCCGCATAGGCGAAGCGTCCTACCTGCAAGAAAAGTACTACAGCTAACAAATATCAGAGCTAAAAAAAAAAGAAAAATCTGCTGAATAACAAAATCAACCACTGTACTACTGGAAAAATAATACAACAATGTCCACCTCCCAACAATGATAATCGTACAATATCCTCAGATACAAAACTCATAGCTCAACAGGGAGGTATCTCCAATAAATACATCAGTGTACAGGCTCTCAATACATATCATATCCTCACAACATCAGTCTCTCAAAAGAGGAAAAGAAACGACTAATCTACTAAAGCTCTCCTCTGTAGGGGTACCGCTACTCTCCAACGACGGGTAGGGATCTAGCACGCGACTCCCTCGTCTCGATCAACAACCGCATAATCAGCAATACCCGCTAAGACTCTGCAAAACAAAGGAGAGGAAGGAAAAAGGAGGGGGAAAACCCCCCAAAGAGTGTGAGAACTACACCAAAAAGGGAGTTCTCAGTGGGTACCACCGCCAGACTCGACGGTCTGCCCACTAAGTCCTCAAGAGACATAAAATAACCAAAGAAGTGGGAACTGAACAAGAACGCTGATGTCACCTAACAGCTACCAAGCCTCTATATAAATGCTCAAGAGGGGAGAACCAAATAATGGTATGCAACCACTAGCACGTGAGGTGCACAATCGACCCAATCGAGCTGACTGCCACATCGGGTCCAGTCAAACCTGCTCCCACCTACAACCACCTCCCGCTGACGGGCAGGAATTATGTAGGGCGTCCAAACGGACTAACTCGCTATCGAGTAGTGGCTCATGCAGGCTATAGTCAAAAATCCACGCTCTCTCTCTTAGAGCGGATAGTCTCAAGATCACCAACCTCTCGCACAACGGTCGACTAACTCACAATGACCTCGGGACCACCGTCAAACCCCAAACGGTTCCCAACAACACTAGCACTAGTCTAAACACAGCTACTAGACTCCACTCGGTCCCCTTGACACGAGTGCAACAATAAAGTAAATGCCTGTAACGACCTCAATTTGGTGCCACCAATAAAACTGGCATTGCCTGCTAAGCGGAATCTGCACACATGGCTCGAAACAGCGGGATCGGCCCACATGGCTCGCATCCCAAAGTAAGTAACAGATCGGCATCTAAACCGTCCGATCGGAAACAAAAGTAAGTAACAGATCGGCATCTAAACCGTCCGATCGCACACTCCGGAGTGGCACTCGAGGGGAGCGAACTACACGAGTAAAGTATCTCTGTAACAAGTATCTCTGTATAGAAGGCCTTTGATCATGATTATGATCATAGTGGAAAACTCTGTCCACTAAAGAAAGACCCGACCCAATCGGATGCAAGTAAACGATAAGTAGAAAACTCCATCCACTAATGAAAGCCTCGGTCCTCAATCAGATGCAAAAGTACTCAAATAGTGGGAAACTCTGTCCACTAGAGAATTCAGATACCCAATCTGGTGCGTAAATAAATATCCGGTCAACCGCCCAATATCCGCGGTTGTCGCAAAGCCCCAACCCAGACACCAAGTCCCGACTATACTACCCAGACCCCTGCTCGAGCCCGAGCAACACTGACCACCTGACTAACAAAGAAGGAGAAAGGAAAAGCATGGTTTCTCCTAAGTCAAGTTCTAATAAGTAGTGTAGCAATAAAAGGGGGCCTAACTACATGTCCATACAAGCATGCTTTTGTCCTCAGAAACGATAAAAGTGGGTGAAACATATATTAGCAAAGCATGCCAAAGTATTCCTTCTATAGTATACCAATCTCACCCAAGTAGGCCATTCCTTGCTTCCCTCTCGCTCATATCGGTTGTACATCAAATATGCCTGCTATCAGTCATAGAGGAGTGACATCCCCACAAGTGCACTTACATCCACCATAACATAACAATCTTATCAATATTAAGCTTACCCACCTGAAGTGCTCAATCCTAGGCAAACCTGGGGTCGGTGAAGAGCGTGGCCACTTGCTAATAACACCTGCTGAACCTGTACCCATGGTACATGTCGCGCAAACCTGAGCTCCTAGCAGTGTTCCAAAAACACTCACGAACCCTCCTGGGTACAACAAAAGGTCCAAAGTTACACTTTATGCTCAAAATATTCCAAGTACATACAATTCTATTGGAACAGTCCCAAAAATGTGGATTTTTCACCTGCAGCAAGAACTCAGAAAAATCCAACAAAAATACTGTCGCGTTCCTCGCGTCGATACCTTCGAAACGAGTACCTGCATGTCAAATTCCAAGTCCCGTAGGCCGAGTTACAAATTCCATAATACAGGGCGCTCACAAACACACAACCACACATCTGTATTTCCATGCACAGATAAAGGGAGAAAAATATACTTTCGGGCAAGCCTCAGAAAAATCCAATAAAAATATTGTGATAATCCTCGCGTCAAGTAGATGAAAAAAGTGTAAAGGCACGTCTCCATCCGATGCCCGGTTGCGGAGATAAAAATCCGGCAAGGTGTCGCTATCCAGAAATTCCATCAGCGGCAAAGGGGTTTAAAAACGTACCCGGAACCCCAAACAAAGCTCAAATCAGAGAAAAGTGGACAATACAAGAATCGTAGATATACCTCTCGTGAATCCAACGCCATGAAAATCGTCCGAAAATACCGTCGGGGTAGCTCTGTGGACCTCTCAGACCGAAATGCGACGATAACGGGCCTGCGATGAAAGTATGTCGCTCTGTGCTACGATGCCGAAGTCGTCGATGCCGCGCCTTCCAAAAATTCCGAGCCTTCTCCACGAGATGCGGGACAAGGTGAGCAACAAATTTGGTGAAGGGACCTCAGGAAAAAGAGCTCGGGAAAAGTCTGAAAAGGCAGTGCAAAGGGCCTATTTATAGGCCCAAACCAAAAAAATCCCGAAGTTGGGCTTTTGTGCCGCATTTCCGGGCGCCCGCACGAACCGGGCGGCTACAGTGTTGGGCCCGGCCCAACACTGTTCACGCCTGGAAAGCTCAGGGCCCGCCACGTCTCACCCGAACAGCGGACAGCCACACCGGCCATCCGCTGCTCGACACGTGGCGCACTGAGTTGGCGACACGTGGACCGCACTCGGACAAACAGTCGCCCACGTGCGCGCCTGCGCCGCCGCCTGACACCCCTGCACGCACGCGCCCCGAGGCGGCCTGCACCCGCTCCGTGGACCGTGCGCATGTGGACCAGCCAACCATAGATCGCCACGTGTCCTCCCCCGGTCAACCGTACACCCGCTCATTTTTCCCGTGGACCGTGCCCACAATACCAACCAGTCACAAGCTGTCACGTGTCCTGCCCTCCGGTGCACGCCAGCCCGTGGACCGCGCACCTGCCCGCGCACTGCGCGCTGCCCGCGCTGCTGCCCGCGACGCTGCGCCGCCTTGCTCCGCCGTGCTCCGCCGCTACCCGCCGGCCGCCGAAACAGTACAAGATGCCTCGAAATCCGTGCCGAGTCATCCGAGCTCCAAAAAATGCAAGTAGGTAGTCCATTTTCATCGTTTTCGCGCGCTGAATCCAAATTCGGTGTCCGTTTTGCCAAATTCCAACTCTAAAAGTTGCCGAAGGCATCCGAAAAGATGTTCTTTTGTCCAAACTTCGTGCTGAGCCCAATTTTAATATCTATTGCGTGCAAAACCACTTCTAAGCATTCGACGGGGTCATCTGACTACTCTCGTGATCCATTAAACACTCTGAGTTCAACACTAGTGTCCAGTCGGTGCACAAATGCCACCGACACACCACATAGGCCTCCAGGAGCTGCTGGTCAACCAGTAATCTCGTCGTGGGGATCCGGGTCCTCACATCCTCCCCCACTAAAGAAAGTTTCGTCCTCGAAACTAGCTCAATTCCACCAGGAGTCACACACACCAAGGGTAAGTACTCAACATCATCATCTCCAGCTCCAAGTCGCTACTCACTCCCCGTGATTACTCCTCAACAATAACAACAGTAACAACCAGTATGTCATAGCCCGATTGCGCAATTCTCTCACCTCACGAGCCAGAATTCGCAACGGGCATCCCTCGTACTCCAAACATTCTTAGATCTCAAATGGGGCGAGTCAATCACGGGCGAGGGATCCAAAAACATAACCTTCCTGAGCTGAGACATGAAACACCAAAGGGGCTCCAATAAAAAGCTGGGGAAAACGAAAATAACCACATCCTGGTGCCAATCTCAACAGGGCGACTCGAAACATACCCACTCATTCATCCAATAAGGGAAAAGAATCCAATAAGCTGGGGTCTTCACTCAGTTACTTCCCGATCCAAAACCACTCAAGGGGATTACTCAACCGCAGGCTACCCTCAAAAGGGATCCTCCAGAGATACAATCTCATGCCACTGTTGATCCGTCAACATGCTATCATAACCCCAACGGACCCACGGGTCGAAGTCGATCTCTCAACTGATAAAGAACACCCTGACAGTGACCAAACCGTCGGTGATCGGGACCGAAAACTAGCTCGAAAGGTGATCATAATGTTGATGCCCAAACTCGCGGTCAAAAGTCCGAACCAACAACGACAATCCGCGTAAATCCCTCTCAAGATGCTGAAAGCTGTAATCTCCACAGCTGCCGCATGGCAGATACCGTAAACTGAAGCTGAAATCTTAATCTATCATATAGTAAAGGATAGAAATGCTGAGTAATCAGGACTGATAGCCAAGCAGGCATGGCCTACGCCCAGGTATATCAATCAAAGCCGGAAACAATAGGCATACTGAAAGGCTCAACTGTGGGATCCAAGCTGCCTACAAAACAGTGGTTTGTCCAACCACAATACTCATAGGGTTGGACTGATGAAGCGCAGACCGAAGACCACCCCCGGTACTCCACAGCCACTAAGGGAGGCATCACTACAACTTGCAAGTCCATCACCCCGCACTAACAATGCAAAAGTCGGCGCTAACAATAATTGTTGACCTCGGTCAATTCCCAAATGGTATCCATATTGGTCGGATTTCCACCGCCGCCCCTACGGCTAACACAATGCGACCCAAGAAGGTATGCTTCAGAAGCTACAACTTGTGCCTCAATAACTTGGCATACAGCTTCATCCACACGGGCATGGTAGCACATCCATAAGTGCTCCTCGTGTTCCAAGTCGCTCAGGGAGTAAATCAAAATATCCTCGGGAAACACCACTCCCAGTTCGTCCAAGTACAACTGGGACATACAATTCCTCAGATCTTGAAGTCACAGGGCATTAGTCATTCCATTTGGCCTCACTATGCTCTCATAATGCCCTTACCGGATCCTGAATGCCCTCTAGGCAAAGTCCTCGGCTGTCTAATTCCAAGTAGGTACTCGCATCATACAATAACTGCCGGAGTATGACTCCATCAAAAGGTCCTAGATACCACTTAGACCTATCTACACTCGAACCATAAAAGGACCCTCACAGTCGTGTATCAACGACGTGGCGCTAGGTCAAACAGAGCCCTCGATCCATCAGATCCTGCAACTGCGCCGTCAGCTCTCTCAGCTTTACCGGCGATATCCAATGAGGTGCTATCGAGGGTGGCACGGTTCCTCAAACCACGTCAAACTCAATCTCTATCTCCCTAACCGGCGGCATTGCCAACAACTAAGGTGAATCACACCCGGGATCTCGTGGGCAACAGAAATATCCTTGAGTTCCGGTGCCGCCGAAAACACCTCTCACACTGTCGCTACAACCTGTGCGCTCTAACAATCACAACAACTAAGCCTCCTCCCGTCTGCCTCGCAGACGGTCAAAATCCAATCTCTCAGCAATCAAACATCCTTTGGCACTATGCCAACCAAAACCCAAGCACTAGGTCAAAACACCGAACTGCCACAATTACCAATAAGTCTGCCGGTAACTCGCAGTCTCAGATGCATTGAGCATGATCCAAAAGCCTCCTCCACATGCACAACAACAACAGAAACCTGTACCTCTAGTGCACGTGGTAATAATTTTGTCTCTAGTCCATGCAAGAATGCAACATGCTCTAACTCCGGCTGCTGTGATAAAATCACACTTGCAACACTCGATCCACTACCGTGGCGCTCTCCAACCGGGCGGCATAGATTCATCCGCACGATGCAAAAGGTCGTCGCTCAATCTGCCAGAAAAGTCACGACTATCCACAAGGGAGCACGACACGCTACCGCTGTGCTACTCTGATAAAGATACTGATGCTACCATCGGGGTCCACCCGATATCTGGCATCTCGGGAACTCGTTATCCTGGAAAAAGAAATCAGAAATACCTCTGCCGGCTGATCTGTCCTCCATGTTACGGAATTTGAGTTGGCGTATTTCGTGAAAGTATTGAGTCTTGAAGATTGAAGATGAAAGAAGTTTGAATCATATACCTCAATCTCGAGAAAGAAGAATTCAAAAGGATCAGGTATGTTTAACTAAAGATTTTTGGTGATCCGAATACTTCTTGTAGTGTAGAAACACCTAGAAGAATGCTTTATTGCATAATCATCAAAAACTGGACATGGGACATGTTCAGGATCCGGATCGTGGTTTGCAATCCGAATCCCGAAGGGTGTTTGTTCATACACTGGTTCAATCCGGATCGCAGCACTTCATGATCCGGATCCCGAACACTGGTTTTACCTTTTCACTTGCACGATCCGGATCAGGAATTGCAATCCGGATCCCGAACGTGATGTTTGGTGAAACTGTATGAACGATCCGGATCGGGAATTACGATCCGGATCCCGAACAAGCATTTTTCTGGAAATCGTCTTTCTTGCTTCTGCGATCCGGATCGTCCAATTCCAATCCGGATCGCCGTCGTAAAATCTCCAGAAAAGGCAGTTTTTGATCCTTATCTTCTTCCAATGGTTTCTAACCTATAAATAGGCCCTGTATTCATTTCTAGGGCATCGGCTATGATACATCGGCAAATTAGAAAAAGATAGCCGAAAAGAAAAATCCACATATATAGAGAAGAAAGGAAATCAATAGAATTATTCTATGTTTCTTCATCTATATTGATTGATTTGATTCTAGGTTTTCCATACTCACATTTTGAGTAGAATCAAATCAATGAATACTTAGATGGTATTTCCGATCTATTTCTAATCTAAGTATTCGGCGGATCATCACCACCCTAAAAAACAACGATTTACCCTAAATCGGCGCGTGGACTCGCGTGGCCTTGTGGATTCAAGGTGCAACCGCTCTCGTGGATTCGGAGCGAGGTACGTTCGTGGATTCGAAGCGTGCTATTGGGTGAAGACCGTGGATTCGGTCGGACGTCGTGGACTCGACGTTGGACGCTGTGGATTCAGCGTTGGGCGCGGATCGTGGATTCGAGAAGCGTCGTGGAGCGAGCGGAGAAGATCTACTAGGAGCGTATGGTAAGAGGTTGAGTCGTCTGTGAGTACGTTATATCACCTTGTACGTGTTTCAATTCTAGTGGATTTCACCGTTGTCACGCCCCGGAACCCGGGCCCGCCAACAGATCCGCCGTGCACACGGGATTTCCCGCGTACACGAAGCGCTGGTAACCTGCTTAGATACAATATGAACAACAACAGAGCAATATACAGAGCTGAAATAGAAGAACCACATAGTACCTCAGACTGGAAATACAAATAAAGTCGTAATAGGTACAATAATCTCCCAGCTCACCAAATAGTACAAATAGTACACCCAGCTGGCTAACGCCAGACCCAAAAGAAAGGAGAATATCACAGTCTAAGTGGAGTACAATATCTGTCTAAAAATCCACTCTCAGTCTCACAGGAGATCTATCTACTCAGCGATCCCCTTACCTTTATCAGCTGCTGATAGCCTAGCAGCTCCCGCAGACGACTCTGCAAAACAGAGAAGAAGAAAGAGAAAAACAAATAATGGGGGTGAGAACTACCAGATAAACCAGTAGCCTCCCCTAGTGGGTAAAACCTCAACTCTGACGCACCCACTAGGACTACTAGAGGCAAAAGGAAAGAACAGTGGTAAGCTACAAAGGCAGCTGAAAAGAAAGGAAACTATCACCACAATGCCTCTAAATGCCATGTAGCACGAAATGACTGTATGCAACAATACCAAACGTGCCTGCCTGAAATAACTTAATCTTGTGTCACTAGTAAAACTGGTACTGCCTGCTGTGCCTTGCCAAATCGGGTATGCTGGCCAATGCATATCACCGATAGGGGATAGTTGCCAAATCGGGTATGCTTAACACCGATAGGGGATAGTTGCCAAATCGGGTATGCTTAACACCGATAGGGGATAGGAGTCTCAAGGACTCTAAGCATAACACACTCCGGAGTGGCACTCGAGGGGAGCGACCCACACGAGTAAAATATCTCTGTCATCAGTATCACAAGTATCTCTGTAGCACATGATATAGCAGGACTGGATCATAACCATGATCAAAGTGGGAAACTCCATCTACTATAGAAACCCAATCTGATGCAAGGATAAACATCTGGTCAACCGCCTACTGTCCGCGGTCACCGCAATACCCCACAAGTCCACAATCTAGCACGACCTTGGCTACACTATCCCAAACCCCTGCTCTCACTTGAGCAACAACATATGAATGCAAAGGACAACAATGAAACATGTTCAAATCCCAAAATGATAGTGTAGCAATGAATAGTGGCCTTACCTGATGTCCGGGCATGCATGCAACTTGTCTTTATTTTTAAAAGTTGTAAAATAGGGTCAAACGTTCAAAACAATTGATTTACTGAATAAAATTCATTTGCATGCGAGAGCATAGCCTTTGTCTCAATCACAGTGTCCCAATATAAGTCATCATATCATTTGTGGGGTTATATTAAATTTTAGGGGAATTTGTCCCAGCGGTCCTTATCATTTGTCATATTAATTTGTCCCAATGGTTCTCATTAATTGTCCTGTTAGTTGTCCTGTTAGTAGTCCTGTTAGTAGTCCTGTTAGTTGTCCCAATGGTTCTCAGCAATTATCATATTTATTTTGTCCCAATTGTTCTCATTAATTAAATTTTAGGGGAGTTCCAGTAATCCCAGTGAGCTTGTCAAAAATGAGGTAAGCAACAACCGCCCACCTCGAGTAGCTCAAACAACACCCCAGGTAGTCTCCTGGTTGTCCACAGTCCTCAATCCTGCAAACCAATGCTCCCGGTATAAATACAAATCCCAAAAAGCACAATATTTGCTGTTTTTCAGACAGCACGAGAAAAGAGGAATTTTTCACCTCTAAAATGAGCTCCTAAAATCCCAGAAAAATCACGGTTGCGTTCCTCGCGAAGAGTAGATCAAAATCGACTCTTAAAACGCCTCGATCTGACGCTCCTACGTCAAGATAAAAATCGGAGAAGTTGGTGCTGTCCAAAAATCATCACAGTAAAAAGGGGGTCAAAGAGGACCTAAAAACTGTGCCAAAAGTACGAAATGGAGCAAAATGATCAACACGGAAATCGAAGCCCTACCTCTTACGGTCGCGCTGTCGCAAAAATCGTCCAAAAATTCCACCTGGTTAGCCCGCAGTGAATTTTCGACGGAACTGCGACGGGAAATGGGCCTAAAAGAAAAATCGTCGCAGTGCGCCGCGTCGCAGATATCTCACTATCTGTAACTCCTAAATTCTGAGATTCTAGAGAGAGAAAGAAGAGAGAGAGAGGAACAACTTTCATATAGAACACTTTTTCAGTTTCTCTCTCTAAAGGCTCGGATTCCAAGGTGCAAAGAGAGGGGGGGTGGGGCTTCTTATATAGTGGGCCAAAGGGAATATTCCCACACGAAATCCTGATCCGAACACGAAACACCAAAACGAGCCAACCAGGAAGCGCCACGTGTCAGCCAAACAGGAAACAGCCTGTGCAGGCCCAATGGAAATTCGCCACGTGGCCACGTGGTCCACGTGCTCGGTCCGCGCTCCGGGTCTTCCGGAAGTTGTCGGCCAATCCGGGTGCGCCACGTGTCGACCATCCAGAAGGTTCTAGAAGCCGGCCAGCCAATGGGATGCTGCCACGTGGCAGCTGGAACTGTCGGTGCACCCGGTGCACGCCTGGCCATGGACCGCGCACCAGGGCCGCGCGCCTCCGCGCCCGCGCTGTGCGCCGCTGCGCCCTGCCGCGCTCCGCCGCGCTCCGCGGCCGCGCTGCCGCCGCTCCGCCGCCCGCCGGTGGCCGCCGCCTGCCGCCGGTCGCCGGAACAGTAATTCCGGCGGCCGGAGTTACTGTTCCGGCGTGAACAGTAACACGGTGCCGAAAAAATAAGTAAATATACCGTTTTGATCGTTTTCGCGCGCTGAGTCCAAATCCGCCGTCCGTTTCGCCAAATTCTCATCCTAAATTTTGCAAAAAGCTCCCGAAAAATCCCATTTGCTCCGATTTTCGCGCAGAGTTTCTTAAAAATATTCAATTTTGATTCTACAGGCTTCGTTGCACTGTACAAGCTTCCTGTATTTCTGCGGGAGTCCGGATCATCACATCCTCCCCCACTAAAAAGAGTTTCGTCCTCGAAACGAGACTTAGACAGTAATCCTCAGTCCGAGGTCTCGAATAAGTAGGGGTGAGCATCCCTCATCTCCGACTCGAGCTCCCATGTAGCCTCGCGCTCGTCATGATTGCTCCATTGGATCTTTACATAGGGAATGACCTTACTGCGCAATTCTTTTACCTCTCGATCCAGAATTCGCAGTGGGCGCTCCTCATACCTCAAATCCTCGCTGATCTCCAGCGGTGTGAAGTCGATGACGTGCGATGGGTCGAAGACATACTTCCTCAAAGTAGAAACATGAAATACATCATGGACACCAGCAAGCCTCGGAGGAAGTGCAAGTCGGTAGGCAACTGGCCCGATACGCTCCAATACCTCAAAGGGTCCAATATATCGGGGGCTGAGTTTTCCACGAATGCCGAATCTCCTGATTCCTTTGGACGGCGAGACTTTCAGGAACACATGATCACCAACCTGAAACTCTAAGTCTCGTCGCCGAACATCGGCATAGCTCCTTTGTCGGCTTTGGGCGGTCTGAAGATGCTTCTGAATCACTCGGACCTTCTCTTCTGCCTCTAACAACACATCTGGTCCCAAGGTCCGCCTTTCGCCCACGTCACTCCAATAAAGCGGTGATCGACACTTGCGTCCATACAATGCTTCAAACGGAGCCATCTGAATGCTCGCTTGAAAGCTATTGTTGTACGCGAATTCAGCCAAAGATAAATGTCGAATCCACCCTCCGCCGAAATCCAGAACGCAAGCCCTCAACATGTCCTCCAGGATTTGTATCGTCCGCTCTGACTGCCCATCAGTCTGCGGATGAAAAGCTGTACTGAACCTGAGTTTAGTCCCCAAGGCTGTTTGCAAACTCTTCCAGAAATGCGAAACAAACCTCGGGTCTCTATCTGATACAATGGAGGCTGGTACTCCATGTAATCTCACTATCTCATTAAGATATAACTGGGCTAGTCGCTCAAGTGGCCACGTAGTCTGCATGGGCAGAAAATGCGCCGACTTGGTAAGTCGATCTACAACTACCCAGATAGCATCTGCTCCTCCCTGTGCCCTTGGTAGTCCGACCACAAAGTCCATCGTAATGTGGTCCCATTTCCACTCGGGAATTGGGAGACTTTGTAACTTGCCAGCTGGCACTCGATGCTCAGCCTTTACCTGTTGACAAGTTAAACACTGAGCCACAAATCTCCCGATATCCCTTTTCATGCCATTCCACCAAAAGTGTGCCTTGAGGTCCTTATACATCTTAGTCCCACCAGGATGTAGGGTATAAGGTGTATAATGGGCCTCTCGCAATATCTGCTCTCTGATCTCCGCATCCACTGGCACACATGCTCGGTTCCTGTACCTTAGTACTCCCGCGGCATCCACCGTAAAGTCCCCAGACTGATTACTCGGAATTTGATCTCTAATCCTGGTCAAGTGGGGGTCCTCACTCTGTTTCTCCCTGATCCTGTCTAGCAGAGTGGGCTGCAAGACTAAAGATGTCAGTCTAGCAGAGACCCCAGGGGACACAACCTCTACTCGAGCCGTCTCATCTCTTCTAATAGCGGTGCCTGGTCTGTGATCAACATAGACAAACTTTGCACCGCTCTCCTACTCAAGGCGTCAGCGACCACATTAGCCTTGCCTGGGTGGTAGAGAATATCTACATCATAATCCTTTAATAGCTCTAACCACCTACGTTGCCTCAAATTTAGCTCCTTCTGCGTGAACAGGTATTTTAGGCTCTTGTGGTCGGTGTAGATTTCACAGTGCTCTCCATACAGATAATGACGCCAAAGTTTTAGTGCAAACACTACAGCAGCAAGCTCCAAGTCATGGGTAGGGTAATTTTTCTCGTAATCTTTGAGTTGCCTTGATGCATAGGCAATTACCCTCCCTTCTTGCATCAACACACAACCAAGTCCGCTGTGTGATGCATCGCTGTAGATCACATATCCTTTCCCCATAACAGGGAGGGAAAGGATAGGGGCGGTCATTAGTCTATTCTTTAGCTCCTCAAAGCTCTTTTGACAATCCTCACTCCAGATAAATTTCACTCCCTTACGCGTCAAGCGAGTGAGGGGTGTGGAGAGCTTCGCAAAGCCTTCCACAAACCGACGGTAATACCCAGCTAAACCCATAAAGCTACGTACCTCAGAAACCGTCGTCGGTCGGGGCCAATCACGGACTGCCTCAATCTTTGCCGGGTCCACCGCCACACCTGCGGCGGAAATCACATGGCCCAAGAAGACCACCTCCCGAAGCCAAAACTCGCACTTTGCCAGCTTGGCATACAACTTCTTCTCTCGCAGAAGTTGCAGCACAATTCTTAAGTGCTCCTCATGCTCGGCATCACTTCGGGAGTAGATCAAGATGTCATCGATGAACACCACTACAAACCGGTCTAAGTATGGTCGGAAAATCCGGTTCATTAAATCCATGAATGCGGCAGGGGCATTAGTTAGCCCAAAAGGCATAACTGTAAACTCATAATGCCCGTACCGTGACCTAAACGCCGTCTTCGGAATATCCTCGGCCTTCACCTTCAACTGGTGGTAACCGGATTGCAGATCTATCTTAGAGAAGACACAAGACCCTTGCAGCTGATCAAAAAGATCATCAATGCGCGGCAAAGGGTACTTGTTTTTGATGGTCACTTTATTTAATTCCCTATAGTCCACACATAGTCTAAGTGACCCATCTTTCTTTTTCACGAATAGCACCGGTGCTCCCCAAGGCGACACACTTGGCCTGATAAAGCCCTTATCCATTAAATCTTGGAGTTGCGCCTTAAGCTCTCGCAACTCAGCCGGTGCCATTCGGTAAGGAGCCTTCGAGATTGGCGCAGTTCCCGGAACCACGTCAATCACGAACTCAATCTCCCTATCTGGCGGCATGCTAGTCAGCTCAGGTGGAAAAACATCCGGGAACTCGCGGACAATAGGGATATCCCCGAGTCCCGGTGCCGCCGTAGGCCCCTCAACAACACTAGCCAAAAAGGCTACACATCCATGATGGATCATCTGCCTCGCTCGGGAAGTCGAAATCATAGAGGCAAAGAAAGCACTCTGACATCCCCGATATACCAACATTTCCTGGCCTGGCTCTTTAAAAGTGACAGTCCTTGCGGCACAGTCAATAGTTGCAAAATACCGAGCCAGCCAGTCCATCCCGAGGACCACATCGAAGTCCTTTAGCTGTCTCAAGACCAACAGGTCTGCTGGCATAATCCAGGACTCGATTTGCATCGGGCAGGACCAACAGCACTCCTCCACGTGCAAAGTGTGATCGGGAATCTGAACCTCTCGTGCACGTGGTAAAGGTCCTACCTCTATCCCATGTAATGATGCAAATGATTTACTAATAAAAGAATGCGATGCTCCAGTATCAAATAATGTACGAGTCCTAATGCCAGAAAGTAAGGTGATACCTGCCACCACGTGTTCTGCTGCTGAAGAGTCCTCTACCTGCGCAGCATACACTCGCCCACTCTGAGCTGGAGGGCGATAATCTGTGGAATGGGAAGAAGATGGCCTGCTCGCTGGAGCATATGGCCGCTGAGCCGTCGACCACTGCTGAGATGAAGAAGGAGCAGATGCTGAAGAAGGAGCCGCCGATGGTGCATATGGGCAGGCAGCTCGGAGGTGGCCAGACTGTCCACACCGATAACAGCGGCCAAACCTCAGATCACATGTATCAGAGGCATGTTGTCCCTGGCAGAAAATGCACCTAACCGTAGCCTGTGGCTGCCTCGCCTGCTGCCTCTGTCGCGGAGGCCCTTGCTGCCGCGACTGCGATCTCTGCTGTTGCTGCTGATGTTGTGGTGGCCTCTGGGATCCACCAGGCCCTCGCCGCTCAGAACGCCCACGGCCGGAAAACTGAGGCCGTGGCGGTCGTGGCGGCCTCCAAGAACTGGCCTGTCCCCCGTCGTCCTGCGCTGGTCGCTTCCTGTCTACGCCTTGAGCGACCAGGCCCCCACGTCTGGCGAGGATGTGGTCTCCCCTCTCCACCCACTGTGCATGCTCTGCTGCCTCCTGCAAGGTCTGCAGCCTTTGAGCATGCACCAATGTATAGACCTCTGGGCGCAGGCCCGACTCAAAGAGCTCCACTTGGTGAGGTCCGTCCCTGGCGACATACGGCACGCAGTTGAGCAACCGCGTGAACTCCTGAGAGTAGTCTAATGCGGTCCGGTTGCCTTGCTGAAGATTCTTCAAGTCATCTTCCAGCTTTTTCTTCACACTCGTGGAGAAGTACGTATCCAGGATCATTTTCTTGAATTCTGACCAGGGTAGCTGTCGAGTAATTTGAAATTCCAGGGGCTCCACCCGGCGCCACCATGCATCAGCATCCCCGTCTAAACAGTGTACAGCCATATGTACCCTGTACTTCGGGTCAATGAAGAAGTCCCGAAATAACTTCTCCATTGAAGAAAGCCAAGTCCCGATCTCCCAAGGCTGAGTATTCCGCCCTGAAAACCTGGGCGGTCCCCGCTTACAGAATTGAGTAAGTTTGTCAGCAAACTCCTGCTCCTCTGCAGGAGTCAATGGCCGGATTGCTCCCTGAGCAACAGGGGATGCCGGGGTCACTGGTACAACTGGGGGATTCACGGCAGGGGAAGAAGGTACGGGAGAATTCTCCGAGGGTGCTACAACAGGCTGCGCCCTCTGTTCTAACATCTGCGTCAGCCGGCTCATGGCCTCCTCCTGACGCCGAACAGCTTCAGACATCTGGGCCATCTGAGCCTGCAACTCTTGCACCTCACTCTGCTGGCCCTGCTCGGACTCCTCCTGATCGGGTTCAGGGGAATCAGGCTGAGAACGCGTCAACATTCTACGTCGCGGAGGCATCCTACCACAAGAAACCATACTCAGTATCATAACCCCACACGACCCAATCTAGCGAAAGTCAAAGACATCCCCTATTTCTGTGACTTTATGTTGTCTGCAGCCAACATAACTGTTCACCAGAAGTTGGGTATGTCGATCCCTCTCCTCTCACTGGAAGAGTCCAACAAATAAATCAACGACTTTCGCAAAATGTCACGTCTCTCGCGCCCTATCATCCTAGGGTCTGCCAAAAGCCTAGGGTTTCCTAAGTCCCAACTGACCTATCCCTAAGCTCTGATACCAACTTTAATCTGTCACGCCCCGGAACCCGGGCCCGCCAACAGATCCGCCGTGCACACGGGATTTCCCGCGTACACGAAGCGCTGGTAACCTGCTCAGATATAATATGAACAATAAAAGAGCATATACAGAGCTGAAATAGAAGAACCACATAGTATCTCAGACTGGAAATACAAATAAAGTGTAATAAGTACAATAATCTCCCAGCTCACCAAATAGTACAAATAGTACACCCAGCTGGCTAAGCCAGACCCAAAATAAAGGAGAATATCACAGTCTGAGTGGAGTACAATATCTGTCTAATCCAGCTCTCAGTCTCACAGGAGATCTATCTATTCAGCGATCCCCTTACCTTTATCAGCTGCCGATGGCCTAGCAGCTCCCGCAGACGACTCTGCAAAACAGAGAAGAAGAAAGAGAAAAACAAATAATGGGGGTGAGAACTACCAGATAAACCAGTAGCCTCCCCTAGTGGGTAAAACCTCAACTCTGACGCACCCACTAGGACTACTAGAGGCAAAAGGAAAGAACAGTGGTAAGCTACAAAGGCAGCTGAAAAGAAAGGAAACTACCACCACAATGCCTCTAAATGCCATGTAGCACGAAATGACTGTATGCAACAATACCAAATGCCTGCCTGAAATAACTCAATCTTGTGTCACTAGTAAAACTGGTACTGCCTGCTGTGCCTTGCCAAATCGGGTATGCTGGCCAATGCATATCACCGATAGGGGATAGTTGCCAAATCGGGTATGCCACCGATAGGGGATAGTTGCCAAATCGGGTATGCTTAACACCGATAGGGGATAGGAGTCTCAAGGACTCTAAGCATAACACACTCCGGAGTGGCACTCGAGGGGAGCGACCCACACGAGTAAAATATCTCTGTCATCAGTATCACAAGTATCTCTGTAGCACATGATATAGCAGGACTGGATCATAACCATGATCAAAGTGGGAAACTCCATCTACTATAGAAACCCAATCTGATGCAAGGATAAACATCTGGTCAACCGCCTACTGTCCGCGGTCACCGCAATACCCCACAAGTCCACAATCTAGCACAACCTTGGCTACACTATCCCAAACCCCTGCTCACACTTGAGCAACAACATATGAATGCAAAGGACAACAATGAAACATGTTCAAATCCCAATATGATAGTGTAGCAATGAATAGTGGCCTTACCTGATGTCCGGGCATGCATGCAACTGTCTTTATTTTTAAAAGTTGTAAAATAGTGTCAAAGGTTTAAAACAATTGATTTACTGAATAAAAGTCATTTGCATGCGAGATCATAGCCTTTGTCTCAATCACAGTGTCCCAATATAAGTCATCATATCATTTGTGGGGTTATATTAAATTTTAGGGGAGTTTGTCCCAGCGGTCCTTGTCATTTGTCATATTAATTTGTCCCAATGGTTCTCATTAATTGTCCTGTTAGTTGTCCTGTTAGTAGTCCTGTTAGTAGTCCTGTTAGTTGTCCCAATGGTTCTCAGCAATTATCATATTTATTTTGTCCCAATTGTTCTCATTAATTAAATTTTAGGGGATTTCTAGTAATCCCAGTGAGCTTGTCAAAAATGAGGTAAGCAACAACCGCCCACCTCGAGTAGCTCAAACAACACCCCAGGTAGTCTCCTGGTTGTCCACAGTCCTCAATCCTGCAAATCAATGCTCCCGGTATAAATACAAATCCCAAAAAGCACAATATTTGCTGTTTTTCAGACAGCACGGGAAAAGAGGAATTTTTCACCTCTAAAATGAGCTCCTAAAATCCCAGAAAAATCACGGTTGCGTTCCTCGCGAAGAGTAGATCAAAATCGACTCTTAAAACGCCTCGATCTGACGCTCCTACGTCAAGATAAAAATCGGAGAAGTCGGTGCTGTCCAAAAATCATCACAGTAAAAAGGGGGTCAAAGAGGACCTAAAAACTGTGCCAAAAGTACGAAATGGAGCAAAATGATCAACACGGAAATCGAAGCCCTACCTCTTACGGTCGCGCTGTCGCAAAAATCGTCCAAAAATTCCACCTGGTTAGCCCGCAGTGAATTTTCGACGGAACTGCGACGGGAAATGGGCCTAAAAGAAAAATCGTCGCAGTGCGCCGCGTCGCAGATATCTCACTATCTGTAACTCCTAAATTCCTGAGATTCTAGAGAGAGAAAGAAGAGAGAGAGAGGAACAACTTTCATATAGAACACTTTTTCAGATTCTCTCTCTAAAGGCTCGGAATCCAAGGTGCAAAGAGAGGGGGGGTGGGGCTTCTTATATAGTGGGCCAAAGGGAATATTCCCACACGAAATCCTGATCCGAACACGAAACACCAAAACGAGCCAACCAGGAAGCGCCACGTGTCAGCCAAACAGGAAACAGCCTGTGCAGGCCCAATGGAAATTCGCCACGTGGCCACGTGGTCCACGTGCTCGGTCCGCGCTCCGGGTCTTCCGGAAGTTGTCGGCCAATCGGGTGCGCCACGTGTCGACCATCCAGAAGGTTCTAGAAGCCGGCCAGCCAATGGGATGCTGCCACGTGGCAGCTGGAACTGTCGGTGCACCCGGTGCACGCCTGGCCATGGACCGCGCACCAGGGCCGCGCGCCTCCGCGCCCGCGCTGTGCGCCGCTGCGCCCTGCCGCGCTCCGCCGCGCTCCGCGGCCGCGCTGCCGCCGCTCCGCCGCCCGCCGGTGGCCGCCGCCTGCCGCCGGTCGCCGGAACAGTAATTCCGGCGGCCGGAGTTACTGTTCCGGTGAACAGTAACACGGTGCCGAAAAAATAAGTAAATATACCGTTTTGATCGTTTTCGCGCGCTGAGTCCAAATCCGCCGTCCGTTTCGCCAAATTCTCATCCTAAATTTTGCAAAAAGCTCCCGAAAAATCCCATTTGCTCCGATTTTTGCGCAGAGTTTCTTAAAAATATTCAATTTTGATTCTACAGGCTTCGTTGCACTGTACAAGCTTCCTGTATTTCTGCGGGAGTCCGGATCATCACGACCGTGTTATCGGTCCCGTGGTTTTTTACTCCGGTTTGGAGTTTTTGCACGTAAAAATCTTGCGTGTTATTTTATTTTTCCGCATTGGGTTTATTTGCGCAATGATTTTTGAGTGTTTATTGTTTACACCTATTCACCCCCCTCTAGGTGTTTTTTCCCCTATTTAGATCCTTATTAGTATAACCCAACAAGTGGTATCAGAGCGGGAATAGGGTTGTAAACAATGGTTGAAGGTGGAAACATCAATCGACCTCCTTTCTTTGATGGAACAAATTATGCGTACTGGAAAGTGCGGATGAAAGCCTTTTTAATTTCCATCGACGAAAGGGTGTGGCAATCAATTGAATTAGGATGGTCTAATCCAACTGAAATTTTAGATGATGTTCGCACCTTAAAACCTAGGTCGAAATGGACCAAGGAAGAGATAGACTTATCTTCTTACAATGGCAAGGGAATTAATGCTCTATTTAATGCTTTGTCACAAACGGAGTTCTCTCGCGTCTCGGCATGTGAGACTGCGAAAGAAATCTGGGATGTTCTTCAAGTTACGCATGAGGGAACTAACCTTGTGAAGATTCAGAAACTGCAAATGCTTACGAGCAAGTTTGACTCTATCTCTATGGCAGAGAATGAATCTTTCACTGACTATTACACACGATTGCAAGACATCGTAAACTCATGTGCTAACTTGGGAGAGAAGATTCCAGAATTTAAAGTTGTAAGAAAAATTTAAGAACTCTTCCTGAACGATTTCGCCCGAAGGTCGCAGCCATTGAAACAATTAAACACCCGGACGAAATGCGTGTAGAAGAATTAGTAGGTGCTTTACAAACTTATGAAATGACATTTCCTACTAACTATTCTTCTGGAAAGGCATCCTCTTCTAAGTCTTCAGGTTACGCATTGAAATCAACTAAAGAAGAAGACGCGGATTCATCCTCCTCGGACGACGACGAGAACCTTTCTATGGAGGACTTTGAGAAGCAGCTCGCTCTCTTGACAAGGAAGTTTCGCCGCAACTTTCGAAGGGGTAATTCAAGCAAAACTCCATCCTTCGGAAAGTCGAAGAAAGGCAAGGGTCTTCAACTTACAAGTCAAGAAGCAAGAGAACTTCTCAAAGGATAAGAAAAGTTCAGAGGGACAAGTTCAGTGCTTCAAATGTCGAGGCTACGGCCACATTGCAACGGAGTGTCCCAACAAGAATCCGGCAAAGAAGAAGGCGATGCAAGTCGTCACTTGGGATGACAACTCCACGTCAAATGAGTCATCCTCAAGTGATGAAGAAGACAACGCGACAGCTTTCCACGCGTCCACCACATCTTCACCCTTCATGTGCTTAATGGCAAGTACATCCGACTCACTGTCCAACTCCACTGTTGAAAAGATTGCAACGGACGATGAATCAGATGATTCGGAAGGTGAAGATTTTGCTCTAGCCTACCACAAACTTTTGAGGGATTCAAAGAAACTGGCTAAGCAAAACAAGGGGTTGAAAGGGAGATTGCAGGATCTCGAAGAAGAAGTAAAAAGGGTAACCTCTCTCTCAACCGATCTTGAAGTGGAAAGGGATAATCTGATTAAAACAAATGTTTCCCTTCAAGAGTCCAATGAGCAACTCGAGAAGAATTATATAGATATGGTGAACAAAGCGAATTACTTCTTGAAGCTCAACGGCGAGGCTCGACAGGAAAAATTGGAAATGACGGAGACCATACGCCAACTGAAGGATGACTTAAAGAGATTTTCTTCTGGAAGGAGTAAGTTGGACAGACTTCTTGGTCTTGGTCAAGAAATAAGTTCGGCCTCGGATACACTCAAACTGGAGACATTCCAAGTTCGAGTGGGACAGTATTTGTGCCTCAGTCGGTATCTCCTCCTCCGACACCGGAATTCACGACAAGCAACGACAACAAGCCTACTTCATCCTCCTCGGGATCGTCAAGATCTAAGGTATGTTTTCGTTGTGGCATTTCAGGGCACATAAGGAGAAATTGCAAGACGGAAGCCAAACGCACACCTCAAGCACCTCTTGCAATGACTACCAAAAAGGCTATTCCTCGAAAATCAACTGCAAATCATTTGAAGGAAAAGAGCCTTGGTAGTCACCGCTCAAGACGACATCATCAAGGAGCAGCAATTCTTCAAGCAAGACGCTCTCACCTAGGAGATCAACTTCACGATCATTACCGACGCACTTCAAAAAGGTTTGGGTGCGCAAAGGTGAAATTTTCCCTTGTCTTGCTACTAATGTTTCCTTGCATGCATATGATAGTTCGTCTTGGTATCTGGATAGCGGGTGTTCCCGTCATATGACCGGTGACAAAAACTGCTTTCAAACATTTGAGAAAAACTCCGGAGGACTTGTTGTTTTCGGAGATGGTCGGTCTTCCAAAATTGTTGGAAAGGGAACGGTAGCTATTCCAGATGGCCCGGTTCTAAATAATGTGTTATTTGTTCATGGCCTTAAGACTAACCTCATAAGCATAAGTCAACTTTGTGATAGTGGTTATTCAGTTAATTTTTCATCTGATAAATGTACTGTAACTGACAAGAACCATGCTTTCTTTTTAAAAGGGGTTAGATCAGAAAACAATTGTTATGTAGTTCCTCTAAGATTTCTGAAAAATGTAACCTAGCATCTTTGAAAAATGAAACACTTTGGCATGAAAGGCTAGGTCACATAAACTTTAAGGAACTTGCTAGAATTTCGAACAAAGATGTGGTCAAGGGGGTTCCGAAACTTTCTTTTGAACAAAACCTTGTGTGTGGCGGTTGCCAAAAAGGAAAACAGTCTAGGACTGCACACAAGAACTTGAACCACATAGGTACAAAACGGCCTTTGGAACTTTTGCATATGGACTTAATGGGGCCAACTCGTCAACCATCTCTAGGAGGTAAATGGTATATTTTCTTATTGGTTGATGATTTTTCTAGATATACTTGGGTAGCCTTTTTAAAAGAAAAAGCTGATACCTTTGATTCTTTTCTCGAAATCTGCAATCGTATTATGACTGAAAAGAACGAAAGGATTACTCGAGTTAGAAGTGATAGAGGTGGGGAATTCATAAATTCCAAATTCATTGATTTTTGCACTTCTAATGGCATTAAACATGAATTCTCTGCACCTTATACACCTCAACAAAATGGTGTAGTCGAGCGCAAAAACAGGGTCGTACAGGAAATGGGACGTGTTATGCTTCACAGCCGGAACTTACCTTTCTATTTTTGGGCTGAAGCGGTTAACACTGCTGTTTATGTTATTAATCGCGTGTATTTGCGCCCGGGGACATTGAATACACCATATGAACTTTGGTTTTGTAGAAAACCTAACATCAAATATTTTCGTATCTTTGGGAGTCGGTGTTTTATTCTGCGTGATCGCGAAAATCTTGGAAAATTTGACTCTCGAAGTGACGAAGGGATTTTCTTAGGTTATTCTACAAACAGCAGAGCATATCGAGTTTTTAACCTAGAATCCAAGACGATCGTAGAATCGATAAATGTTAAGGTAGATGAAGCTTTTCATTTTGAATCTGAAAAATCTACCCTCGATATCTCTCTTGATGATGATACACCTGCTAATGCATCTTCTTCTAACAATTCTTTCGATAATGTTGATGCATCTAACGGTTCTTCAAGTTCATCTGATGTGCAGGAATCATCTCGTGTACCTCCGTCTACTCCTCTACCTCAAACGTTACGCATCTCCAAGGATCACCCTGAATCGAACATCATTGGAGATCCACAAGAAGGAGTTAGAACACGGAGACAATTGGTTTGCGGATTTGCATGCTATGTATCTCAAATCGAACCAAAGAATGTTGATGAAGCTCTTCAAGATGACTACTGGATTAAAGCAATGCAGGAAGAGCTCCATCAATTCGAGCGAAACAAAGTCTGGGAATTAACGAAGCCTCCAAAGCAACATAATGTGATAGGTACCAAATGGATCTTCAAGAACAAGAAAAATGAAGAAGGTACTATCATCAGAAACAAAGCAAGGTTAGTTGCTCAAGGCTACTCTCAAGTAGAAGGTATAGACTTTGATGAAACTTTCGCCCCTGTAGCTAGACTCGAGTCCATTCGTATTCTGTTTGCTATTGCTTGTCATTTTAAAATCAAATTATTTCAAATGGACGTTAAGAGCGCATTTTTAAATGGATTTTTAAATGAGGAAGTTTATGTGGCTCAACCGAAAGGTTTTGTGGATCATAAACTACCTAACCATGTTTTTCGTCTGAAAAAGGCTCTTTACGGTCTGAAACAAGCACCGCGAGCATGGTACGAAAGGTTGACAAAGCACCTTTTGGAAAAGGGCTACACTCGAGGGGGAGCTGACAGGACTCTCTTTGTGAAGCATTATCAAAACAATTTCATAGTTGCTCAAATCTATGTCGATGACATTGTTTTTGGTGCAACGAGAGATAATGATGCTTCTAAATTCGCGGAGACCATGGAAAGCGAATTTGAGATGTCCATGATGGGCGAATTGACTTATTTTCTTGGATTACAAGTTAAACAAAACGATGAAGGTATTCACTTGTGTCAATCCAAGTATGCACTGGAGTTGGTCAAAAAGTTTGATCTTGAAAATTCTAAGGATTTTCCAACTCCAATGGGAACTAGCCATAAGGGACTTGGAAGTGAATCACTAAGTGAGAATGTAGACGAGAAACTGTATCGCAGTATGATTGGAAGTCTACTATATCTCACGGCTAGTCGCCCGGATATATCCTTCAGTGTTGGGATTTGCGCGAGATATCAATCAGCACCGAAGGAGGTTCACCTGAAAGCGGTGAAGCGGATCATCCGATATATCAAAGGTACAATCAGTTTCGGAATTTGGTATCCTATGGGAACAAGTTTGGATATTGTTGGATACTCAGATGCCGATTGGGCTGGATCGGTGGATGACCGGAAAAGCACGAGTGGTGCATGCTTCTATCTTGGCCATTGCCTTGTTGCATGGCACAGTAAAAAGCAGAACTGCATAGCACTCTCGACTGCCGAAGCGGAGTACATTTCTGCAGGAAGTTGTTCAACCCAATTGATTTGGATGAAAAGCGTGTTGAGCGATTTCCGGATTTCAGCATCTTCGGTAACCATTTTATGTGACAACACTAGTGCTATTAACATTTCAAAAAACCCTGTGTTGCACTCTAGAACAAAACATATTGAACTTAGATATCATTTTCTTAGAGAGCTAGTTGAATCAAATATTCTTCAACTGTCATATATTTCAACTGAGGATCAATTAGCTGATATCTTAACAAAACCTTTGGATCAAAAACGTTTTATTCACTTGCGTAAAGCAATTGGCATGCTTTCCTTGAAATAATCTTTTTGAAACCTTTGCTTAGGTTAGGTTTTGTTTTTGTTTTTGTTTTGTTCTTTATCTATGTTTGTACATAGGACATTAATTGAGCATAAATCATAATTGACTTTAATTGCATCCTTTTATGCATTTAGAAATTTATTATGCTTTTGATATCATAATATTTCAATGTTGCAATGATCATTTACGTTCATTAAACCATCTTTTAAGTGATCAAAGTCAATTTCTCTCTCAATGATCTCTTGGTATAGTCATTATCATATTTGATTGCTTAGTCGAGTATGAATTCGAGATCAATGGTTTGGTTGAATACCTTATATATTAAATAATTGATAGCCAATTGAGGGGGAGTCAATGAAATGTAAATATGCTCAAAAGATGTGGAAAGAGTTACATCCCAATGAGGAGTGTGAAAACTACCACCACATGGAGAAAGAAAAAAATACTCCATGAATGCAAAGCAAATTTTTAATTGTTGATAAAATGCATATTGAAATATTTGACTCAGTCATATTTCATGGTTGGTATAAATAAGGTGGGATTTTTGATAAAAGATGCTCAAAGAGCCACTCCTTCAACAGATTGACTAGATATATTATCTAACTTATCTGGGATTTCAAACATCTATTGATCTTGGTATTTCATTTTCTTTACCAAAATTGATGATTTGATAAAGGCATTACACATAAGATCAGGATAGATGTGATTGAAGTTGTTCAACTTTAAGTGTTTTAATTTTCGTAAATTTTCGTTTCATTTTTGGGTATTTTTGATAGATTTTGCATAATCTATTTCTTGTTGTATGAAACGATGATTTTCGTTTAAAGTTGATATGCTAATGTGCTTACATACTTTTTCTGGATTTTATGGAATTTTTCTAAAATTTTCTGGAGAAAAAGTTGAAGCCGATCCGGATCGGGGTAAGTGATCCGGATCCCGAACGCAGGATTCTTCCTGCGGGTAGCCGATCCGGATCACATTCACGATCCGATCCGGATCACGGCTAGGGTTTTTATAAGAACAAGGGATTTGATTTCTTTTACCCTAATCTTTGTCTCAAGTTCCTAGAGCTTCTCTCTCTAGATTTCTTGCATCTTGGAGCTTCCAAACTCAAAGTTCTTCGGATCCAAGTAAGTTTTATTGATCAAAATCTCGTTTTTCACAGTTTTTCTCTCTTTTGCTCAAAACGTGAGTAGAAAACATGAATCTTTTTCGTTTTTGAATGGTTTTTGGTCAAATTTCTTTTGAAATAAGAACTCTGGGTAGATTAGTTTTGATTATGTGCTGGGTTTTCTCTTGATTAACGAGTTTTTAGGCTTCGATTTCTAAAAATTCGGTTTTAGGGCATAAAAGAGGAATTTTTGAAAATCATGAAATTGATCTACTTTTAAAATTCTTTTTGCAAAACTAATTTGATTCTTAGCTTCTCTACATGATTATGATTGTCTAGGTACATTGTTTCAAATTTTTCAAAATTGACAATTTTTCATGTGTTCTTGAGTCGGTGTTCACAGGATTTCAAATTTCCTAAAAGCACTTGTTCAATGGCTTTTTCTTGGATCATTATTCTCCTGGTCTCTATGGTACATACTCGAGCAACCAACAAGCTGAAAAGAGCTAAGAAACTCCAGCGAAAAGGTGAAGTTGATGTTATAAGTGACACAGAACTTGAAGTAAACAATGATGAAGTACACTGGGATATGTTGACAGATGATGATGATGATGAGACATTGACTGCTAAATCTGAACAAAAAGCTCCTGATGGTTCGAAAGGAAAGGCACCTTTGGACACAGGGAAAGCACCTATGTCTGCGCCAACTATCTCTGTGAAACGGAAACGACTTGCTCGACGTTTTGGACTACGCCGAGACACTAATGTTGACCCGCCAATAGCTCCTGACTCTCCGCCACGTGTTGAAGAAGTATTCGTTAACAATGATCGTCTTCGAGCTTTTGCACATCGCGAATGCATTGGCGAAAGGCACGTTAACATTGAGGCACTACGAGGTCACTCCCCTGAATTTGGTATTTTGATTGAGCAAGCGAACCTTATTCAAGTATGTCGTTTTCCAGAAACCCTTGGCTACTGTTTGCATCTTGTGAGGACCTTCTATACTAATGCACGACATCTTCGAGAGTTTGAGAACGGTCCTATGGAGTTCTACACGAATGTCCAAGGCACAAGGTTTAAGATCACTCCACAATTGATCGGGAAAGTTTTGGGAATGGAAGCCAGCAAAACAGGAGTTCATTACTTGAAGGGGGTAAATTTAACAAACACATTATGGCAAAAAGTTATAGAGGGAATTTGTCTAGAGGGAACACAATCAACCGGAAAATCTGTCCGATCTAAAGAACTTCGTCTTGAATATCGTTTCTTAAACTTCATCACATGCTACAATATACTTCCGAATATGCAGACAAAGGTTGTGAGATGGGATAGGTTGTTGTTTTTGTATCTCATTGGACATCCATCGGAGGCAACGGCATTGAATATCAACATTCCGTACATTATCTGGAATAGGATGGCGCGATATGTTGAGCATCCTCATCCTACTGAGAGAATTCCATTTCCATTGATTATAATGAGGATTCTAAAGAAATTTCAGGTTGACGTTACTTCAACAACTTATCATCAATGTCTGAGCATGATAGATGAGTCTACCATTGTCAAATCCCTCCATAAGTTGCCATATGTCACTCCAGCTCCTGCATCTGGAACGAAGCCCGGTACGAGTACTGCTCCATCACCATCTCGACAAGCACCTGACACAGATGATGAAGCAACACTAGCATCGATTCTCAAGGAACAACAACGACTGTCGGTTAAGCAAGAACAAATTTTGAAGGAACAGCACAGAATTGCCAATGAGCTTGAGATCACCACAGCAGCTCACATTACCATAACAAAGAAGATCAATTCAATGGACAAAAGGATGAGAAAGTTTTTCTCTAAGATGGGTTACACAAGTTCTGATGACTCAGATTCTGACAATTGATTATTTTTGACTCATTTCCTTTTTCTTTGTGCAGAATTTTTAGACTTTAGCTTTATTCATACTGTTAGTTTAGTTCTCAGGTTTTTCGTGTTTATAGAACTTTTTTTAACTCTCCTTACTTTTGTAGTTTTGCTACATTTTTGGCTTGTTTCTGACAAAAAGGGGGAGAAAGTTTAGAGAGAACTTGAACAAATGATGAACAATGATGATGATGATGTGTAAATATGGTAACATCATTAAGGTAAGTATGACTTCTTCTCAACCTCAACTTTGGTTTTCTCTTGTGATTTGTGGCATGCCTCTACTAACTATTTGACTAACTATTTGGGCATGTATATTACTAACAAGTTGATGTTGGACTAACAGTATTTTGACATTTGGTTTTTGAATGCTTAGAAGATATGTTGGTGTTTAACTATGATTCTCTCACATATCTGAATTTTCAAATGTCATGATGAGAATAAACTCTATCTCTGTACTTGGTTTTGTATGTTTCAATTCTTGAGGTTTCTAACGCTTTTGTTTGTCAAGAATGTTTTTTTTTGTGCAGAGAGTACAGATGTCTAAGTCTAGAGTCTGTTTTAGGAGTTTATCTCATGTTGTAAATTTTCGGATCTTCATTGTAAATTTTTGTTGTATGGTGATAGCAACAAAAATATCTTTTTGAATTTTCTTTTGTGGATTTGTGTTTTGTCACGAAACCGCCAAAGGGGGAGATTGTTACGGAATTTGAGTTGGCGTATTTCGTGAAAGTATTGAGTCTTGAAGATTGAAGATGAAAGAAGTTTGAATCATATACCTCAATCTCAAGAAAGAAGAATTCAAAAGGATCAGGTATGTTTAACTAAAGATTTTTGGTGATCCGAATACTTCTTGTAGTGTAGAAACACCTGGAAGAATGCTTTATTGCATAATCATCAAAAACTGGACATGGGACATGTTCAGGATCCGGATCGTGGTTTGCAATCCGGATCCCGAAGGGTGTTTGTTCATACAATGTTTCAATCCGGATCGCAGCACTTCATGATCCGGATCCCGAACAATGGTTTTACCTTTTCACTTGCACGATCCGGATCAGGAATTGCAATCCGGATCCCGAACGTGATGTTTGGTGAAACTGTATGAACGATCCGGATCGGGGATTACGATCCGGATCCCGAACAAGCATTTTTCTGGAAATCGTTTTCTTGCTTCTGCGATCCGGATCGTCCATTTCCAATCCGGATCGCCGTGCGTAAAATCTCCAGAAAAGGCAGTTTTTGATCCTTATCTCCTTCCATTGGTTTCTAACCTATAAATAGGCCCTGTATTCATTTCTAGGGCATCGGCTATGATCCATATACATCGGCAACATTAGAAAAAGATAGCCGAAAAGAAAAATCCACATATATAGAGAAGAAAGGAAATCAATAGAATTATTCTATGTTTCTTCATCTATATTGATTGATTTGATTCTAGGTTTTTCATACTCACATTTTGAGTAGAATCAAATCAATGAATACTTAGATGGTATTTCCGATCTATTTCTAATCTAAGTATTCGGCGGATCATCACCACCCTAAAAAACAACGATTTACCCTAAATCGGCGCGTGGACTCGCGTGGCCTTGTGGATTCAAGGTGCAACCGCTCTCGTGGATTCGGAGCGAGGTACGTTCGTGGATTCGAAGCGTGCTATTGGGTGAAGACCGTGGATTCGGTCGGACGTCGTGGACTCGACGTTGGACGCTGTGGATTCAGCGTTGGGCGCGGATCGTGGATTCGAGAAGCGTCGTGGAGCGAGCGGAGAAGATCTACTAGGAGCGTATGGTAAGAGGTTGAGTCGTCTGTGAGTACGTTATATCACCTTGTACGTGTTTCAATTCTAGTGGATTTCACCGTGTTATCGGTCCCGTGATTTTTTACTCCGATTTGGAGTTTTTCCACGTAAAAATCTTGCGTGTTATTTTATTTTTCCGCATTGGGTTTATTTGCGCAATGATTTTTGAGTGTTTATTGTTTACACCTATTCACCCCCCTCTAGGTGTTTTTTCCCCTATTTAGATCCTTATTAGTATAACCCAACACTCCAACCCCCCCTCCCCCGGCGCCAAGTGCCTAAGTCCAGAACTCACCTCTGGCGGCAGATCCCTATCCAAAGGAACTACAGCGCCACGCTCCCCACACAACACCTACACCATCAGGGCGTCAATAATCCATAACAGAGGGACCGACTAACTAAAAGGTATTCTGGCGCAATCCACTCCCAGTCTCACATATCCTATGCGCCTCGTCCCTCGAAACCTGGAGCGCGCAGTTCAATAACTGCATAACCTCTCTAGCACAGGGAGGCTCTCAATTGCTTACTCCATCACCACTAACCACGACTCTGCCTCCAAAGGCTCCAACTCAATCTTACGAGTCGGGGTGGTTCACCTGCCAAATCTGGCTCAATAGAACGATCATGTCCCACAGCTCTTCTGCTGTCAACTATCCACCCTGCCTCGGTGCCTCGGCACTAAACATTGGCACAGAGGGGGTTACTCAATGCTCCGACAACTGTGTCACCAAGACCAGCTGCTCACTCTACTGCTGAAAGGCCTCAGGCAATCCTGTCATCTGGGTCCGGAGTTCTCTGACCTCAATCTAGGTATCCAGCCCAAAACCAACTGCTCGAGCTCAACTACTATGACAGGATGCACACGGGTCAACACCCAGCGTCGGGGAGACGCCGCTCGCCACGACGAAACCACAAAACAGCACACAACAGCGCTCGACCCAATCCAGTGAAAGTCTAAAGCATGTCACCCGTTCCACAGCATTATGTTGTCTGCAGCCAACATAATCGCTTAGGAGAATAAACATGCCAATCACTCTTCCCGTCCCTTGGGAGAGGTATAAAACTCAATCAGGGTTCTCGCTAAAATCACGACTCTCACGAAGTCTACCAAGGGTCGAACCATAAGCCTAGGGTTTCAAAGTCCACCATGACCTACAACCTAGGCTCTGATACCAACCTAATCTGTCACGCCCCGGGGTCGAAACTGCGACCCGGGCTCGCAAATAGATCCGCCACCTATGCCAAACCCCGCATAGGCGAAGCGCCCTACCTGCAAGAAAAGTACTACAGCTAACAGATATCAGAGCTAAAAAAAAGAGAAAATCTACTGAATAACAAAATCAACTACTGTACTACTGGAAAAATAATACAACAATGTCCACCTCCCAACAATGATAATCGTACAATATCCTCATATACAAAACTCATAGCTCAACAGGGAGGTATCTCCAATAAATACATCAGTGTACAGGCTTTCAATACATATCATATCCTCACAACATCAGTCTCTCAAAAGAGGAAAAGAAACGACTAATCTACTAAAGCTCTCCTCTATAGTGGTACCGCTACTCTCCAACGGCGGGTAGGGATCTAACACGCGACTCCCTTGCCTCGATCAACAACCGCATAATCAGCAATACCCGCTAAGACTCTGCAAAACAAAGGAGAGGAAGGAAAAAGGAGGGGGAAAACCCCCCAAAGGGTGTGAGAACTACACCAAAAAGGGAGTTCTCAGTGGGTACCACCGCCAGACTCGACGGTCTGCCCACTAAGTCCTCAAGAGACATAAAATAACCAAAGAAGTGGGAACTGAACAAGAATGCTGATGTCACCTAACAGCTACCAAGCCTCTATCTAAATGCTCAAGAGGGGAGAACCAAATAATGGTATGCAACCACTAGCACGTGAGGTGCACAATCGACCCAATCGAGCTGACTGCCACATCGGGTCCAGTCAAACCTGCACCCACCTACAACCACCTCCCGCTGACGGGCAGGAATTACGTAGGGCGTCCAAACGGACTAACTCGCTATCGAGTAGTGGCTCATGCAGGCTATAGTCAAAAATCCACGCTCTCTCTCTCAGAGCGGATAGTCTCAAGATCACCAACCTCTCGCACAACGGTCGACTAACTCACAACGACCTCGGGACCACCGTTAAACCCCAAGCGGTTCCCAACAATACTAGCACTAGTCTAAACACAGCTACTAGACTCCACTCGGTCCCCCTGACACGAGTGTAACAATAAAGTAAATGCCTGTAATGACCTCAATCTGGTGCCACCAGTAAAACTGGCATTGCCTGCTAAACGGAATCTGCACACATGGCTCGAAACCGCGGGATCGGCCTACATGGCTCGCATCCCAAAGTAAGTAACAGATCGGCATCTAAACCGTCCAATCGGAAACAAAAGTAAGTAACAGATCGGCATCTAAACCGTCCGATCGCACACTCCGGAGTGGCACTCGAGGGGAGAGACCCACCCGAGTAAAGTATCTCTGTAACAAGTATCTCTGTATAGCAGGACTTTGATCATGACAATGATCAAAGTGGAAAACTCTGTCCACTAAAGAAAGACCCGACCTCAATCGGATACAAGTAAACGATAAGTGAAAAACTCCATCCACTAATGAAAGTCTCGATCCTCAATCAGATGCAAAAGTACTCAAATAGTGGGAAACTCTGTCCACTAGAGAATTCAGATACCCAATCTGGTGCGTAAATAAATATCCGGTCAACCGCCCAATATCCGCGGTTGCCGCAAAGCCCTACAACTAATCCAACCTGTCCCAGACACCAAGTCTCGACTACACTACCTAGACCCCTGCTCGAACCCGAGCAACACTGACCACCTGACTAACAAAGAAGGAGAAAGGAAAAGCATGGTTTCTCCTAAGTCAAGTTACAATAAGTAGTGTATCAATAAAAGGGGGCCTAACTACATGTCCATACAAGCATGCTTTTGTCCTCAGAAATGATAAAAGTGGGTGAAACATATATTAGCAAAGCATGCCAAAGTATTCCTACTATAGTATACCAATCTCACCCAAGTAGGCCATTCCTTGCTTACCTCTCGCTCATATCGTGTCACGCCCTCGGGGATTTTTAAGTTAAGACAAGCGGAAAAGTGCGTGTATAAATTTTTTTTTTCTTAATAAATTAACATCAACCTCGTCCCCGGTGCGTGTCAGACCGCCACATACACAAATTTACTCTGCCAACGGACAGAGTCTCCTTTGTGTATGCACGGTGTCCCATTTACAACATCAACCATCAACCATGCAGTAGACATAAATCACAAGCGGAGAATATTTATTTAGCTACTGTTTTAAAAAAAACGGTGTCCACCCAACACCTTACTTTTCAAGCAATTCACATTCAAATTATTAAAGCGGCGTCACCGTTTGGAAAGGATAAAACCAGTGGTTGAAAAATCCGTGCCCACACGGCAATCAGATTTGGAAAAACGTTTTCGAAATCGTTTGGTTTTTATCAAAACATGCCGCACATGAAAACATCACCAAAAATAGCTAAACCGTAAAAGTACATCCCATCCACAGTGCCAACTAAGAATTGTCCACAACTAACATAAACCACAAAAGCAAATTAAACTAGTAGTAGCATAAAAGAAATGAGATAATCCCAAGAGGTCACGACTACGATCCTCGCGACGCAGTCTCACCGCCATCCCGGCTAACGCACCTAGTCAAACCTGTCACGGAGTGGGTAAAGTCAGTGACAAACAAAGTAGATGTCTAATATTAACAAGGAATAAGGAGCAAATCGATTACACCGGAACCTTTCGCTAAAACCCTGTGCATAATTAAGCTGGGCGCCAACCCCAGATTTACCAATTAAGCTGGGCACCAACCCCAGAGTACCTGTCGGAGAGACGGAAGTCTCCCATCGTGCACAACCCCTTTGATGCTTTTAACCTCTTCACGGAGCTAGTGCGGCTCCTTTAGCTGTCGTGAAGAGGTCCCCACCCTACCCACGTGGGGCACACGGGTCATTCAGACCACTTCTCCAGAAAAGTACACCCATGCGGTGGCCCTATCCGCCTGTGTACGTGCAGCATCCAAAACCAGATTTGCCGAAGTCGGCGTGTATTAAGCACTGCGACCTCAGCCGCAACAATTGTTATATAAATAAAATGCATTCATGCGAAAGGTTAAATAGTCCATCTACTTTGTTAGACAAATTAAGAGCCTTTTTATGATGATGGATGCACTTACTGCACTTGTTGCACTTATAGTAACGGTACCCACCTTGTTGCGGGGAGATCGGAGCACCTGGATCTTTCACACACTCCCGCTGCGCACCTGGACCTAAGAAAAGTCCGCAAGGGGTAAACTATAGTCAAAAACATGTACTAACACCTCAAAACGAAAACACGATTTTACTTATTTTGACGGAAAAGCCCAACACCGTCCGGTTCACCGAAAACTGGAACCCCGCGCCGCCGTCGCCGCCCGCCGGAGCCCCCCGCGGCTCGAAACCGCGCGACGCGTCTCTGCGGGCGGCGCCCGCGTGGGTTTCGGCCCACGGGGCGCGGCGCCCTCGCGTGGCGCCCGCGCGGGTGCGGGCCCGCGCGGGTGCGGCCCCGCGCGGTGCCCGCTCGGCGCCCGCGCAGGTGCGGGCCCGCGCGGCGCCAGCGCGGGTGTTGCCCGCGCGGCGGCCGCGTGGCGCCCGCGCGGGTGAAGCTCCGCGCGGCGCCCACGCGGGTGCGGGCCGGCGCGGCGGCCGCACGGCGCCCCGCGGCGCCCGCGCGGGTACGGCCCGCGCGGTGCCCGCGCGGCGCCCGCCGTCGCCGCTCGCGGCGGCGACCGTCCGTCCGCGGCATCCTTCCGCGCGATGCCTTAGCGGCATCGCGCGTCTCCGTCGTCCGCTCCGTGCCCTAGCATGACGACGATGACGGCGACGGAGGCGGAGACGACGGAGAAGCCCGAAAACACAACGAGAAAGATAACGGAAAACCCCGAAAAATTACAACAATATTTTACTAACCGAAAGGATCGCCGGGAAGGTTGCCCGGTCGCGTTCTTGCCTTCGGTTCGTTGTTCGGGAAGGTCGGACTCCTTCTCTTTTTCCTTTTCCTTTCTTCCGGCTTGGGTTCCGTCTTTTTCTCTCTTTCTTTCTTTTCTCCTCACGATAAGGTTTTTTTTATTTCCTTCCGATAACCGGGATCACTTATATAATCCCTTATTATTTATTTATTTATTTATTTATTTATTTGTTTATTTTTCTTTTAATTCTTACGTAAAGGAAAAACTCCTTTTTCCGTCACCGGATAATTAATTAATAAATTAATTATCCCCTACGAGATAAATCCACAACATGCCGGATATTTTAGACGGATTTCGATGCGCACCCTAAGTCACCGCGATCTTCAAAGTCCCCTTCCGGGAGATCCGTACATCGGATTTCCGATCTGATCGCACCGTCGGTCTTCGTTTTTCGAGCCCTATGCCCGAAAAATACCCGCACCACGCACCGACCGACTTTCAAACATTAAATAATTTTATTTCACTTAAGGGCTTAAATAATTTACATGTGAGTCACAAATACACCTAAGAGCCGAATCACTACACCACTCACACTTTATAAAAAGTTTCATCCCGAAACTTAAGTACAAACCTCACTAAACAATTCGGGAAAGCATTCCCTCATTTTCGATTCCAGCTCCCATGTCGCCTCACGCTCTTCGTGGTTGCTCCACTGGACCTTTACATAGGAAATAGTCCGATTGCGCAACTTCTTGTCCTCTCTTGCCAGAATCCGCACCGGCGTCTCCTCGACGCTCAAATCCTCTCGCAACTCGATGGTGGAAGCATCCAAGGCATGAGAAGGGTCAACGAGGTACTTCCGGAGCATCGAGACATGGAACACGTTGTGGACCCGTTCGAGGTTCGGCGGCAAGGCTAACCGGTACGCCACCGGACCTACGCGTTCTAGGATCTCGAACGGTCCTACGTACCTCGGACTTAACTTTCCCTTTAAGCCGAAACGTCGGTTCCCCTTGGAGGGCGAAACTCGGAGTAACACATGCTCGCCCACCATGAACTCTAAGTCTCGTCGTCTATTGTCCGCGTAGCTTTTCTGTCTGCTCTGGGCGGTCAGTAGCCTTTGCCTAATCAACCGCACCTTTGCTTCGGTCTCCTCCACCAAATCTGGGCCCAGAAACTTACGCTCACCCAAGTCGTCCCAGCATATTGGAGACCGACAGCGGCGCTCGTACAGGACCTCGTATGGTGCCATCTGAATGCTGGCCTGATAGCTATTATTGTAGGCAAATTCCACTAGGGGCAAACACCGTGCCCACCCTTCGCCCAAGTCCAATACGCATGCTCGAAGCATGTCCTCCACAATTTGTATCACCCGCTCTGATTGTCCATCGGTCTGTGGGTGAAATGCCGTACTGAAATGCAACTTGGTCCCCATCGCCCGTTGCAGGCTCTGCCAAAAGTTCGACACAAATCGTGTGTCCCTGTCCGACGTGATAGATGTCGGTACCCCATGCAACCTTACTATCTCGTTGATGTATGTTTGCGCCAACCGTTCCCGAGTCCACGTCGTGTGTATGGGCAGAAAGTGGGCCGATTTCGTCAAACGATCCACAATGACCCATATCGCATTGTGTCCCTGTGGCGATCTCGGGAACCCGGTCACAAAATCCATGGTAACCATTTCCCACTTCCACTCGGGTACCGGTAATGGTTGCAATTTTCCTGCTGGGCGCTGATGCTTGGCCTTCACCTGTTGGCATACCAGGCAGTGTGCCACAAATCGAGTCACGTCTTCCTTCATCTTGGGCCACCAGAAGGTCTGTTTGACGTCCTTGTACATCTTCGTTCCCCCGGGGTGCGCCGCATATGGAGCAGTATGCGCCTCCCTCAGGATTTCCTCCTTGTGTTCCGGTAGGTTGTTGGGTTATACTAATATGGATCTAAATAGGGGAAAAAACACCTAGAGGGGGGTGAATAGGTGTAAACAATAAACACTCAAAAAATCATTGCGCAATAAAATCCAATGCGGAAAAATAAATGAACACGCAAGATTTTTACGTGGAAAAACTCCAAACCGGAGTAAAAAAACCACGGGACCGATAACACGGCGAAATCCACTAGAATTAACACACGTACAAGGTGATATAACGTACTCACAGACGACTCATCCTTTTACCATACGCTCCCAGTTGATCTTCTCCGCTCGTTCCACGACGCTTCTCGAATCCACGATCCGCGCCCAACGCCGAATCCACAGCATCCAACGTCGAGTCCACGATGTCCGACCGAATCCACGGTCCTCACCCAGTAGCACGCTTCGAATCCACGAACGTACCTCGCTCCGAATCCACGAGAGCGGTTGCACCTTGAATCCACAAGGCCACGCGAGTCCACGCGCCGATTTGGGGTAAATCGTTGTTTGTTTGGGTGGTGATGATCCGCCGAATACTTAGATTAGAAATAGATCGGAAATACCATCTAAGTATTCATTGATTTGATTCTACTCAAAATGTGAGTATGGAAAACCTAGAATCAAATCAATCAATATAGATGAAGAAACATAGAATAAATCTATTGATTTCCTTTCTTCTCTATATGTGGATTTTTCTTTCGGCTATATTTTTCTATTATTCGATGTATGATGCCCTAGCCCTAAAAATGAATACAGGGCCTATTTATAGGTTAGAAACCATTGGAAGAAGATAAGGATCAAAAACAGCCTTTTCTGGAGATTTTACTGACGGCGATCCGGATTGGAATTGGACGATCCGGATTGCAGAAGCAGGAAAGACGATTTCCAGAAAATTGCTAGTTCGGGATCCGGATCGTTCATATAGTTTCACCAAACATCACGTTCGGGATCCGGATTGCAACTCCTGATCCGGATCGTGCAAGCAAAAGGTAAAACTAGTGTTCGGGATCCGGATCATGAAATGCTGCGATCCGGATTGAACCAGTGTATGAACAAACACCCTTCGGGATCCGGATTGCAAGCCCGATCCGGATCCTGAACATGTCCCATGTCCAGTTTTTGATGTTTATGCAATAAAACATTCTTTCAGGTGTTTCTACACTACAAGAAGTATTCGGATCATCAAAATTCTTTAGTTAAACATACCTGATCCTTTTGAATTCTTCTTTCTTGAGATTGAGGTATATGATCCAAAGTTTCTTCATCTTCAATCTTCAAGACTTAACACTTTCACGAAATACGCCAACTCAAATTCCGTAACAATCTCCCCCTTTGGCGGTTTCGTGACAAAACACAAATCCACAAAAGAAAATTCAAAAAGATATTTTTGTTGCTATCACCATACAACAAAAATTTACAAAAGAGATCCCAAAATTAAAAAACATGAGACAAACTCCTAAACAGACTCTAGACTTAGACATCTGTACTCTCTGCACAAAGAAATCATTCTTGACAAAAGAAATCGTTAGCTACCTCAAGAATTGAATCATACAAAGCCAAATACAGAGATAGAGTTTATTCTCATCATGACATTTGAAAAATCAGATATGTAAGAGAATCATAGACAAAATCCATCATAGACAAAATCCAACATATCTTCCAAGCATTTAAAAACCAAATGTCAAAATGTTAGTCCAACATCAACTTGTTAGTCATATTACATGCCCAAATAGTTAGTAGAATAGTTAGTAGAGGCATGCCACAAAACACAAGATAAAACCAAAGTTGAAGTTGAGATCATACTTACCTTAATGTTCACACATTCACACAGTTTTCACATCATCATTGTTCAATCATCCAGTTTTCACATCATCATTGTCTCATTGTTCAAGTTCTCTCTAACACTCTCTCCCCCTTTTTGTCACAAAACAAAGCCAAAAATGTAGCAAAAGCTACAAAACGTAAGGAGAGTTAAAAAGTTCCATTAACATGAAAAACCTGAGAACTAAACTAAAAGATTAGAACAAAAACTAAGTCCTAAAAATCCTGCACAAAAAAGAAAACCAACACGGAAGTTTGTTTAGTCTGAAGTGTCTGAACTGGTACAGCTCAGTTTGCTTAAAATCCCCTTAAGCATCTTCGAAATATTGGAATATTTCTTCTTGATCTTCTTATGTTCAGATGAAATGTGCTGAAGTTCTCTGGACAACCTTTCCTGTTCAGCAGACAGTCTTTGCTGTTCTTGGCGAATGGATGCCAAAGCATCTGTTTCAGCAGTCATTCTCCTTGAGGTCGATGGATTCTGCGTAGATGCAGATGGTGCATCCTGGCCCTAATCCATGGAGATTCAGTTTGTTGAATTCCAGAAAGTGAGCGTGCTCTAGTAAGAGGCTCACTAATCTGAATGCCGCTTCTTTGGACACTTTTTCGTCTTGTATATTGTCTTGTCGTTGAGGCAGATTTCTTTAGCTTTTTGTTCCTCAAATATTGTCTATCATCCTCATCAATCTTTTGTTGAACTTCTTTGAAAAATTCTTCCCATTCTTCTTCATCAAGTCTGAGCTGTCTACATCAGCAGTTTTTGTCTTGTCTGGAGGTGACTCAACTTGTTCCTCTTTAACAGTTGCACGGGTGTGCACCATTGTGACCAACAAAAGGATTAACCAGGAGAATGCCATTGATCAAGTGCTTTGAGAAAATTGAAGTGTCCTGTGAAGACCAACTCAAGAACACATGAAAAATCGTCAATTTTGAAAAATTTGAAAAATTGTACCTAGACAATCATAATCATGTAGAGAAGCTAAGAATCAAATTAGTTTTGCAAAAAGAATTTTAAAAATAGATCAATTCCATGATTTTCAAAAATTCCTCTTTTATGCCCTAAAACCGAATTTTTAGAAATCGAAGCCTAAAAATTCGTTAATCTTGAGAAAACCCAGCATATAATCAAAACTAATCTACCCAGAGTTCTTATTTCAAAAGAAATTTGATCAAAAACCATTCACAAACGAAAAAGATCCATGATTTCAACTCACGTTTGAGAAAAAAGAAAAACTGTGAAAAACCGAGATTTTGATCAATAAAACTTACTTGAATCGAAGAACTTTGAGTTTGGAAGCTCCAAGATGCAAGAAATCTAGAGAGAGAAGCTCTAGAGACTTGAGAACAAAAGATTAGGGTAAAAGAAATCAAATCTCTTTGTTCTTATAAAAACCCTAGCCGTGATCCGGATCGGATCGAGAATGTGATCCGGATCGGCTACCCGCAGGAAGAATCCTGCGTTCGGGATCCGGATCACTTACCCCGATCCGGATCGGCTTCAACTTTTTCTTCAGAAAAATTTAGAAAAATTCCATAAAATCCAGAAAAAGTATGTAAGCACTTTACCATGTCAACTTTAAACAAAAATCATCGTTTCATACAACAAGAAATAGATTATACAAAATCTATCAAAAATACTCAAAAATGAAACGAAAATTTACGAAAGTTAAAACACTTAAAGTTGAACAACTTCAATTACATCTATCCTGATCTTATGCGTAATGCCTTTATCAAATCATCAATTTTGGTAAAGAAAATGAAATACCAAGATCAATAGATGTTTGAAATCCCAGATAAGTTAGATAATATATCTAGACAATCTGTTGAAGGAGTGGCTCTTTGAGCATCTTTTATCAAAAATCCCACCTTATACCAACCATGAAATACGACTGAGTCAAGTATTTCAATATGCATTTCATCAACATTTTTAAAAAAAATTTGCTTTGCATTCATGGAGTATTTTTTTTTTCTTTTTCTCCATGTGGTGGTAGTTTTCACACTCCTCATTGGGATGTAACTCTTTCCACATCTTTTGAGCATTTTACATTTCTTTGACTCCCCCTCAATTGGCTATCAATTATTTAATATATAAGGTATTCAACCAAAAATTGATCTCGCATTCATACTCGACTAAGCAATCAAATATGATAATGACTATACCAAGAGATCATTGAGAGAGAAATTGACTTTGATCACTTAAAAGATGGTTTAATTAACGTAAATGATCATTGCAACATTGAAATATTATGATATCAAAAGCATAATAAATTTCTAAATGCATAAAAGGATGCAATTAAAGTCAATTATGATTTATGCTCAATTAATGTCCTATGTACAAAACATAGATAAAGAACAAAACAAAAACAAAAACAAAACCTAACCTAAGCAAAGGTTTCAAAAAGAGTTTATTTCAAGGAAAGCATGCCAATTGCTTTACGCAAGTGAATAAAACGTTTTTGATCCAAAGGTTTTGTTAAGATATCAGCTAATTGATCCTCAGTTGAAATATATGACAGTTGAAGAATATTTGATTCAACTAGCTCTCTAAGAAAATGATATCTAAGTTCAATATGTTTTGTTCTAGAGTGCAACACAGGGTTTTTAGAAATGTTAATAGCACTAGTGTTGTCACATAAAATGGTTACCGAAGATGCTGAAATCCGGAAATCGCTCAACACGCTTTTCATCCAAATCAATTGGGTTGAACAACTTCCTGCAGAAATGTACTCCGCTTCGGCAGTCGAGAGTGCTATGCAGTTCTGCTTTTTACTGTGCCATGCAACAAGGCAATGGCCAAGATAGAAGCATGCACCACTCGTGCTTTTCCGATCATCCACTGATCCAGCCCAATCGGCATCTGAGTATCCAACAATATCCAAAGTTGTTCCCATAGGATACCAAATTCCGAAATTGATTGTACCTTTGATATACCGGATGATCCGTTTCACCGCTTTCAGGTGAACCTCCTTCGGTGCTGATTGATATCTCGCACAAATCCCAACACTGAAGGATATATCCGGGCGACTAGCCGTGAGATATAGTAGACTTCCAATCATACTGCGATACAGTTTCTCGTCTACATTCTCACTATGTGATTCACTTCCAAGTCCCTTATGGCTAGTTCCCATTGGAGTCGGAAAATCCTTAGAATTTTCTAGATCAAACTTTTTGACCAACTCCAGTGCATACTTGGATTGACACAAGTGAATTCCTTCATCGTTTTGTTTAACTTGTAATCCAAGAAAATAAGTCAATTCGCCCATCATGGACATCTCAAATTCGCTTTCCATGGTCTCCGCGAATTTAGAAGCATCATTATCTCTTGTTGCTCCAAATACAATGTCATCGACATAGATTTGAGCAACTATGAAATTGTTTTGATAATGCTTCACAAAGAGAGTCCTGTCAGCTCCCCCTCGAGTGTAGCCCTTTTCCAAAAGGTGCTTTGTCAACCTTTCGTACCATGCTCGCGGTGCTTGTTTCAGACCGTAAAGAGCCTTTTTCAGACGAAAAACATGGTTAGGTAGTTTATGATCCACAAAACCTTTCGGTTGAGCCACATAAACTTCCTCATTTAAAAACCCATTTAAAAAGGCGCTCTTAACGTCCATTTGAAATAATTTGATTTTAAAATGACAAGCAATCGCAAACAAGATACGAATGGACTCGAGTCTAGCTACAGGGGCGAAAGTTTCATCAAAGTCTATACCTTCTACTTGAGAGTAGCCTTGAGCAACTAACCTTGCTTTGTTCCTGATGATAGTACCTTCTTCATTTTTCTTGTTCTTGAAGATCCATTTGGTACCTATCACATTGTGTTGCTTCGGAGGCTTCGTTAATTCCCAGACTTTGTTTCGCTCAAATTGATGGAGCTCTTCCTGCATTGCTTTAATCCAGTAGTCATCTTGGAGAGCTTCATCAACATTCTTTGGTTCGATTTGAGATACATAGCATGCAAATCCGCAAACCAATTGTCTCCGTGTTCTAACTCCTTCTTGTGGATCTCCAATGATGTTCGATTCAGGGTGATCCTTGGAGATGCGTAACGTTTGAGGTAGAGGAGTAGACGGAGGTACACGAGATGATTCCTGCACATCAGATAAACTTGAAGAACCGTTAGATGCATCATTATTATCGAAAGAATTGTTAGAAGAAGATGCATTAGCAGGTGTATCATCATCAAGAGAGATATCGAGGGTAGATTTTTCAGATTCAAAGTGAAAAGCTTCATCTACCTTAACATTTATCGATTCTACGATCGTCTTAGATTCTAAGTTAAAAACTCGATATGCTCTGCTGTTTGTAGAATAACCTAAGAAAATCCCTTCGTCACTTCGAGAGTCAAATTTTCCAAGATTTTCGCGATCACGTAAAATAAAACACCGACTCCCAAAGATACGAAAATATTTGATGTTAGGTTTTCTACAAAACCAAAGTTCATATGGTGTATTCAAAGTCCCCGGGCGCAAATACACGCGATTAATAACATAGACAGCAGTGTTCACCGCTTCAGCCCAAAAATATAAAGGTAAGTTCCGGCTGTGAAGCATAACACGTGCCATCTCCTGTACGACCCTGTTTTTGCGCTCGACTACACCATTTTGTTGAGGTGTGTAAGGTGCAGAGAATTCATGTTTAATGCCATTAGAAGTGCAAAAATCAATGAATTTGGAATTTATGAATTCCCCACCTCTATCACTCCTAACTCGAGTAATCCTTTCATTCTTTTCAATCATAATACGATTGCAGATTTCGAGAAAAGAATCAAAAGTATCAGCTTTTTCTTTTAAAAATGCTACCCAAGTATATCTAGAAAATCATCAACCAATAAGAAAATATACCATTTACCTCCCAAAGATGGTTGACGAGTTGGCCCCATTAAGTCCATATGCAAAAGTTCCAAAGGCCGTTTTGTACCTATGTGGTTCAAGTTCTTGTGTGCAGTCCTAGACTGTTTTCCCTTTTGGCAACCGCCACACACAAGGTTTTGTTCAAAAGAAAGTTTCGGAACCCCCTTGACCACATCTTTGTTTGAAATTCTAGCAAGTTCCTTAAAGTTTATGTGACCTAGCCTTTCATGCCAAAGTGTTTCATTTTTCAAAGATGCTAGGTTACATTTTTCAGAAATCTTAGAGGAACTACATAACAATTGTTTTCTGATCTAACCCCTTTTAAAAAGAAAGCATGGTTCTTGTCAGTTACAGTGCATTTATCAGATGAAAAATTAACTGAATAACCATTATCACAAAGTTGACTTATGCTTATGAGGTTAGTCTTAAGGCCATGAACAAATAACACATTATTTAGAACCGGGCCATCTGGAATAGCTACCGTTCCCTTTCCAACAATTTTGGAAGACCGACCATCTCCGAAAACAACAAGTCCTCCGGAGTTTTTCTCAAATGTTTGAAAACAGTTTTTGTCACCGGTCATATGACGGGAACACCCGCTATCCAGATACCAAGACGAACTATCATATGCATGCAAGGAAACATTGGTAACAAGACAAGGGAAAATTTCACCTTTGCGCACCCAAACCTTTTTGGAATGCGTCGGTAATGGTCGTGAAGTTGATCTCCTAGGTGAAAGCGTCTTGTTGAAGAATTGCTGCTCCTTGATGATGTCGTCTTGAGCGGTGTACTACCAAGGCTCTTTTCCTTCAAATGATTTGCATTTGATTTCTGAGGAATCACCTTTTGGTAGTCATTGCAAGAGGTGCTTGAGGTGTGCGTTTGGCTCCCGTCTTGCAATTTCTCCTTATGTGCCCTGAAATGCCACAACGAAAACATACCTTAGTTCTTGACGATCCCGAGGAGGATGAAGTAGGCTTGTTGTCGTTGCTTGTCGTGAATTCCGGTGTCGGAGGAGGAGATACCGACTGAGGCACAAATACTGTCCCACTCGAACTTGGAATGTCTCCAGTTTGAGTGTATCCGAGGCCGAACTTATTTGTTTGACCAAGACCAAGAAGTCTGTCCAACTTACTCCTTCCAGAAGAAAATCTCTTTAAGTCATCCTTTAGTTGGCGTATGGTCTCCGTCATTTCCATTTTTCCTGTCGAGCCTCGCCGTAGAGCTTCAAGAAGTAATTCGCTTTGTTCACCATATCCATATTCTTCTCGAAATGCTCATTGGACTCTTGAAGGGAAACATTTGTTTTAATCAGATTATCCCTTTCCACTTCAAGATCGGTTGAGAGAGAGGTTACCCTTTTTACTTCTTCTTCGAGATCCTGCAATCTCCCTTTCAACCCCTTGTTTTGCTTTAGCCAGTTTCTTTGAATCCCTCAAAAGCTTATGGTAGGCTAAGAGCAAAATCTTCACCTTCAGAATCTCGATTCATCGTCCGTTGCAATCTTTTCAACAGGGAGGAGTTGGACAAGGAATCGGATGTACTTGCCATTAAGCACATGAAGGGTGAAGATGTAGTGGACGCGTGGAAAGCTGTCGCGTTGTCTTCTTCATCACTTGAGGATGACTCATTTGACGTGGAGTTGTCATCCCAAGTGACGACTTGCATCGCCTTCTTCTTTGCCGGATTCTTGTTGGGACACTCCGTTGCAATGTGGCCGTAGCCTCGACATTTGAAGCACTGAACTTGTCCCTCTGAACTTTTCTTATCCTTTGAGAAGTTCTCTTGCTTTCTTGACTTGTAACTTGAAGAACCCTTGCCTTTCTTCGACTTTCCGAAGGATGGAGTTTTGCTTGAATTACCCCTTCGAAAGTTGCGGCGAAACTTCCTTGTCAAGAGAGCGAGCTGCTTCTCAAAGTCCTCCATAGAAAGGTTCTCGTCGTCGTCCGAGGAGGATGAATCCGCGTCTTCTTCTTTAGTTGATTTCAATGCGTAACCTGAAGACTTAGAAGAGGATGCCTTTCCAGAAGAATAGTTAGTAGGAAATGTCATTTCATAAGTTTGTAAAGCACCTACTAATTCTTCTACACGCATTTCGTCCGGGTGTTTAATTGTTTCAATGGCTGCGACCTTCGGGCGAAATCGTTCAGGAAGAGTTCTTAGAATTTTTCTTACAACTTTAAATTCTGGAATCTTCTCTCCCAAGTTAGCACATGAGTTTACGATGTCTTGCAATCGTGTGTAATAGTCAGTGAAAGATTCATTCTCTGCCATAGAGATAGAGTCAAACTTGCTCGTAAGCATTTGCAGTTTCTGAATCTTCACAAGGTTAGTTCCCTCATGCGTAACTTGAAGAACATCCCAGATTTCTTTCGCAGTCTCACATGCCGAGACGCGAGAGAACTCAGTTTGTGACAAAGCATTAAATAGAGCATTAATTCCCTTGCCATTGTAAGAAGATGAATCTATCTCTTCCTTGGTCCATTTCGACCTAGGTTTTAAGGTGCGAACATCATCTAATAATTTCAGTTGGATTAGACCATCCTAATTCAATTGATTGCCACACCCTTTCGTCGATGGAAATTAAAAAGGCTTTCATCCGTACTTTCCAGTACGCATAATTTGTTCCATCAAAGAAAGGGGGTCGATTGATGTTTCCACCTTCAACCATTGTTTACAACCCTATTCCCGCTCTGATACCACTTGTTGGGTTATACTAATATGGATCTAAATAGGGGAAAAAACACCTAGAGGGGGGTGAATAGGTGTAAACAATAAACACTCAAAAAATCATTGCGCAATAAAACCCAATGCGGAAAAATAAAAGAACACGCAAGATTTTTACGTGGAAAAACTCCAAACCGGAGTAAAAAACCACGGGACCGATAACACGGCGAAATCCACTAGAATTAACACACGTACAAGGTGATATAACGTACTCACAGACGACTCAACCTTTTACCATACGCTCCTAGTAGATCTTCTCCGCTCGCTCCACGACGCTTCTCGAATCCACGATCCGCGCCCAACGCTGAATCCACAGCGTCCAACGTCGAGTCCACGACGTCCGACCGAATCCACGGTCTTCACCCAGTAGCACGCTTCGAATCCACGAACGTACCTCGCTCCGAATCCACGAGAGCGGTTGCACCTTGAATCCACAAGGCCACGCGAGTCCACGCGCCGATTTGGGGTAAATCGTTGTTTGTTTGGGTGGTGATGATCCGCCGAATACTTAGATTAAAATAGATCGGAAATACCATCTAAGTATTCATTGATTTGATTCTACTCAAAATGTGAGTATGGAAAACCTAGAATCAAATCAATCAATATAGATGAAGAAACATAGAATAAATCTATTGATTTCCTTTCTTCTCTATATGTGGATTTTTTCTTTCGGCTATATTTTTCTATTATATGACCGATATCTAGCCCTAAAAATGAATATAGGGTCTATTTATAGGTTAGAAACCATTGGAAGAAGATAAGGATCAAAAACAGCCTTTTCTGGAAATTTTACCGACGGCGATCCGGATTGGAATTGGACGATCCGGATTGCAGAAGCAAGAAAGACGATTTCCAGAAAATTGCTGTTCGGGATCCGGATCGTAGTCCCCGATCCGGATCGTTCATACAGTTTCACCAAACATCACGTTCGGGATCCGGATTGCAATTCCTGATCCGGATCGTGCAAGCAAAAGGTAAAACCAGTGTTCGGGATCCGGATCATGAAATGCTGCGATCCGGATTGAACCAGTGTATGAACGAACACCCTTCGGGATCCGGATTGCAAGCCCGATCCGGATCCTGAACATGTCCCATGTCCAGTTTTTGATGTTTATGCAATAAAACATTCTTCCAGGTGTTTCTACACTACAAGAAGTATTCGGATCATCAAAATTCTTTAGTTAAACATACCTGATCCTTTTGAATTCTTCTTTCTTGAGATTGAGGTATATGATCCAAAGTTTCTTCATCTTCAATCTTCAAGACTTAACACTTTCACGAAATACGCCAACTCAAATTCCGTAACATAGGTCCGGCACGCAGATTCGTCCCCGAAATCGTATCGTGCCATCGGAGCTTACTGTGAAATCACCCTCTTGGTCGGCGGTTATCCTGCCTCGCACAAGCTGGAGTTGGTCATCGGTCGATTGCCCTTCAAGAATCCGGTCCAGCAGGGTGGGCCTGACCACCAGTGTCAGGAGCTGTGCGACTGTGCCCGCCGGTACCACTTCCAGTCTTAACCGCGAAAATTCCGCAATCAGACTATCCTGCTGGGTGATGGCACTTACACCTGCTTCCTCGGCCTGCCCCTTGCGACTCAAGGCGTCGGCCACCACATTTGCCTTTCCCGGGTGATAGTGGATCGTTAAATCGTAATCCTTCAGTAGCTCGAGCCACCGCCTTTGTCGCAAATTTAGCTCCTTTTGGGTGAAAAGGTACTTGAGACTCTTATGATCTGAGTACACGTTGCAGTGTGCCCCATACAGGTAGTGTCTCCATAGCTTGAGGACGAACACAACCGCTGCGAGTTCCAAATTGTGCACGGGGTAATTACGCTCGTACTCCTTGAGTTGCCTTGACGCATAGGCTATAACCTTTCCTCGTTGCATAATTACTCCTCCCAGTCCGTTCCGCGACGCATCGCAAAATACTTCATAATCCTCCCCTGGTTCCGGCAGGGCGAGAATCGGGGCCCGCGTCAAACTATCCTTGAGCTCCTCGAAGCTCCTCTGGCACTGATCCGTCCAGATGAACTTCTCCCCCTTTCTAGTCAAACGATTTAAGGGGGTGGCTATCTTAGAGAAGCCCTCCACGAAGCGCCGATAATACCCAGCTAATCCCAGGAAGCTTCGAACCTCCGTCACCGTTGTCGGTTGGGGCCAGTCCATCACCGAATTTATCTTCTTCGGATCCACCGCGACTCCAGCCGCCGAGATTACGTGCCCCAAGAAATCCACCTCACGGAGCCAAAACTCACACTTTTTGAGTTTGGCGTAGAGTTTCTGTTCCCGCAAGGTCTGGAGGACTGTGCGCAGATGTTCTTCATGTTCCTCATCTGTACGAGAGTAGATGAGGATATCGTCGATGAAGACCACCACGAATAAATCCAGGAAGGGTTTGAATACCCTATTCATCATATCCATGAACACCGCCGGGGCATTTGTGAGCCCGAATGGCATTACTGTAAATTCGTAATGGCCATAGCGAGTCCGGAAGGCCGTTTTGGGGATGTCCTCCCCCTTAACCCGGAGCTGATGGTAGCCCGACTGCAGGTCAATCTTTGAAAACACCGTCGCCCCCTGTAGTTGGTCGAAAAGGTCGTCGATCCTTGGCAGGGAGTACTTGTTCTTAACGGTGACCTTATTTATTTCCCGGTAGTCGATGCACAACCGGAGACTTCCGTCCTTCTTTCTCACAAACAGGACGGGCGCGCCCCAGGGTGACGCGCTTGGTCTGATAAAGCCCTTGTCCAAAAGGTCCTCCAACTGTGCCTTGAGTTCTTTCAACTCCGCGAAGGCCATCCTGTAGGGTGCCTTGGTGATGGGTTTGGTGCCGGGAAGTAGTTCAATAGGGAAGTCGACCTCTCGTTCCGGGGGCATTCCGGGGAGCTCCGTCGGAAATACATCCGGAAATTCCCTTACGACGGGACCGCCGAACCTCATTGGAAAGCGGCCCTGAACTACCTAACGGCTCATTGGGTTCTCGACTGCAAGGCATAGGGTGGAGCCCATTTACTCCTTGCATGGCCCTTCACGGGCCTCACCGAGTACACAAGGTTCTCCTATGCTCCGAAGCCCGCCCGCGCACATCGGCCGGGGGAGGCTTCGCCTAGTACTTATGGATTCTCCCCTCCCCCCCAGAACCGCACTAGGCGCTTTCGGGGTCAGGGAAGGGGACGGCAGGAGGGGAAGAGAGAGAGAGGGAGGGAGAGAGTCTGACGGGGGTAGTAGGCTAAGGTGTAACCGGTGCTCCTAATCTAGGAGGAAAACAGAAGTTACCTGCCGTTACTAGGTCTGGGACGTCGCGTCCTCCACTGTAGTATCCCGGGGAATCCGTCCACAGCCCTTGGGCCAGCGTCGTACGGCATGCTGGGGAAGGGACTTTGCGTCTGAGGAGTCTGCGGATTGCTGGTCGCCGGGCGAGTCCTTTGGCTGAACGGGGGCCGCAGCACTCTCTGGTCCTCTCTGTGGTGGTGGCGCGGCGGCGGCGGCAGGAGTGGGCCTCTGAGGGCAGGAGGCACGAGTGTGGTCCGGCAAGCCGCATTGATTGCAGTAGTGGTACCTCCAAGTACATTCCGTCACCGGGTGAGCACCCTCGCAGATTACGCACGGTCCCTGAGGCGTTTCCGCGCCCCTTGCTGGTGTCGGTTCATCCTTTCGTACTTTCTCCGGACGCCCTCTTCCTCGGCCCTCTTGGTTGGGGTCCCCTCGTGGGACGGATGTAGCAGTCCTCTCTGTTTACTCCGGTCGCGGTGCCAGAGGCCTGGTGGTGCCCAGTTTTCGAGGGCACTCATAGAGTGTGTGACCTGGCCTGCCGCATCGGTAGCAGTGGTCGTGTCTCCATGGGCAATCCGTCACCTGATGCGCCCTGATGCATATGGGGCACGGCCTCCTCAGCGGTTCGGGTTCTCCTTTTGTTGTCTTTCCAAAATTCCCCTCTGTCCTCGGGCGCTTGAGCGCCGGGCCCTCCTGAAAGGGGTCCTCCACCGGACCGGGATAGGAATATCTCTGCCGAGCACGTGCTTCAGCCAGTTCTCGCTCTGCCCGCAGGGCCAACATAACCGCCTCGTTAAAAGTGGGGAACCCTGCTGGTGGCATTCCCCCATAGGCATCGTCCCTGGCGTCTCGCTGGGTGCGGTCGACACCCTCGAAGTCTTGAGTCAGTAGGCATAGGCGCTCGGTGAGAGTTAACAGTTGCCCTGCTATGTCGCGTAGCTGGTTGCGGAGTAAGCGATTGGCTGCGGCTGTAGGATCCATCCTGTCCATTTAGAAATAGTTAGCGCTCGGTGGCCGAATCCTGGCCGTTGTCCGCTGTAATCAAAGAAACCATGTTAACCCTAGCACCCTGACTTACAATTACACCTATATTAAATCCCCTTTTTTCTCGTACTCTCACGTACTACCGCACCTACACCTTGGTTATCTCAAGTCCAATTTGCTTGTGGCATCATACACTGTGGATGTGGGTCACCGTCTACTGTGGCTATGGTTGTTTTTCTCTGATACCATTTAATCTGTCACGCCCCCGGGGGTTTTTAAGTTAAGACAAGCGGAAAAGTGCGTGTATAAATTTTTTTTTTTCTTAATAAATTAACATCAACCTCGTCCCCGGTGCGTGTCAGACCGCCACATACACAAATTTACTCTGCCAACGGACAGAGTCTCCTTTGTGTATGCACGGCGTCCACTACAACAAAATATGCTTTTAGTGGCAATTTAATAGCGACCATTATGAAATGGCCGCTATTGATTATTACCTTATTATGTTTTAGCGACCATTATTTTAATTTTATTTTTTTTAACGACTAATAATTTTATGTTAAATATATCCGAATTTGGCTATCTTTTGAAAAGTGATTTTGCGCTTTTTTTTTTTTTTTTTTTTTTTTTTTTTTTTTTGACTCAATAGAGTATTTAAAAAGTGAATTTGATTTTTAAAATCAAATTTTAAAAATCTCAAATTAAAAATTTTAAAAATTTTAAATATTTAATATTAATTCTTAAATTTAAATTTTAAGATAAATTTTAAATTTTAAATTTAAATTTAAATTTTAAATTTTAAAATTTTAAAATTAAATTAAATATATAATTTTAAATTTTAAAATTTTAAAATTTTAAAATTAAAATTATATATTTAATTTTTAAATTATAATTTAAATTTTAAATCTTAAATTTTCAACCCTAACCCCAACCCAAACCCAACACTCCTCTGGTGAAACCCCTTTTCCGAGCTCGATCGAGCTCACGCGAACGGTCCTTTTCCGCGCGAACACGAGCTCCAGCTCTCCGAGCTCTCCTCCTTATCTCCCTCCTCCCCCTCTCCGAGCTCGATCCCCCCCACCTCCTCCTCCTCCTCCTCCTCCTCCTCCGACGATCTAGGGTTAGTGTTCCGCGCTCCTGCTCCGCTGCCGCAGCCTCTCTCTCTCTCTCTCTCGGATTCGATTCTCATTATTTCGATTTGCCGACCATTCAAAAGGTTCGATCTCTCTCCTCAATTTCGCGAATTATTAACGAGATTTGCCGAGATCTGATTTGTATTTTTCCAGATCTTGATTCATCTGGAAAATGCTATGTTTTATTTTTTTTCAATTTTTTTTGATAATGTTGATGAAGAATGTGTAGTTTGTGATGTTAATATTTCTGCAGAAGGTTCCTCTTTCTTAATTGAGCATGATTTTGTTGTCGAAATTCTGATTCAGAGCTCGCCTTACTACCCAATGCATAGCTTACTGTCTCTTAAACTTGTACCTGATTTGATTCATCGCTGCATTGATACATCTAAAATAATGGAAGCAGTAAGTCCTAAGATTTAGAGCGAGATCTTCAGTAGCAGGTGAATTGGGTGATAAATTCTAGGTAGGGTCTTTCTGATCTGACTAGAGCTTTAGGAGAAGTGTTATTTGAAGAAGCCCAATAGCTTTTCATTCCAAATCCTCAACTTACCTATTCAATCTAGAAGTTGAAACTTCAAATTAATGCTTGTCAAAAGTTTTGTAATTTGTTTTTGTTTGCTAGAATGTATAGAATTTTCTCTTTAGTAAAGAATCTTGTTCCATAAATCAGGTGAAGAGGCACTATAGTTTCGTTTTGTTTAATTATTGAGAGAGTGATGGATTTAGTTCCCAACAAATGATGATATGCTTAACTTGGTGGCATTGTTGCCACAACCTTCCAGGCGGATGTACATAAACCGTTAATAAAGATATCGATGGTGTCAGAAGCCACAAGTGATTTATAAAATTCTTAAGATCCCTTCTTTGCTTGACTAATCTTATTGTTTTGACTAGGTAATTGTAAAAAATAGTTGTGGATTCTGAGTCATTCTCTATTCTAATTTTGTGCATGAATGATGTTTGTGCATGAATGCTATTATTTGTGCATGCTGATACATTGTTATGATTAATCAGTGAATCACAGTGAATCACAGTGAAGGTGCGGACATGCAGTTATAGGAACTTGTGAGACCTCAATAGTCCCACATCAAAAGATAATGTGAATGTGGCTTGTGTTTCGAGCTATGTGTTTGTGCCTCTTGACTGATTGAAGTTTCATACCTCTTAATCTCTGTGTAGCAGAGTCAGCTTCTATTTTGTTTAGACACAAAAATGGAAGTCCCTAACTAGCATTAGATAAGGATTAGGTTGGTTGCCTCCCTAGCTAGCAAGCTAGTTAATTAATTATGGTTAATTTTACACGTACCCCCATTTTCTTAATGTGCTTAATTATATGCAATTTTTAATTCTAAAATTTATTTATTGAATATTCAAATGAAATTCTCATGCAGAGTCTATATATATACATCATGTATGATGATAGTGAAGTTTGGAGAGGGTCAACTTAGAGGAATTTAAGAGGCCTCAATGGAAATGCCTCAAAAGTCTATGATCATAATTAAAGAATATCTATTTGTTCTCAACTGCTTCTTTGCTCTTTGCACATGGCCAAGGATCTCTTATTATTCATTCCACCTACTTATCTTTGTTTATTTCCTTGTTGCAACTCCTCCAATAGGCTGAGAAATTAATCCATCATTAATGATCTTTTGGTAGATTAGTAGCATTGGAAGCATGCTACTATAATTGTGCTAATTAGCATGTTATCTATTTTGTGTCAAATATTTTTTTTTCTGAAATATATCATAATTCATTGGAAATTCCTCTGTTTTTTCAGGTGTTGAAAACCTTTCCTAATTCAACCAAATTCTTGAAAAGTAAGTTGGATAATGTTTATTGTTGTTCAACTGTTTATCATGCAACTTGTTTGTTGAACGGGCCCACTACACCATAAATCATTTTTGGTGGCATTTTCTTGGTGGCTTTTGTAAAAAATGCCAGCAAATGATATGTATTGGCGGCACTTTTAAATAAATGCATTTAATAAAATTTTATATTTATTTATTTATTTATTTTTTTAATTCGTGTAATTTTAAGATAATTGACGGCACTTTAATATAAGATAATTGCCACCAATTGAATACCCTATAAAAGTGACACCAATAAATATTAAAATTGCCACTAATAAATAATTAAAAGTGCCACCAATAAAAAAAAGTTTTTTTTTTTTTTTTTTTTTCGCCCACGCGGTAACAAAATTCACGCGCGCGAAACCAAAAAAAAAAAAAAATTCCAAACCGATCTCTTGGAATTAAAAATTTTTCCATCTGGGCCTTCTTAATCTACGTACATAATTAATTGATCGCGCAGTATCCTCTTAATTTGCCCAAACCCCAAACCTAATTAACTCCTCTACCCCGCCTCCTCCTCTGCCCCGCCTCCTCCTTGCGGCGACGACGATGACGAGTGGGTGACGCCGCCGCAGCCTCCTCCTCTGCCCCGCCTCCTCCTTGCGGCGACGACGACGACGAGTGGGAGACGCCGCCGCCTCCTCCCCTGCCCCGCCTCCTCCTTGCGGCGACGACGACGACGAGTGGGAGACGCCGCCGCCGCCTCCTCCTCTGCCCCGCCTCCTCCTTGCGGCGACGACGACGACGACGACGAGTGGGTGACGCCGCCGCCGCCGCCGCCTCCTCCTCTGCCCAGCCTAGATAGGTTAGTAAACAAGCAGACAACAAAGTAGTCTTTTTTGGGATAAGGATAAGGGATAGCAGAATAAAGGTTGAGCATAGCTGCATGATGTCTTGTTGCATTCGAAATGACATCTTTCAAAACTGACTGCATAGCTAGAAATGTGTTGTTTTTTTAAAGTGTTATGATTGTAGCATCTTCGTGTACAAATTGACAAATTAACAATAATACCTGGTTGGTGATCTTATATGCCAATAACAATTTCCTTTATCTTGCACGACAGTGCAAGATGGCTAGTGGAAGAGCTCAAAGCTTATTATCCTTGTCACCCGTCTCTAACTAGTAGAATTTGGTGCAGGTATGCCGGAGCCGTCTTTGCAGATGCATGCTTGAAGGGTCTTAACGGTGTTCCTGATATTGTTGAATGTTCTTATGTCCAGTCAAGCATCACTGAGCTGCCTTTCTTTGCCTCTAAGGTAATTTCGTAATGCTTGTAAGACACTATAGCCTATTCTTCTGTTCAAGATAACCGTTCATTAACTTGCTGTTATTTCAATCCATTGTTTAGCTGGCATTGCATGTCGTATAATCATCTACCTATGGTTTTGAATGGGATTGCTGAATGACTATACTTTGCCTCATAATTGTTGACTAATATGATGAAGAAACTGTTAACATGAATATAAAGTAGATGATTATCCTCTTATTCCCTCTCTGATACCACTTTTGGTGGCCTATGTTTATTTTATCACATATTCTTGTTTTATTTGCTCTTTTTCACGTGGATTCACTTGATTTACAAAATTTGGATTCACTAGATCTGAAAATTTTTTGGTCGCTTGTTCATCTCTTATCACATTACTGTATTTGTATTTTTGTTGGTACACATATTGCTCAAATCTGATGGCTAGTTATCAATTTCTTATGACTAACATTAGTTTTAAAGCTCAAATTGGTGCGAACTTGAATTTTGATTATCAATTTTGAATTATTATATTGTAAAGTTCTCATGAGCTGTACTAGGATCTTTCTTTCATCTGTGTAGTTGCATGTACTCTGTCCATTGTTTTTTGACATTATGAAAGAGCTATGCTGATATTTTGGTCATGCATATATAATCTGTGTGCAAGCATATTTATTTCCATCAAAGTCTATATATAACTAATTAGATTTTCTTATCTGAAGTGAGCTTATATATACAAATCATCACTAGGCATGCACTTGGATGAACTAATTAGATTTAAAATTGCTAAATATATTTTGTTGTTTCACAGTCTAATAGATTTTTTTTTTTTTTCAAATGCAGGATTTGATTACTAAAAGAGAAGCAATCTGTTGACTAATTGCAAGACATCATTTCCTTCATTTTGTTTATGACTTAAACATATGTACTTGAAGTATACTGATATTTTTTTATTGTTGCGATAAAATTGATAATTTTTTTTGTTTATTATGGATGTTGAATATATGGTACTTCTGTTGAATATATGGTACTTCTTGAAACGTTATGAAATTTTCTTTTTCTGTTTTACTTACTAAATTTATTGTGTTCGACGTCTTTGCATGTGTCTAAATAGCTTTCATTAATATTTGTATTGATATAAGATAATTATTTTGTCTTACTAAATTATCATTTTATTATTAATGCATTAAATTTTTTTTTTTTGTCGGCATTTTTTTTATCGGGATAAAAAATTATTTGTTGGCATCTTTTATTCTAATTGCCGGCATAGATATTTTTACCGGTGGTTGTGAATGCAAAAAAAAAAAAAATTCCTAGTGGTTTTGAATGCCCCTAAAATTATTTACTGGCAGGTTTGAATGACAAAAGAGCTATTTTTTGCCGGCACTTATGATTGTCACTATACGTTAGAATTGGTGGCATTCATAGGCGCCGGCATTTTGTTATTTACCGGCAGTTTTAAATGCCAAAAGAAATATTTCTACCGACACTTATGATTGCCACTATACGTTAGAATTGGTGGCATTCATAGGTGCCGGCATTTTGTTATTTACCGGCAGTTTTAAATGCCAACAGAGATATTTTTGCCGGCACTTATGATTGCCACTATACGGTAAAATAGGCGGCACCCGAAAGTGCCGGCATTTAATTATTTACCGGCGGTTTTGCAAAAGTGCCAAGAAAAGAATTGCCGACTGAGTTTTAACCGGCACTTGAAAGTGCCACAACAAAGCGCCGGCAAAAACATTTTCCAGCACTTTTTATACTTTTGCTGGCACTTTAAATTGCCGCTAAATGCCCCTTTTGTAGTAGTGGTCCCATTTACAACATCCACCATCAACCATGCAGTAGACATAAATCACAAGCGGAGAATATTTATTTAGCTACTGTTTTAAAAAAAACGGTGTCCACCCGACACCTTACTTTTCAAGCAATTCACATTCAAATTATTGAAGCGGCATCACCGTTTGGAAAGGATAAAACCAGCGGTTGAAAAATCCGTGCCCACACGGCACTCCGATTTGGGAAAACGTTTTCGAAATCGTTTGGTTTTTATCAAAACATGCCGCACATGAAAACATCACCAAAAATAGCTAAACCGTAAAAGTACATCCCATCCACAGTGCCAACTAAGAATTGTCCACAACTAACATAAACCACAAAAGCAAATTAAACTAGTAGTAGCATAAAAGAAATGAGATAATCCCAAGAGGTCACGACTACGATCCTCGCGACGCAGTCTCACCGCCATCCCGGCTAACGCACCTAGTCAAACCTGTCACGGAGTGGGTAAAGTCAGTGACAAACAAAGTAGATGTCTAATATTAACAAGGAATAAGGAGCAAACCGATTACACCGGAACCTTTCGCTAAAACCCTGTGCATAATTAAGCTGGGCACCAACCCCAGATTTACCAATTAAGCTGGGCACCAACCCCAGAGTACCTGTCGGAGAGACGGAAGTCTCCCCTCGTGCACAACCCCTTTGATGCTTTTAACCTCTTCACGGAGCTAGTGCGGCTCCTTTAGCTGCCGTGAAGAGGTCCCCACCCTACCCACGTGGGGCACACGGGTCATTCAGACCACTTCTCCGGAAAAGTACACCCATGCGGTGGCCCTATCCGCCTGTGTACGTGCAGCATCCAAAACCAGATTTGCCGAAGTCGGCGTGTATTAAGCACCGCGACCTCAGCCGCGACAATTGTTATATAAATAAAATGCATTCATGCGAAAGGTTAAATAGTCCATCTACTTTGTTAGACAAATTAAGAGCCTTTTTATGATGATGGATGCACTTACTGCACTTGTTGCACTTAAGCAACGGTACCCACCTTGTTGCGGGGAGATCGAAGCACCTGGATCTTTCACACACTCCCACTGCGCACCTGGACCTAAGAAAAGTCCGCAAGGGTAAACTATAGTCAAAAACATGTACTAACACCTCAAAACGAAAACCCAATTTTACTTATTTTGACGGAAAAGCCCAACACCGTCCAGTTCATCGAAAATCGGAACCCCGCATCGCCATCGCCGCCCGCCGGAGCCCCGCGCGGCTCGAAACCGTGCGGCGCGTCTCCGCGAGCGGCGCCCGCGTGGGTTTCGGCCCACGCGGCGGCCTCGCGTAGCGCTCGCGCGGGTGCGGGCCCGCGCGGTGCCCGCGCAGCGCCCGCGCCGGTGCTGCCCGCGCGGCGCCCGCGCGGGTGCAGCCTGCGCGGCGGCCGCGCGGCGCGGGTGTTGCCCGCGCGGCGTCCGCGTGGCGCCCGCGCGGGTGAAGCACCGCGCGGTGCCCGCGCGGTGCCCGCGCGGCGCCCGCGCGGGTACGGCCCGCGCGGTGCCGGCGCGGCTTACGCCGTCGCCGCTCGCGGCGGCGACCGTCCGTCCGCGGCATCCTTCCGCGCGATGCCCTAGCGGCATCGCGCGTCTCCGTCGTCCGCTCCCTGCCCTAGCATGACGACGATGACGGCGACGGAGGCGGAGACGACGGAGAAGCCCGAAAACACAACGAGAAAGATAACGGAAAACCCCAAAAAATTACAACAATATTGTACTAACCGAAAGGATCGCCGGGAAGGTTGCCCGGTCGCGTTCTTGCCTTCGGTTCGTTGTTCGGGAAGGTCGGACTCCTTCTCTTTTTCCTTTTCCTTTCTTCCGGCTAGGGTTCCGTCTTTTTCTCTCTTTCTTTCTTTTCTCCTCACGATAAGGGTTTTTTTATTTCCTTCCGATAACCGGGATCACTTATATAATCCCTTATTATTTAATTATTTAATTATTTATTTATTTGTTCATTTTCCTTTTAATTCTTACGTAAAGGAAAAACTCATTTTTCCGTCACCGGATGATTAATTAATAAATTAATTATCCCCTACGAGATAAATCCACAACATGCCGGATATTTTACACGGATTTCGATGCGCGCCCTAAGTCACCGCGATCTTCAAAGTCCCCTTCCGGGAGATCCGTACATCGGATTCCCGATCCGATCGCACCGTCGGTCTTCGTTTTTCGAGCCCTATGCCCGAAAAATACCCGCACCACGCACCGACCGACTTTCAAACATTAAATAATTTTATTTCACTTAAGGGCTTAAATAATTTACATGTGAGTCACAAATACACCTAAGAGCCGAATCACTACATATCGGTTGTACATCAAATATGCCTGCTATCAATCATAGAGGGGTGACATCCCCACAAGTGCACTTGCATCCACCATAACATAACAATCTTATCAATATTAAGCTTACCCGCTTGAAGTGCTCAATCCAAGGCAAACCTGGGGTCGGCGAAGAGCGTGGCCACTTGCTAATAACACCTGCTGAACCTGTACCCACGGTACATGTCGCGCAAACCTCAGCTCCTAGCAGTGTTCCAAAAACACTCGCGACCCCTCCTGGGTACAACAAAAGGTCCAAAGTTACACTTTATGCTCAAAATATTCCAAGTACATACAATTCTATTGGAACAATCCAAAAAATGTGAATTTTTCACCTGCAGCAAGAACTCAGAAAAATCCAACAAAAATACTGTCGCATTCTTCGCGTCGATACCTTCGAAACGAGTATCTGCACGTCAAATTTCGAGCCCCGTAGGCCGAGTTACAAATTCTACAATACAGGGCGCTCACAAACACACAACCACACATCTGTATTTCCATGCACAGATAAAGGGAGAAAAATATACCTTCGGGCAAGCCTTAGAAAAATCCAATAAAAATACTGTGATAATTCTCGCATCGAGTAGATGAAAAAAGTGTAAAGGCACGTCTCCATCCGATGCCCGGTTGCGGAGATAATAATCCGGCAAGGTGTCACTGTCCAGAAATTCCATCAGCGGCAAAGGGGTTTAAAAACGTAATCGGAACCCCAAACAAAGCTCAAATCAGAGAAAAGTGGACAATACAAGAATCGTAGATATACCTCTCGTGAATCCAACACCGTGAAAATCGTCCGAAAATACTATCGGGGTAGCTCTGTGGACCTCTCAGACCGAAATGCGACGATAACGGGCCTGCGATGAAAGTATGTCGCTCTGTGCTACGATGCCGAAGTTGTCGATGCAGCGCCTTCCAAAAATTCCGAGCCTTCTCCACGAGATGCGTGACAAGGTGAGCAACAAATTTGGTGAAGGGCCCTCAGGCCAAAGAGCTCAGGAAAAGCCCGAAAAGGCAGTGCAAAGGGCCTATTTATAGGCCCAAACCAAAAAAATCCCGAAGTTGGGCTTTTGGGCCGCATTTTCGGGCGCCCGCACGAACCGGGCGGCTACAGTGTTGGGCCCGGCCCAACACTGTTCACGCCCGGAAAGCCCAGGGCCCGCCATGTCTCACTCGAACAGCGGATAGCCACACCGGCCATCCGCTGCTCGACACGTGGCGCACTGAGGTCGCGACACGTGGACCGCACTTGGTCAAACAGTCGCCCACGTACGCGCCCCGAGGCGGCCTGCACTCGCTCCGTGGACCGCGCGCATGTGGACCAGCCAACCATAGATCGCCACGTGTCCTCCCCCCGGTCCACCATACACCCGCTCATTTTTCCCGTGGACCGTGCCCACAACACCAACCAGTCACAAGCTGCCACGTGTCTTGCCCTCCGGTGCACGCCAGCCCGTGGACCGCGCACCTGCCCGCGCGCCCGCGCGCCTGCCCGCGCTGCTGCCCACGACGCTGCGCCGCCTTGCTCCGCCGCTACCCGCCGTGCTCCGCCGCTGCCCGCCGCCGCCACCGCCGCCCGCCGAAACAGTACAAGATGCCTCGAAATCCGTGTCGGGTCATCCGAGCTCCGAAAAATGCAAGTAGGTAGTCCATTTTCATCGTTTTCGCGCGCTGAATCCAAATCCGATGTCCGTTTTGCCAAATTCCAACTCTAAAAATTGCCGAAGGCATCCGGAAAGATGTTCTTTTGTCCAAACTTCGCGCTGAGCCCAATTTTAATATCCATTGCGCGCAAAACCACTTCTAAGCATTCGACGGGGTCATCTGACTACTCTCGTGATCTATTAAACACTATGAGTCCAACACTAGTGTCCAGTCGGTGCACAAATGCCACCGACACGCCACATAGGCCTCCAGGAGCTGCTGGTCAACCAGTAATCTCGTCGTGGGGATCCGGGTCCTCACATGGAATTTCTCCAAAATGTATGGAATGCCCTTTAATGCTCTTGAATGCAATTTGATCATGTTTTCCATGTTATTTTCATTGTTTTTAAATCTGATAATTGCCTGGAATTTTCTGTAAAATTTATTGAAACTTCGGATTATTTTTAGTAGACTCCTGACACTATAGGACACTAGACTGCATGTTCTGTTGGCATCATTTTAGCTCCCTGATCATTTTAAAAATCGAGAAAGCCGTTTTAAGGAAAAATCAGTATTTTTAAAGGTGGGATTTAAAACATAAGTTGCCAGAGGTATGGCACAGGTTCAGGGTGCTTCTGACCTCGTGCCTGGGGGCCGAGGGGTCTCTGTTGAGTTTTTGGGATTAGTTTTAGTGTCATTTGAGTTTGAGTTTCGGATGAGATTATTCTAGATCAGGGGTTATATATCTCTGATTTGATAGTGGAGGTGGTTCTCCCACTTAGTTATGAGAGTTTTGGAGTTCTGGCAGATCGAGTCGTGGAGGTTTCCCGACTTAGCCATGGGTCATGCATTATCAGATTGAGTCGTAGAGGGTTCTCCGACAGATTATGTGAGTATTTGGGCATTTCCTGTTGAGTCGTGGATTCTTTTCCAACTGAGTTGTGCTTTTGAGCATCGAGTTGCCGATCTGTTTGATCGTGGATTATAGCCTGCATGTGCCGCTTCTGAGACAGTTGAGACTGATGAGATACTTGAGTTCGGTGGGGTCGCTCCCCTCGAGCTACGCCCCAGGTGCGTGTTGTTGATGCGACTAGTTGATACACTAGAGTTCGCTTTGAGATTGAGATAGTCCGATTGGACACCCTAGTTGATACACTAGGGGCCCTAGTTGATACACTAGGGGGCGCAGGCTTGACTGTACCCGATGTGGCAGTCATTGAGATTGGGTGATATGAGCGGGTGGTTACATATTATGTTCTTTGATGGGTTTCTTTCCTTTGAGCATTGTTACTGAGTCATTTTAGCAGTAGCGAGGGTATGCATAGCATGTCTTTAGTACAGTTTCCTTGGGCTTGATGATTATGACATATTAGCTGTAGTTTCATTCAGCTTTCCTATTTATCTATTTGCATATCTATTTGTTTGCCTCCAGTAGACTTAGTGGGCATACCGTGGATATTGGTGACGGTACCCACTGAGATCTACCTTCTGCAGTAGATCTCACACCCGCTGCGGTGACAGGTTTCCTGAGGCTGCTCTTCCGGCTTAGCTCGCGCGGTGACAGCTGATCGAGGTGAGGACATGGCCGAGTAGTTTCTTACCAGCATTGAGAGTCAGAGGTAGATGTACCCTGTATATGGTTTGATTACACTTTTGTACTGGACATTCTGAGAGATCTGTGAGATAGTTTTATTTTCTTAGCTGAGAGACTGTGTATTGAAATTCTTTTTATTTATTTCAGATGTTCAGTTTGATTTCAGTAGCTATTAGTTTCTTTTTCAGCTCTGATACATGTTTAGCTATAGATCCTTTGCAGGGTAGACGCTTCGTCTATACGGCAGTTTCCGCACAGATGGCGGATCTGTTGGCGAGCCCGGGTCGCAGTTTCGACCCCGGGGCGTGACAGATTAGGGTGGTATCAGAGCCTAGGTGTTTAGGTCGTTGAGGACTTAGTGACCCTAGGCTATTGGTTGGACAGTAGGACTGTCGTGAGAGATGTGACTTTAGCGAGAGTCTTGATTGAGACTGTATCTCCCCCAGAGGATTGGGGCGAGTAATTTTACATGTTATTTCTCTAAAGATGATTATGTTGGCTACAGACAACATAATGCTTTAGTATAGGTAACATGTTCTAGATTTTCGCTTGATTGGGTCGAGAGAGTTTTTGGTCCTAATGTTTGTTCTGTTGCAGTTGTCTTGAATGCCTCCGAGATGCCAGGTAGCGGCGAGGGCATGTTTGACCTTGGACGAGGAGCCTGAACAGTGGGAGGCTGATTGGACAGAGCAGAGGGAGGTCTGAGAGTTACGAGCCCAGGTAGCCCAGATGTTTGAGACGATGCGGCGCCAGGAAGAGAACATGGAGTGCGTGATGCACATGCTGGAGTAGAGAGCATCTTCTAAGGTATCGCCATTGGTATCTCCAGCCGCGACATCATCGATTTCGACCCAGATCGCACTGTGGATAGTGTAGGAGCAGCGAGAGTTGCTGACCGGTCGTTGTACTTCATCCAATTCCATCCCCTGCAGATTTCGGGACCGAGTTTGGAGTCTTGGGAGACCGAGAACTGGGTTGCTGCTATGGAAGAGTTATTTGAAGACTTATTCCTCCAGGAGAAGCATCAGGTGCTTTTGGTTGCGCACTTTTGGATAAGGACGCTGAGAGTGGGTGGCGTTTTTCGTCCCATTGGATCACCGAGAGCGTAGTTGATGACCGGAGCGAGTTTCTGCGATTGTAGAGCAGTGTACCCCATGTTGCCCTGGATGAGTTCCAGGAGGTTGATCTGTTTGAGAGGGGACTTCATCGAGATGTCTATCACCTGGGGCATTCTCGGCGAGCACCGACTTTAGATGCAGCGATTGTGCATACCCGATGGATTGACCGAGGTCAATGATCACGTCCAAGAGGGACGAGAGCGAGGGACCAGCTCCAGAGAGTAAGACGTCCAGTATCGCCTGATTTTGGGACAGTAGATTGGATCGAGGTTGCCATGATTCCAGCCACAGGATCACGGGTCTCAGGGGAGATAGAGACCAGGAGGTTCTCGATGGTGGAGGCACCAGTAGTAGTGTCAGGATGAGAGTGTCTTTTGCGGTGGGCCGCATTTTTCGCCATAGTGTAACCTCAGGCAGGGGCGATGGTTTTCTTATGGATAGTGTGAGGACCCGAATCCCCACTTAAGGTTTATTGATGGATTAGTAGCTTCTGGAAGTGTTTGTGCGCGTGTCGGGCCCAAGAAATAGATTTCTAGTGTAAATGGAGCACGATTGCTTATCAGGAGACCCATATTGGGTGAGGGAGGTTTTTTGCGCGCTTATTGGAACCAAGGAAGTGACCCGGCATGAAAAATTGATCAAGTTTACTTTTTCGGAAATTTTCGACAAATTTTAGAAGTGGAATTTGGCCAAACGGACTTCGGATTTGGATTCAGCGCGCGAAAACGATCAAAATGGACTATTTACTTGTATTTTTCGAAGCCCGGACGCGAAAACACGGATTTCGAGGTGTAGGTTTACTGTTCCGGCGACCGGAGAGGCGCCGGCGGCGGCGGTGTCACGCCCCGATGTCGAAACTGCGACCCGGGCTCGCCAACAGATCCGCCGCCCATACGGAAACCCCGTATAGACGAAGCGACTAACCTGCAAAAAGAATCAACTACAGTATACAGATATCAGAGCTGAAAGTAAACTACTAAAAACTGAAATCCAATCACTGTACAACTGAAAATAATACAATATCCATCTCCCCAAATACGATCGTGTAAAAAGTCCTCTGATACAAAACACCCAAAAGGGAGATATCTCCAATAAATACATCAGTGTACAAGCTCTCAATACAGAAATATCCTCACAACAAGAGTCTCTCAAACTGTAAAATAAAATACAACTCTATACCTCACAACAAAGGTCTCTCAACATAGGAAAAAGAAGTAAACTAATCTACTGAAGCTCTCCTCTGAAGGGGGTACCGCTACACTCCAACGACCGGTAGGGAACTAGCTCGCGACTCCCTCGAAACCGGTCAGAAGGATCAGCAACTGAAGCACAGGAACAGGAGTGGAAGCCCCTGGGGAAAAAGACACCACGACGGGTGTGAGAACTACTTCCCACAATAGTTCTCAGTGGGTGCCGTCAACAAGCCCAACGGTCTGCCCACTAAGTCTACTAGAGGCATAAAGTAACAAGGTAATACGGAAAGAAAAGAGCTGGAAAGGATAACTCTACAGCTACTATGCCTCTAGCTACAATGCTCAATGGGAAAGAGAACACAGAAGATGGTATGCATCCACTCACTGCTAACCATATGTCATAAGTACTATGCTCAAGGAAAACTCTACTATGACACACGCTATGCCATCACTCTCTCAATGTCACCCAATCTCAATGACTGTCCCACTTTGGACCAGTCAAACAAACCTGCGCTCATCTACTGCCGCACATCCCAGAGGAACGGACTTACGTAGGGTGTCCCACACGGACTATCTCAATCTCAAGCGAACTCTAGTGTATCAACTAGTCGCATCATCGCAGCCTCGTCAGGCTCGGTATCATCATCGCACCCGGGGCGTAGCTCGAGGGGAGTGACCCCAACGAACTCAAGTATCTCAAGTATCTCATAACTGGCAAAAAGGCCAGGCTCAGCAGGCTATAATCCACGATCAAACAGATAGGTATCTTAAAGCTCGAAACACAACTCAGTCGGAAAAGAACCTCGACTCAAATATGAAAAGCCCAAACACTCTCACGGCTATGTCGGAGAACCCTCAACGACTCAACTCACAACACTAACTCACTAAAAGAAAGTACCACACAGCTGGGACCGCCGTCACTCCAAACGGCTCCCACACCAGAACACCAACCACATCGATAACTCAGGAAGGGCCGACATCATAAGGGTTTGGAAAAATCCGATAGGTCGGTGCTAAGAACCCTATCAAACAAGAACAGGTTCCAGGCTCCGCCTATCGAAGTTCCCGGCCCCCTTACAGTTCGGGAACACGACAACCTCGGTACAACACGCAGAAGATACCAACTAGGGCCCGAAAGTTCCGGGAGGCCTCCACCTACAACCCTATTAAACAAGAACAGGTTCCAGGCTCGGCCCCCGTGGCTTTCGTCCCGACAAAGGAATGGTCCCTAGAACCCAGACCACTCGAATCCTTACGAGTGGAAAAATTTACAGGAAAAGGGGTGACATTTGTTACTGAAAACCATTTTCACTCGACCCACGCGGGTGAGGGCTAAAAGTAGTTCCCTTTTTGAAAAAAAACCATCTTGATTTGAGGAGAAACCCATTTTAATGATTTTAGTTCTTTTTAGGAAAAACTGTTAGAAAATAAGTGTTTACCCAAACCCCGAAGGACTGATGCCTTTGTCCAATCAAACAAGAACAGACTTCAGCGGCCCTTCGATGCCTGGACGGAAAAATCGATAGACTAAAATCATGTGTATGTCAAAAGGTTCTGGGTTCTAGGTCCAACTAACACGAGCACACAACTGCCACTAACACAGTGGCGATAGAAGACCTCCCGGGACTACCGTTTATACAAACGGCTCCCGGAACAGAAAAGCGGCCCACTATATCTACCAGACTCCACTCTGCTCCCAAGCACGAGTGCAAATGCATCCCACACTAAAAAGAAGTCCCGACCTCTCGGCCCACTACCCGGGCGAGAATAACACTATGTCCAGGAATAGGAAAACAGTGTGGGTGTCTAAACATAAATAACCCTAGCCCAAGTGAGGGTTTTCTACTGGTCTGGTTACACATGCAACATATGACGGGGGTGCTAGGTCAAGTTCTAAGATAACTATATTAACAGATGATAAAAGGAATAATAATTTCTACAATCTAGCATGCTACATAAGAAAATAAACTATCATGCATAGTCCTACATCAGTAGAATTACTGTACAGTCCATAAAGCTTGGAGATAAGGCCACCCACCTCGATTTGCCACCAATTGCTCGTAGACACTTGCAATTGGCCTCCATGCGATCCGCAAGCAAAACGAAGCACGTCGCCGGAGTCTGCACGCAAAATGGAGCACGCCGCCGGAGTTCGCACGCAAAACGGAGCACGCCGCCGGAGTCCGCAAGCAAAACGGAGCACGCCGCCGGAGTCCGCACGCAAAACGGAGCACGATGCCAGAATTCGCATGCAAAACGGAGTCCGCACGCAAAACGGTGCATGGTGCCAGAATCCGCACGCAAAACGGTGCGCGGTGCCGGAGTCCGCACGCAAAACAAAGCACGCCGCCGGAGTTCGCACACAAAACGAGCACGATGCCAGAATCCGCACACAAAATAGAGTCTGCACGCAAAACGGTGCACGGTGCCGGAGTCCGCACGCAAAACGAAGCACGCCGTCGGGGACCGCACGCAAAACGGTGCAGTAAAAACACGGTCCCTAACATAGATAAGAGCTAGGGGTTAAACTCAAAGTCCAAAAGAACGCCCCAAACTGTGCCAAAAATACTGTAAAAAAAACAAAGTGCGGGACGCGCCGCCGACGAGGCCCACGACGCGCCGCCGCACCACCCAAAATTCCCTCCCTCACACCCTCTCGCTCTCGGTTGGAGAAGAAAGGAAAAGAAGAGGAGAAAAAAATGGTGTGCGGGGGAGAAAGAAGAAGAAGAAGAGAAGGAAGAGAAGAGGGGTGGTCCACGGTCCAGGGTTCACGGTGCACCCACCAATAGGAATCGCCATAAGGCGGTCCACGGCACATGGGCGCGCGCGCCCGGTCCACGCGCGCGCCCACAGCGCCACGCGGCGCGCGGCAACGCGCCCGCCACACAGGCGCGTTACACCGCACCGCGCAGGCGCGGGACACCGCGCGCGCCACACGGGCGCGCGCCCCCGAGCCCGCGCGGGCGCCAACGGGGGCCCGCCACGTGGCGGCCGCAGCGCGACTCGCGCCGAAGGCGCGCTTCCCCAGTGCGCCTGCCGCGCCCACGCCGCGTCCGTACGCGCGCGCCTCGATCCACGCGCCGCGATCCTCGGGATCCGTGCCGACCTCGGGATCCGTGCCGCCTCGCCACGCCTCGAAAAACGCGCACTTCAATCGGGCTCCAAATCAAACAAGTAAATAGTCCATTCTGAACGATTTCGCGCGCTGAATCCAAAAACGATATCCGTTTCTCCAAATTCTCATCCGAAAATTTGCCGAATGCCCCCGGAAAGCCCACTTGATCCGATTTTCGCGCCGGGTCCATTTCTGAAGTCCGATTTGCCAAATTCTAACTCTAAAAATTTCCGAAGGCATCCGGAGAGGTGATCTTTTATCCAAACTTCACCCGGTGTCCAAATTTGACATCCGCGTCGCACGAAATCACTTCAAAACACTCGACGGATCCTCCAATTCCCACGTGATCCCTTTTTAAGCCCGAAGTCCAACACTTGTGTCCAAATTGCGCACAAACACCACCGACACACCACGCAGGCCTCCAGTGATGCAAACTTAATCCCAAATTGCACCACAAATCAATTTCTCGGGCCCGACACGCGCACAAACACTCCCAAAGGCCACCAAAAGTGTCACGCCCCGGGGGTTTTTAGGTAAAGGTAAGCGGAAAAGCGTATGTATTTTTTTTTTCTTTAATTAAGTACCGACCTTGCCCCGGTGCGTGTCAGACCGCCACATATACAAATTCACTCTTCAAGCGGACAGAGTCTCCTTTGTATATGCACGGCGTCATACTTACAACAACAACAATAACAACATTCAATATACCATCTTTAACCACACGGTCACAGTCAACCAGTACGAGAGTGTAAAAATGTTCAATCACGTAAAAAAAGGAACCTACAAGTTGCAAACGGTGTCCACTCGACACCCATTCCTTTAAAACATCTACACATTCACAGTAAGGCGGCTACATCATTTTGAAAGGATAAATCCATAGGTTTTCAAAGCAGTGCCCACACGACACTTGGTTTTGGAAAATATTTTCGAAACCCTTTTTGTTCAGTGCAAAACATGCCGCATATGAGTCATTAAAAATCATTATACATATCACATCACACAAACGGTCTCTCAATCCAGCATCCACAACATTCCACTATCAAGCAATCGAGAACTTAAACTTAGATAAAAGGGAGATGAGATAACCCAAGTAAGAACAACGAAATAAACCTTACACCGCTAATGATCTTTAATCGCCGCCTCACCGTCGTCCCGACTACTACACCTAGTCACACCTGTCACGGAGTGGGTAAAGTCAGTGACTAGAAAAGATACAAGATGCAATAAGGGCAAAAATAATTCAAACCGCAATATTCGAAGCAACCCCCCTTTTGACTCGGAGTACGGTCGACGCCATTGATGACTTACCCTGAATCAAATAAAACCGGGCACCTTTCCCGACCACCACACCGGGCACCTACCCCGGTGTCCCCTGCCGAGCCCCTGCCTCGGCCGCCGAGCACCCGCCCCGGCTTCACCGCTCACACCCCCCACCCGCGGGGGCCCCCATTCCTAACGTCACCATCACGTGGGGTACACGGGTCACCATTACCACTTTTTCGGAAAAGCACACCCTCGCGGTGGCCAAACCGCCGGTGTGCGTGTAGCAACAAGAGCCAAAACGATTGGATAAATTTACGAACAATATTTATAAGTACATGGGGTTAGTATCATAATCCACAATTATTTAAGCTCCATTCATGCCCGAACATGCAAATTGTATAACTTACACCTTTTTCCACACACCCTGGAAATTACACCCACCTGGAATGAAGACAACCGACCGCGCCCGCGACCCTCCTAAGCAAATCAGGACTCCTCGCGGCCTACTGAACATCCAAGAGCACAAATCAACACCTTACCTTAATCAGGTAAAATTGGCGGTCCCAACCACCGTAACCATAAACCCACAAAAACCGAAACCACTGTGCCTAGGGGACCGCAACGTCAATCAAAAACTCAACCAGTCAAAACCGTCAAGTAAAATCGAAAACTCAGATCAAACCGGTAGCCTCAAAGGCTAGCAACAACCGGACCGCGACTATTTCGTCGCGAACTCCGTCGGAACCCAAAACCGCTAACGGAAAACCAACGAAACCTAATTCTCAACTGGTAGCCGACTCGGGACGTTAATGATTAAACCAGGAAGATCCCGACGGCGAAAACGATGAGAAAAGAGACCCGACGGCGCGCCCCCGACGACTTCGTCGAGGCGCGGAGCGTCGGCGAAATTAGCACCCGACATAATAAAACAGTGACCAAAAAGATTCTAGGTGGCCGTGCCAAGAAAACCACGGAAATAACGATCCCAACGGCGAAAACGGCGCTCAAAACGGTGGAAAAACGGGCCAAAACGGAGCTACCGAACTTTGGGCTGTCGGGTGGTGCACAGGGGCAAGCGTGGACCGGGCTTACGGCGTCGGCGGCCGTGGGGCATGCGCCGGGTGCACGCAGGAAGCGTGCACCGCGCGGTTTGGGCCGGGCCGGTGCACGCTCAAAGCGTACACCGGGTTCACGCTTTCGGGTGCGGAGGCGTACGCCGGGTGCACGCCTAGAGCGTGCACCGCGCAGGCCGGTGCACGGTTTCGTGCACCGGGTCCGTGGCTTCCGCGCAGCGGCCGTGCACCGGGTGCACTCCCCGGGCCGTGGACCGCCCTGTACGGAAAGGCACAGTAAACCCTAATTTCGCGTTTTTTTTCTCCGTTTTCGCTCCCGTTTCGCGATTTCTTCTCCGTTTTCGCTCCCGTGCGACTCCGGCGAAGACCCCGCGACCATGGTAACGGCGGCGGCGGCCTCCCATTTAAAAACGGCGGCGGCGGCCTCCCGTTAACCCACTAAGTTCCAACGAAACACCCCCAAAAATTCCCGAATAAATACACGATAATTCTAATAACTAAACCAACGATCGACGAACAACCAAAATATCGATCGGAAACCCAAACAAACCTCCGATTAAATCCGATAAAAATTATCAATCAAGAACGAGAATAAAACGTTGATCAAAAGCCAACAAAAAATCCGTGATCGGCGTACCGACTACAACGACCTTACAAGAACACGAAAAAATCCCCGATTAATTTAACAAAATGAATTAGCGGTCGCTAATCTCGATCAAAGAACCGATCTTGCCCCTTCGCGGCGTTGGGGATCCGGATCCGCTCCCCGTAGATGATGGCGTCTCGTTCTCCGGTCTCCGGCAAGTCGATCGGGGCGATCGGGTTCCCCCGCTTTCTCCTTCTTTCCTTCTTTTCTCCTCCGGTTAGGGTTTTCTTTTCTTTTCTCTCGTACGGCTAGGGTTTCGTAAATTCACCTTTTGACTCCTCTTTACGAGAGGAAAGATATTTATCTAACCCACTTATTTTATTTATTTATTTATTTATCTAATTATTATTTCGTACGTAGATTTTATTTAAAAAATCCAATTTTCCCTTTTTCCGTCACCGGATAATTAATTAATTATTCTCTACGAGATAACCCACCTTATCACCTTCGGGTGCAAGATATTTTGCACGGATTTCGATGCACGATTAGTCACCGCGTCACTAACAATTCCGTTCCGGGAGATCCCGACATCGGATTTCCGATCCGATCGCACCGCCGTTCATCGTTTTTCGAGCTCTATCACCGAAAAATACCCGCACCGCATGTTAGTCAATTCTAAAGAGCCCGATATTTTATTTCCCCTAACTTACACTTTATTAGCAGGAGGGTAAAATATTACCCGAAAAGTCGTGTCATTACACCACTCACACTTTATAAAAAGTTTCGTCCTCGAAACTTAAACTCAGCCCTCGCTAAACCATTCTGGAAAATCCTCCTTTATTTTTTTTGTCTTAAGTCCCCGAGTCGCCTCGCGCTCCTCAAGGTTACCCCATCGCACCTTTACGTAAGGGATTGTCCGGTTGCGGAGTTTCTTTTCCTCCCATGCCAGCCTCCGCATCGAGGTTTGGCAGTAACACCAACCGATATGCCACCGGGACTACGCGCCCCAAATCCCAAATGTCAGATCGTCGATGCCAATCAACAATCCCAAAAGCTCGAACTATTGGGAATACGCAACCCATTTACTTATGGCATTCTATCACACCGCCACAGATCCTGACCTGACTCAACCCCCCCCCCACCTGGACATTGGGTCTATTGTTGGGCCTTTTGCCGTTAGGTCTATAGACTTTCGCTGGATTGGGTCATATGGTTGTTGTGTCCTGACGTTTGTTATTGTGCAGCGGATTGCAATACCCCTGAGACGTCGTGTTGTGAAGAGGACACACCCCGCACCTGATGAATACCCGAGCAGCGGGAGGCAGAGCTATCAGAGCAGAGCGAGACCCAGGAGTTTGTGTGTTGAGATAGTTTCCCACTTTAACCGAGAAGGGCCGAATCCCTGAACGGTAAAGGATCGAGAACTTCGATAGGCTGAGCCTAGAGTCTGTTCTTGTTTGATTGGGGTTCTAGGCACCGGTCTATCGGGATTTTCGGATCTTTGCCGCGTCAGTCGGTTCTTCTTGCCTATGAGTGGGGTGTTGTTGTGGGAGCCGTTTGGAGTGACGGCGGTCCCAGCTGTGTGGATACTTGCCCCTGGCTGAGTTACCAGGAGGGCGTTTTTCCCTGGCTGAGTTACCAGGAGGGCGTTTTTCCCTGGCTGAGTTACCAGGAGGGCGTTTTTTCCCTGGCTGAGTTACCAGGAGGGCATTTTCCCTGGCTGTGTTACCAGGAGGGCATTTTCCCTGGCTGTGTTACCAGGAGGGCATTTTCCCTGGCTGAGTTACCAGGAGGGCATTTTTCCTGGCTGAGTTACCAGGAGGGCATTTTTCCCTGGCTGTGTTACCAGGATGGCATTTTCCCTGGCTGAGTTACCAGGAGGGCATTTTTCTCTTGCTGAGTTACCAGGAGGGCATTTTCCCTGGCTGTGTTACCAGGAGGGCATTTTCCCTGGCTGAGTTACCAGGAGGGCATTTCCCTGGCTGTGTTACCAGGAGGGCATTTTTCTCTGGCTGTGTTACCAGGAGGGCATTTTCCCTGGCTGAGTTACCAGAAGGGCATTTTCCCTGGCTGTGTTACCAGGAGGGCATTTTCCCTGGCTGAGTTACCAGGAGGGCATTTTCCCTGGCTGTGTTATCAGGAGGGCATTTTCCCTGGCTGTGTTACCAGGAGGGCATTTTTCCCTGGCTGAGTTACCAGGAGGGCGTTTTTCCCTGGCTGAGTTACCAGGAGGGCGTTTTTCCCTGGCTGAGTTACCAGGAGGGCATTTTTTCCTGGCTGTGTTACCAGGAGGGCGTTTTCCCTGGCTGAGTTACCAGGAGGGCATTTTTTCCTGGCTGAGTTACCAGGAGGGCATTTTCCCTTGCTGAGTTACCAGGAGAGCATTTTCCCTGACTGAGTTACCAGGATGGCGTTTTTTCCCTGGCTGAGTTACCAGGAGGGTGTTGCCCCTGGCCGAGTTACCAGGTGGGCACATGCCCTGGCCGAGTTACCAGGTGGGCACATGCCCTGGCCGAGTTACCAGGTGGGCACATGCCCTGGCCGAGTTACCAGGCGGTTGCTTTAGTGGGATTGAGATAGTCTGACAGGACGCCGAGATTTGGTGGCATCGAGTTCGTCCTGTTGGACTACCAAGAGCGCAGTTGTTGACTTGGAACCAGTTTCGTGCTTTGCTGCTCAGGGCCTTCTTTCCTGACAGTGTAAGCAGAAACTAGATGGGGATCTTAGACTCCTGTAGCAGGGGAGTCGACCTCTTCTGGAGTATGTTCGCGAGTTTTGCGATTGTTGAGCGGTGTACCCCATGTCTCCTGGATGAGGCCAGGAGGTTGAGCTAGTTGAGAAAGGACTGCAGTGGAATATCTATCACTTGGTGTACTCTCGGCGGGTGCCGACGTTAGATGCAGCGATTGAGCATGCTTAGCGGGCTTTTAGTTTTCGCTGTTCTTCTCGTCACCACCATGTTGTGATCGTGGTGCACGTGTGTTAGCAGGACCTTGAACCCAGAACCTTTTTGGACGAACACATGATTTTAGTCAGCCAATGTTTTCTTCCAAGCCTCGCAGGGTCGCCTGAATCTGTTCTTGTTTGATAGGACGAGGGCATTAGCTCTTCGAGGTTTGGACATAAAACTTGTTTTCAAATGGTTTTCCTAAAAAGATTAAAAAACATTAAAAAGATGGATTTCTCTCAGATCAAATGGTCTTCTGTAATAAACGTCACTGTTTCTTATAAACTTATCCACCCGAGATGATTCGAGTGGTCTGGGTTCTAAGGGTTGATTTCCTTCTTGGGCCGAAAACAACGAGAGGCTACGCCTATAGCCTGTTCTTGTTCGATCGGGGCCGTAGGTATTAGTCTCCCGAGGTTTTCGGACCCTTCACGGATCTGGCTGTGGAGCATCTCCAGCCGTGAGTTGTGAGTTGAGTCGTTGAGGGTTCTCCGACATAGCTGTGAGAGTGCTAGGGCATTTGCATTGTTGTTTGGGCTAGAGATATGACCCTTAGCTTGTGCTCGTGAGGTTCAGATACCTGATCACGTGTTGCACATAGATGAGTGTTGTTGGTCCTGCCCAGTGCAGTTGGGGCCCTAGTTTTTTCCTATTGATCTTTTGGCCCTTCCTCAGCTTCGGGATTTTCGAGGTAGTGTTGGGTATAGGACTGTGAGGATCTGAGGCCTTGATGCTTGATTGATGCCACGCCGTTGGTGCACGGCAGTGATGCAACGCCGTTGGTGCATGGCAGTGATGCCACGTTGTAGGTACACAACGGTGAGAGTTTTGTGGATGTTTCGGACTTTGACCGCGAGTTTGGGCATCAGCTTTATGATCGCCTTGTGAGCCAGTTTTCAGTCCCGTTCACCGACGGTTTGGTCCCCGTCAGGGTGTTCTTTATTAGTTGAGGGATCGACTTCGACCCGTGGGTCCGTTGGGGTTATGATAGCATGATGAGCGACCAACTTTGGCACGAGACTGTGTCTCTTGAGGATCCCTTTTGAGGGTAGCCTGCAGTTGTGTAGTCCACTCGAGTGGTTTCGGATCGAGAAGTAACTGAGTGAAGACCCCAACTTATTGGATTCCTTTCCTTATTGGATGAATGTGCGGGTATGCTTCGGGTCGCCTTGTTGAGGTTGGCACCATGATGTGGTTTGGTGCGTGTTGAATTAGTGGTTATTTCCCTTTTCCCTAGCCTTTGATTGGAGCCCCTTGGGTATTTCACATCTCAGCTCAGGAGTGATGTGTTTTTCCTCGCCCGTGATTTACTTGCCCCTTTGAGATCTGTGATTTTTGGAGTACGAGGGACGCCGTTGCAATTTCTGGCTCGAGAGATGAGAGAATTGCACATCGGGCCATACCGTACTTGTTGTTGTTGTTGTTGTTGCGGAGTAATCACGGGGAGTGAGTGATGTTTCGGGAGCTAGAGGCGTATTGATGGAACCTACCCGCGGTAATTGTGACTCCTGATGGACTTGATCTAGTTTCGAGGACGAAACTTTCTTTTAGTGGGGGAGGTGTGAGGTCCCGGAATCCCCCGCGTAGGGTTTGCCGGTTGTTGGGCAGCTTTTAGTGGCCGTTGGGAGTGTTTGTGCGCTTGTCGGGCCCGAGAAATAGATTTGTGGTGCAATTTGGGATTTTGCTTGCATCACTGGAGGCCTGCGTGGTGCGTCGTGATGGTTGCGCGTAATTTGGACACAAGTGTTGGACTTCGGGCTTAAAAGGAGACCCCGTGGGAATTTGGATGACCCGTCGGGTGTTTAGAGGTGGTTTCGCGCGATTTCGATGTCAAAATTGGACTCCGGGCGAAGTTTGGATAAAAGATTACCTCTCCGGTTGCCTTCGGGAAATTTTAGAGTTGGATTTGGGCAAATCGGACTTCAGAATTGGACCTGGCGCGGAAATCGGATCAAGTTGGCTATCCGGGGGCATTCGGCAAATTTTCGGATGAGAATTTTGAGAAATGGACATCGTTTTTGGATTCAGCGCGCGAAATCGTTGAGAATGGACTATTTACTTGCTTGGTTTGGAGCCCGGATGAGTTGCGCGTTTTTTGAGGCATCGCGGCACGCATCCCGAGGCGAGGTGACGGCACGGATCCCGAGGTGGCTCTAGGCGCGCGGCGCGGGGTTCGATGCGCGCAGCTGGCGCGCGTTGGGAACGCGCGCCTGCGTGGGTCAGCGCAGGGGCCGCCACGTGGCGGCCCCCCGTTGGCGCCCGCGCGGGAGCAGGTGGGCGCGCCCGTGTGGCGCGCCCGTGTCCCGCGCCTGCGCGGGCGCGGTGTCACGCGCCCGTGTGGCGCGCGGACTGCGCGCCCGCGTGGCGCGCAGGGGCGCGGCCACGTGGCGCCCCGAGCGTGCGGCTGTGCCTGGTGCACCGCTTTTGTGCCGTGGACCGGCGGTTGGTGGAGCCTCATTGGTCGGTGCACCGTGGACCGGTGCACTGTGGACCACCCCTTTCTCCCCTTCTCTTTTTCTTCTTCTTCTTTCTCCCCCGCACGCGTTTCCTCCTCTTCTTCTCCTTTCTTCTTCAACCGAGCGAGAGGGAGAGTGAGGGAGGAGATGGTGGGAGGTGCGGCGGCGCGTCGTGGACCTCGTTGAGCGTGCGCGGGGTTCCGGTGGGAGCGTTTCGGCGGCGGCGGCGCAGTCGGGTAGGTCCCGTGTGTTAATTTTACGGTATTTTTGGCACAGTTTGGGGCGTTCTTTTGGACAGTAATTAACCCCTTGTTCTTATCTGTGTTAGGGACAGTATTTTTACTGCTCCGTTTTGCGTGCGGACCCCGGCGGCATGCACCGTTTTGCGTGCGGACTCCGTTTTGCGCGCGGGTTTCGGCACTGTGCTCCGTTTTGCGTGCGGACCCCCGGCGGCGTGCACCGTTTTGCGTGCGGACTCCGTTTTGCGCGCGGGTTCCGGCACCGTGCTCCGTTTTGCGTGCGGATCCTGGCGGCGTGCACCGTTTTGCGTGCGGACTCTGTTTTGCGCGCGGGTTCCGGCACCGTGCTCCGTTTTGCGTGCGGACCCCGGCGGCGTGCACCGTTTTGCGTGCGGACTCTGTTTTGCGTGCGGGTTCCGGTATCGTGCTCCGTTTTGCGTGCGGACCTCGGCGGCGTGCACCGTTTTGCGTGAGGACTCTGTTTTGCGTGCGGGTTTCGGCACCGTGCTCCGTTTTGCGTGCGGACTCCGGCGGCGTGCATCGTTTTGCGTGCGGATCGCGTGGAGGCCAATTGCAAGTGTCTACGAGCAATTGGTGGCTTATCGAGGTGGGTGGCCTTATCTCCAAGTTTTATGGACTGTACAGTAATTCTACTGATGTAGGACTTTGCATGATAGTTTATTTTCGGGTATAGTATGCTATATTGTAGGAATTGTTATTCCTTTTATCATATGCTAATATAGTTATATTGGAACTTGACCTAGCACCCCCGTCATATGTTGCATGTGTAACCAGACCAGTAGAAAACCCTCACTTGGGCTAGGGTTATTTATGTTTAGACATCCACACTGTTTTTCTATTCCTGGACATAGTGTTATCCTCGCACGGGTAGTGGGCCGAGAGGTCGGGACTTTCTTGTAGTGTGGGATGCTTTTGCACTCGTGCTTGGGAGCAGAGTGGAGTCTGGCAGTTGTAGTGGGTTGCTTATCTGTGCCCGGAGCCGTTTGGGTAAACGGTAGTCCCGGGAGGTCTTGTATTCCTGTTGTGCTGTCGTGGGAGGGAGCCGTTGGGTAGACGGTAGTCCCGGGCCGTCGAGTATCTTCCGGTCCGTGTTGTTGGGAACCGTTGGGGTTGACGGTGGTCCCAGGTCGTTGAGTGTTGTCCGACCGGTATTGTTAGCCTGAGTTGTGGGTCGTTCCTGGCTGTGGAGTACCTCCAGCCAGTGTGCTTGTGCTGCGAGCTGTTGGAGAGGCTAGTGTCTCGTGTTTCGTGTTAGCCGATCAGCTGAGTCGTCGAGAGTGCTCCGACTGTTGTGCGAGATATTTGGGGATCTTGAGTCCTACCGTTCTGAGAGTGAGCGTGGTTTTGTCTATAGCCTGCTTATGCCAATGTTTGATACTCTATGCCGCGCCGTTTTCCTCAGTTGGAGTCGCGCCCCTGAGATGCCGCTGTGGATACGATGGTTGGCCTGTTGAGGCAGTTTTCCGCAGTGGAGGCAACGATGGGCTGTTGAGGCAGTTTTGCGCGAGGGATGAGTTAGTCGGACAGGACGCCCCACGTAAATCCCGTCCTCATGTGGATGTGTGGTAGTGGGCAGGTGCGTTCCTAGTCGACAGGCGCAGGCTTGACTGGACCCTTTGAGGCAGTCAGTTCGATTGGGTCGATTGAGCACCTTGGGTGCGAGTGGTCTCATTTACTTTCCTCTGTTCCACTTTTTGAGTATCTAGATAGAGGCATGGTAGCTGTAGAGTAGTTCCAGCTTTTCTTGTTCAGATTTCATTGCACTGTTATCTTTTACCTCTAGTAGACTTAGTGGGCAGACCGTTGGGCTTGTTGACGGCACCCACTGAGAACTACTGTGGGAAGTAGTTCTCACACCCGTCGTGGTGTCTTTTCCCCAGGGACTTCTTCTTCTGTTCCTGTGCTCCTGTTGCTGATCCTTCTGACCGAGGCGAGGGAGTCGCGAGCTAGTTCCCTACCCGTCGTTGGAGTGTAGCGGTACCCCCTTCAGCGGAGAGCTTCAGTAGACTAGTTTACTACTTTTACCTCTGTTGAGAGAACTTTGTTGTGAGGTATAGAGTTGTATTTTATTTTACAGTTTGAGAGACTGTTGTAGTGAGGATATTTTTGTATCGAGAGTTTGTACACTGATGTATTTATTGGAGATATCTCCCTTTTGAGTTTTGTATCAGAGGACTTTGTATACGATCGTATTTGGGAGATGGATATGGTATTATTTTCAGTTGTACAGGGTTTGGATTTCAGTTTTTAGTAGTTTACTTTTAGCTCTGATATCTGTATACTGTAGTTGATTCTTTTTGCAGGTTAGACGCTTCGTCTGTACGGCAGTTTCCGTACAGATGGCGGATCTGTTAGCGAGCCCGGGTCGCAGTTTCGACCCCGGGGCGTGACAGACGCGGCCACCCCCACGTCGCCGCACGCCTTGCGGTCGCGCGGGCACCGGCCCCGCGTGGCGCATGCCGCGGCCGCGCGGGCACCGGCCCAGCGCGGCACTTGCCGCGGCCGCAAGGGCACCGGCCCCGCGCGGCGCATGCCACGGCCGCGCGGCGCTTGCCACGGCCGCACGGGCGCCTTCCCCGCGCGGCTGCTTGCCTCGGCCGCGCGGCTGCATGCCGCGGCCGCGCGGGCGCCTGCCCCGCGCGGCTGCATGCCTCAGCCGCGCAGTGCAAACCCCGCGTGGCTGCACGCCGCGGCCGCGCGGGCGCTTGCCCCGCGCGCCTGCATGCCGCGGCCGCGCGGGTGCAAACCCCGTGCGGCTGCACGCCGCGGCCGCGCGGGCGCCAACCCCGCGCAGCGCGGCCATGATGCGGCGGCGGTAGTGCCCTAGGGGCTGTAAGGCGGCGATGATAACCAAAACAACAACGAAACACACCCCGAAATGAACCGAAAGGAACCTCGCTTACCACGATTCGTCGGGGAAGGAGATCCGTTCGCGCTCTCGACTTCGCACGTTCGTGGGGATGATCGGGTCCCTCCGCTTTCTCCTTCTTTCTTCTTTTTTTCTTCCGGTTATGGTTTCGCCTTTTTTTCTCTTTCTTTTCTCTCCGGCTAGGGTTTCTTTCTTTTCGGAGAAGTAAAAAAAATCGTTTGTTTGTATGTACGACAAATCCACATCCGGTATTTTTAAAACTCTAGTGTATTAATTAATTAATAAATCCCTGGAGATAAATCCTTAAAATAAATCCTTCAGGATAATTCTTTAAAGATAATTCTTTAAAGATAATTCCTTATCTCCTCGAAAAGCATGCACAATCACTTACACGGATTTCGATGCACCCCCCCGGCTACCGCGATCCTAACAACCCCTTTCTGTGGGTTCCGTAAGTCGGAATCCGGATCCGGTCGCACCGCCGTTCACCTTTTTTTGAGCTCTATCACAGAAAAATACCTGCTCCTCAAGATTACCAATTTTAAATAAACTTGTTAATTTACTTTCCCTTAAACTTTATTAGCAGGAGGGTAAAATATTACATAAAGCTGTGATATTACACCCAGCGCACGCGCCAGGTCCATGGACCGCGCACCCGTAGCGCAATGTGGACCGAGTTGCGTGAGCCGGCCAATCGCGAGCCGCCACGTGGCTCCGCCCTGGTCCACGGCTCCCCGCGGTGCTCCCATGGACCGCGCGCACATGAGCCAGCCAATCGCGAGCCGCCACGTGGCTCCCCTTGGTCCACAGCTTCCCCCATGCACCAAAAGGCGCAGAAAACTTCCGGGGGTTCATTTTTGGGCATCCGAACTCCGAAAAATACAAGGAAATAGTCGTTTTTCGACGTTTTTCCGCGCTGAATCCAAATCCGGCCTTGGATTAGCCTGAAACCCTTTCTAAACTTCGGTGAAAGAAGCCGAAAGGTAGGCTTGATCCAGAAACCTCATAGAGTCCGTCTAATGCGTCCATTTGACGCGTTGCGGGTCCGACACACCAATAATAGATGTTCCACAACATGGATCATGAGGAAAGCTGCATGGGGATCTGGGCCACTACAAGTAAGCACTACAACTAGTATGCTGATAATTACAACATAGACATAATGAGAAGTTCGATGATTTCGGAGAAAATCCAACCCACCTGGAACGTGTCGATTCGGAATCCGATCGAGCTGAAATTTGGTGTGCACGTTCCTTAGGCTCCTACGGTTCCAACGAACCAAAAAGCTTCCAAAAGCTCCTATCGGATTGAGCACAGCCGCAAACACACTAACTCAGGCGCAGAAATTCCAACAAACAACGCTATAAGCAAACGGTGCACAATTTGTACTCATACTTCCACAAAAAGATTCCAAACTTGATTTCTAAGTTCTCCTCCAACTTAGGAACACTCAAGAAGCAAAGAAAAACTCTCTTCAAGTCCTAAGAGTCAAGTAAAGACTTGATCCTTAAGGTGTTGTCAAAAAAGAATGCTTCAAATTCAGCAAGTTAGTTCAACTTGATGTAGAGGTTAAACCGAACATGATCACAAGCTGAAACCAAAAATAAAGTTACTCACTATTATCTCAAGGATGTAATCAAGCTTTTAACTCATCATAAAAACCCCAAAGTGATCACGAAATAGCTCTCCAAAGCTGTAACATACATAGAGTTCATAAAATTTGCATGTAGTATCTCTATATATTGAGCCACAAAGATAGCAGGTAGATCTCCGGATTTTGTTTTCGCGCCAAGTATACTTCGAAAATACTAGAATGCACTCGAAACTTCGCCGGAACAATCGAAACATATAGCTTTCTAAGTTATTTTTTGCTAGAATTCATCAACTCGTAGAAGTTTATTGTATTACAATACGAAATACATACAATCAAAATAATTATATAATTAATAATTTTATTGAAGTGAGAAGCTTTTTTAAACTACGGGGTGTCTAATAGCCAAAATTAAAAAATGGGCTTTTTTTGAAATTGACCCTATAAAAATTTAAATTTTTGAAAATGGCCCTGCAAAATTTGTATTTGCAAAAATGGCACTCTTCCTGCCAACTGGGCAAGCCACGTCAGCCGGTGCGCCACGTCAACTCGCCATATCAGCTGGTGTGTTTGGAATAACAAGTTAAACACGCAGATACCATCTGCGTGTTCTAAACACGCAGATGGAACCTGCGTGTTTAGAACACGCAGGCTGAGCCTGCGTGTTTAGAACACGCAGGGGGGGAGGGGAGTGGAACTTGTCCTCTTCACTCGGATTTAAGAACACGTGGGCGGACTAATTGCGAGGTCCACGTGTCAGCATCATTAACGTTAAAAGAGGTTAATTTATTTTATTATTATTATTATTATTTTTTTGGTAACACCAACTATTGTAAATCGTGCCATGATAGTTTACTTAGTCACGAAGCAATGTAATGTAATGCTATTTAAAGCGTAACAATATCTAATTAGTCCTGAAAGTTACCATATTTATATTTTTGTATCCTCTAAATTTGTGGCTATAATATTTAGCAAAATTTACAAGAACAAAATGGTCAATTTCGCATCTCATTAGAGAGACTATCCGTACATTTTACCCGCTTATACCAACACGTGTCGTCCCCCCATTCGTCGCGTCTAAATAAATAAAACTCTATTACATCTAAAACGCCAAAAATACCCATCATATTAGTTGCCAAAAATTTACAAAATAAACAAACCAACCACCAAAAAAAAAAAAAAAAAACCACACCTTGAAAATTACAATAACCCCACAGCAGTGTAGTGTTGTTGTTGTTTTTTTTTTTCCCCCTCTAATTTTCGAAATTTAAGCGAAAAAAAAAATGAGAAAAAGAGAATATTAAAATAAACAGAAATTAAAAGGAAAAATAAACTCTCTCTTCAGACACCCACGCCAAAGCCCCCAAAAACCGCGGATTGAGTAACCCCGTCACGTCCGCCCACGTGTTCTTAAATCCGAGTCAAGAGGACAAGTTCCCCCCCCCCCCCCCCCCCCCCCCCCCCCCCCTGCGTGTTCTAAACACGCAGGCTGAGCCTGCGTGTTTAGAACACGCAGGTTCCATCTGCGTGTTTAGAACACGCAGATTGTATTTGCATGTTTAACTTGTTATTCCAAACACACCGGCTGATGTGGCGAGCTGACGTGGCGCACCGGCTGACGTGGCTTGCCCAGTTGGCAGGAAGAAGGTCATTTTTGCAAATACAAATTTTGCAGGATTATTTTTAAAAATTTAAATTTTTATAGGATCAATTTCAAAAAAAATCCTTAAAAAATTTAGATGCTTATCGGTAAAAGTGTCTGAGGTCGGCACGTCTTTTGTACATTTTTCTGTAAAAATAAAATGTTCTTTAATTCCGCTAAATCCGGTCCACTAGCCGACATCAGATCATTCCACAATCCGCCACGTGTCCTTCCACCCACTCCTCTCTCAGATTCCTCCTCAGCCACTTTCTCTCGAGAATTTTTTAAAAATAACCCTCCCAAACTTTGTATTTTGCAAAATAACCCTATGAAAAAAAATTTTGCAAAACTAACCCTCCTTTTGCCACCTCGGCGCCACGCAGGCCTGCCAGCGTGAAGGCGCTGAAGCGGTCAGCGCCTTCACAATATTCCTATGAAGGCGCTGAACCCCTCAGCGCCTTCATGCCTTGTGTTGAAGGCGCTGAAGGGTTCAGCGCCTTCATAGGAATATTGTGAAGGCGCTGACCTCTTCAGCGCCTTCATGATATATGCTGAAGGCGCTGGTTCATTCAGCGCCTTCAGCATATACTATAACCGCGTCGAGGACTTAGTCATTTTTGGTGGAAAAATGGCTAAGTCCTCAGTGTGAGCCAAAATTGGCTTCTCTGTAAAGGCGCTGAGTGGCTCAGCGCCTTTAGTGATTTACACTGAAGGCGCTGAGTCGCTCAGCGCCTTTAGTGATTTACACTAAAGGCGCTGAGCCACTCAGCGCCTCTAGTGCAGAACACTAAAGGCGCTGAATGGCTCAGCGCCTTTAGCTGGGCACACAGCCAACACTTAAGATCACATTAAAAAAATCCCAAAATTGTACAACAAGTTCAAGCTTTGACAAAATACATTCACAAACACCAACAAATAACATTGATCAATCAACCAGCAATCATTTCATTCACAGAATCGAGTTGAGTAACATGAAAGAATAAAATTTACAAAAATTGAACTCAAAAGCTCAATTTTGAGCACGTCCTCGACCTCGACGTCCTCGCCCACGCCCACGTCCACGCCCTCGCCCTCGCCCTCGCCCACGGGGAACAGCAAGGTCGATGATAGGTATATCATCGAGAAGCTCGACTGCTGCCGACTGATCGAGCTCCTCGATGATACCACCCTCATCCTGTGACGCTATATGCTCGATCTCCTGTGGCGATGATGACCTTGGACGACGGCGTGAATATGTCGATGAAAATGATGTCCGTGAGACTGGCGGCGGGAGCGAAGCTGACGTCGAAGGTCCTGTCATCGGTGCCTGAATGGTCGGAGATGGAGATCGTGGCACCTGAAAGAGTGTAAATAGTTTGTTAATATGAATTTGAAATCTTAATTTGAATTCTATGCTAAATCGTACCTGATGACTCGAGGTCGCTCCCTCATTTGAAGGTCGGGCTGCCTCTCTGGCCGTAGGTTCAGATGGTACATGCTGTAGTACCATCTGAATATCGCCGCTCATTTCTCTCAAAGTCCGAACAATAGTATCAGTCGGCGGTGGGTGCTGCCAAATCTGGTCGACAATGGTTTGAACATGTCGTAGTGTGTCGGCCTGCATTATAAATTAGAAATTAAAATTAAATTTATATGAGGAAAGTTGAATATAGTAAATTTATATATATAAATTTTAATACCAGTGATCTCTCGATATGTCCACGAGGGTGGAAAGTCAGCGGAGGACGCTGTACTGGATGAGAAATCCATCGTCGTGTAATGCTCCAGTACCACTCCATGTATATGGATGCCGCTTGCAGTGGGTCATCACCAGCAGCCGGGGCTTGATCAAAAATGTGATCAAGCCTCTCGGACCACCTCTCAATGTGGTCAGCATGAAATGCTATCCAGTCCTCCTCCGCACGCCCACGTACTGTGATGCGTGGGATGGACTCCACATTGACAGGTATATGCTGCAGGAGACCGAACTGCCGCATGACTCGGTCTGGCACGTGCATCTCCACGATATGAAAGCATATCAGGACTGTCCGTGCACGCCAGACCACTGAGCCATGCACACAGAAATCAGGTAATGTCTCTATAACCTGATCTGTGTAGGGCATCCATATAACCTGTTAATCGACAAAATGATTAGTGTTGAATAAAACATCTACATACTTAAAGTATGTAATAAAAGATCTACATACCTGCGCCTCTCGCTGCTGATCCAGCTCGTCTCTGTAGAACTCAATGTCACACGTCTTGACATTGGTTCCGTAACGCAGCCCTCCAGTGTTGCCCCATCTAGATTATAAAAAACATATATTAGTTGCATTTATAATTGAAATACAAAAATCTACTTTATGAAAAAAAATATCTTACCGGCAACCCAGGGGTCGATCGAGCATATCGGGCTGATCTAGGATGCGCGTAGGTCGGCCGATGTGAAGATGGTCCCAAGACCAGATCTGTAAATTGACGCCAACAGGTGAAATGAATTAAACTAATATATATTACCAATATAAAGATAAATCTGAAATCCAAAAATCAGATTTTATACCTGCAATAGGGTAGCAAAACAACAGCATTCGGCCTTCCCGTTCCTCGCGGCATCAGCTAGTGCCCGATATAGATACGCCAGTGTCGCAGCGCCCCACGCATAAGCGCCGCAGATAGCAAAGTCAGCTAAAAGTGGTAGCCACTTTAGATGAACTTTGTATCCGCTGGGGTTTGGCATCAGACTACCGCCGATCTGATATAGCATATAAGCGCGGGCGGTAGCTGCGACTAATCCGGCGGGGGCATCCAGAGGTATATCATGAAAAGTTCGATATAACCAATCAAGTGATACCTCAGGTCTCTTGAGTTCCTCAGGCGCCGCCCCCAATAACTCCATGCACAGAGCAGGCCAATCGTGGAGGGTGGAACCAGAGACCGGTGCACCATGCACACGGAGACCCGAGATGACCGCCACATCCTGGAGTGTGACGGTCATCTCACCGTGGCGCAAATGGAAGGTCTGGGTCTCCGGTCTCCACCTCTCGGCAAGAGCGCTCAGTAGAGCTTGATCCAGTACCAACCGTCGCAGTCGGGATAACCCGTAGAATCCCGACTGGCGAAGCAGGTCGAGTACCCCTGGATGATCAAGCTCCCACTGGTTCATCTTGCGGCCGTGCTCTGCGAACGGGACGGGATGATAATCCTGTAATGCAAAAAAAATATAGTTAGCTCTTACATATAAAATATAGTCAGCTTATTTATAATATTTGAAAAAATAAAAAATTATATCTCTTACCTCAGTCGTGATAAAGGCTGACCTATGGCGATGCTGGTCCACCAGTACAGACCCATCAACTGGCCCCGCGTCCTCGTGATCTGCCATCTGCAATTAGCAATCTACATATTAGTAACATGATTGATAGAAATAATTAAATATTAAGACAAGATAAATATAATTGTGTAAATCATACGCCGGCGTCCTCGTTGCGCTATTTGTGTATTCTGTGGACAAGTGCTCCTATAATGGCCTGCCTGCTTACAAATGGAGCATTTCCCTCGTCGGCCACCCCCCTCGTCCATTACATTACGAATACGTGTAGATCGTGGACGACCTTTCTTCCTTCGTAAAGGGGGCGGTACAATCGGTGGACCTTGGGGTCGTGGCCAGTGCCGTCTATCAGGAACAGGATGAAATTGTGGTGCGTACGTCGCACGATAGCAGTCTGTACTATACCAGTGTGAAGTAAAATTCTCGTATGGTAATCTCATATGTGATGTACTACAAACTGCTAAGACATGCGAGCAAGGTATTCCTGTTAGATATAATTCACAACATGAGCATTCGACATTTGAACCATTGACGATCACTTTGTAGTCGAAATCTCCAGTTTGAACTTCAAATTCTGTGAGTCCAAATCTTACAACATTATGTGCCCGCGCCGTATCTAAATTTTCAGTAATCTGATTTTTTACTTTACTGACAAAAGCGTCAGTCCAATGTTCACCGTCCTCACGGCGCTTGCAGAAATAGGTATTAAGCTTATAAAAAGTAGACGCAACAAAAGCTGTGATAGGCAAACCACGAGTGTCCTTAAGAACCCCATTTAAGGATTCAGAAAGATTTGTAGTCAACATTCCAAACCGTCTGCCTCCATCAAATGCTCTTGCCCAGTACTCTTTATATCTGTCTAGATTATGGACCCACTCCCATGCATCGTTATCCAACACCTTTAATTCTTCCTTCAGCTGATTATATTCCGTCGGTGTTGCAGCCTTTCCGATATCCCAGAATTTATTTAACAATATGTCGGTCTTGAAGCGCTTTTTCATGTTTGCTTTCATATGTCGAAGACACCAACGATGCGCGTGCCCTCGTGCTGGACGATAGATATCAACAACTATTTCCTTCAATCCAGGAAATCGATCAGATATTAAACAAATCTGTCTATCACGGGTAACATAGCGACGCAAGTGATGCAAAAACCATTGCCAACTCCCGGCATTCTCTCCCTCACAAATTGCAAATGCCAAAGGATATAATCCATCATTTGCATCTACAGCCGTCGCTATCAAAGCATGACCTTCGTATTTGCCGTATAAATGTGTGGCATCAATACTAACCAACGGCCGACAATGTGCGAATCCATGGATCGAAGGTCCAAATGACCAAAAAACACGATGAAAGGTAAAAATGCCATCTTGCGGCCACAAATGATCCAGATGCCATTGAGTACCAGGATTATATGTCTTTACCATTGAAAGGTAACGAGGTAAGTCGGTGTACGATTGCTCCCAGCTCCCGTAAATAATTTGTAATGCTTTAATCTTTGATTGCCAAGCCTTCCAATATGTTATGTCAGTATGGAACTCTGCTTGCACCATATCTCGAATTTCTTTTGGCCTTAAATTAAGTCTAACTTTTAACACCGGAAGGATCAATTGACATATAAGGGTGGAATTACAGTTACGGTTCGCCGCATTCAGTATTGGAATTACACATGTGTGTGGACCAGCATATGTTTTTACCCTAAAATATGTCGCATTTTTGGGTACTGAAGCATGTAATCTCCAAGAACATTCATCTACTAAGCATTTGACAGTGTACGTCGTTTTTGTAGATTTCAATACTTTCATTTGTACATTATGCTGAATATGCCACCGGTCTAGTGCATCCAATAAAGATGGCTTATCTTGAAAGACACGTCCAGCCCAACTCTCGTCGATGCTAGGTCGACCAGCTCCTATTTGTCGAATATTAAGATCTGTTTGATCTACAGCATACTGATTAATCCAATTAGTATCGGAAATAAAACGATCCGGATGATCAATAAATTCATTTTCCTCGTCAGGATTGTCTACGTAATCATTGCTGATTTGTGGGTTGTCCACTTGAGTGTAAATTGCATTTGCAAGATCATTTAACCCTCCATCATGATTTTCATCTATATCTGGAAATGGAACATCCGGTTCGTCATCCTCACTACTATTCTGATCATCATGGATTGGTGAATCCTCATGATTAATATCACTATCACCACCCCTGTCAACATTATCACCTCCTTCCTCAACATTCGTATCAAATTCATTAATAGCAGGTGGATTCCAATGTTCATAGGAATTAGATAACCTGCAAATTTGGTAAACCTTAAATTCCAACATTGCCATTAATTTAAAACTTAACATTTAATTTATATTTGTACTTACCCCCAATCAGAAGGTTCTAGTTGTAAATGAGACATCCTTGGTTCAATACGGGAGGTCGTGCATTGTTCGCGTGATGTCGTGGCATGCGTGCGGTGTCCGCGTGAGGTCGTGGCTTGCGTGTGTCCGCGTGAGGTCGTGGCTTGCGTGTGTGTGGTCGTAGGTGCCACACATGTGGTCGTTGGTGGCACACTACTAAACGAGCAAGGTACAACACTCTCAATCGGGTCATACTCACTTTCTCTGCAATGTATACAATAGTTAAGTCCATTTAAATATTATGCTAAATGACAAAATTATTAGGTTGTTGTTCTAACCTTGTCATTCCGACACCACCTTCGTGTGGAATATGTTGATCATCATTACATTGGCGGAAGGACCCAAATCAATATAATTGTGGAGCATTTGGGTGTAATAACCTTGCGGTTCAAAATTAGCCGACGGTTGTAACTCTTTCTCAATGTATACCGTCACAACACCATGATGTTGACATAATCCTATCATTCCCTCCAATGATTCATCATCTAGTACTTCGTGAGCTAAAAATCCACCACCGATCGTGGGACAACCAATAGTAAATTTTAGACGAAATTGTTCGCTTGTACAATTTACTAAACGATACATTCTCGTCTCAAACCTACTATATGTACAATCAGAAGGTATCGCGATTAGCTTTTTTTGACCGCCGATATATCGTGGACCATTCCCATCGATAACTAACTGTCCATCCCAATGAATACTTATGGGCATGCGAGGATTAGCCATTTCAACTACAAAACAAAATTTAACCACTTCAAAATACTACTTTTAACTTTACAGTCGGAGACCGACAGTGAAACCTCTCACTTTGAGCGATCTCACAGTGAGGGGATCGCTCGCTGTGACGGTGAAGCTCTCACTGTGAGAGATCACTCTGTCACATTGAAGCTCTCTCACATTGAGAGAGTGATCTTCACTCTCTCTCACTGTGAGAGAGTGATTTCACTCCCTCACAATGATTCACAGTGAGAGAGCTTCATTAAAGATTTTACTACGATTTTATCTCAAATTAAGATTTTAACTGTGAGACTAGCTAATCAGCTTTTTTTTTTTTTTTCTTTTTTATTTGCTGTACAGTGCATAGGTGTACATGGCATGAGAGAGTGATTTTTTTTTTTTTGATTAGCAAATTGTGAGACAACCAAATTGTGGAGTTTTTTTTTTTTTTTTTTTTTTTTTTTTTTTTTTTTTTATTTTAATTTGCTGTGAGAGAGTGAGCTCTCTCACAGTGAGAGCTCACTCTCTCACAGTGAGAGTTTTTTTTTTTTTTTTTTTTTTTTTTTTTGAGAGAGTGAGCTCTCTCACTGTGAGAGATCACTCTCTCACAGTGAGAGAGAGAAAGAGAGAGAGAGAGAGAAGAGATAGTGCGCGTGAGAGAGAGAGAGAAGAGAGATAGTGCAAGAGCTCACAGTGAGAGATCGGGGCGGCGGGGGCGCGACGACGACGGCGACGGCGACGACGAGTGGAGATCGGGGCGGCGGGGGCGCGAGTGGAGATCGGCAATGTGGAGATCGGGGCGGCGAGATTTCGCGAGAGAAGAGGGAGCTCGTGCGTGAAGAGGGAGCTCGTGCGTCAAGATCGGCGCGAGTGGAGATCGGAGCTCGGCAATGCGGGACGGGGGAGGGGCTCACGGGAGGGGGAGGGGCTCGGAGGTGGGAGGGGCTCACGGGAGGGGGGAGGGAGTCACTGTGCGGGAAGGGGGAGGGGCTCTGCGCGGGATAAGATGCTGAAGAAGGCGCTGACGCGGTAAGCGCCTTTAACAATAAGTTAAAGGCGCTGAGGGGTTCAGCGCCTTCAGTGTAAATCACTAAAGGCGCTGAGCCACTCAGCGCCTTTAGTGCAAAACACTAAAGACGCTGACTGGTTCAGCGCCTCTACAGAGAAGCATATTTGCCTTACACTGAGGACTTAGCCATTTTTCTCCGAAAAATGACTAAGTCCTCGACGCGGTTATAGGATAAGCTGAAGGCGCTGAATGAAACAGCGCCTTCAGAAGGCGCTGAAGCGGATCAGCGCCTTCACAATTTTCCTATGAAGACGCTGAACCCTTCAGCGCCTTCAACACAAGACATGAAGGCGCTGAGGGGTTCAGCGCCTTCATAGGAATATTGTGAAGGCGCTGACCGCTTCAGCGCCTTCACGCTGGCAGGCCTGCGTGGCGCCGAGGTGGCAAAAGGAGGATTAGTTTTGCAAATTTTTTTTTCATAGGGTTATTTTGCAAAATACAAAGTTTGGAAGGGTTATTTTTAAAAAATTCCCCTTTCTCTCTCTTCGTCTGGCGCCACAATCCATCCATTCCCGCATCTTATTCATTTTCCGCACATAAATATTTCACCCGCCGCAACTCGGTCACTCCGCCCAATCTCGTCCGAGTCCACCGCGTTCCCCAAGCGTCAACCCTTCCAACGACCATGGCGGTGGCCTCGGCGTGGACCATGAAACCCGGCGCCTGGGCCCTCGACGCGGAGGCGGACAACGACGCTGCTGCCGCCGCCGACTCAGCCGCCGCCGCCGATTTCCCCGCCCTCGCCACCGCCGCCCGCCTCCAAAGCCCCGAAGAAGAAGCCCAAGGCCCAACCCTTTTCCCTTGCCGAGTTCACTACCCTCTCCTCCTCCTCTTCCTCCTCCTCCACCAAGGGGCTCACCCCTGACGAGCTCCTCCGCCTCCCCACTGGTCCCCGCGAGCGCTCCGCCGAGGAGCTCGAGCGCTCCTCCTCCCGCGGCTTCGGCTACTCCTCCTACAACCTCGGCGGCGGCGGCGGCCCCGACCGTGGTCGAAACCCTGGGGAGGAGTCCTCAAATCCGCGATGGGGATCGTCTAGGGTTTCGGACGAGCCGAAACGGGGCGGATCTAGTAGGGATTGGGTCCGTCTCGAGCTGATGAGGTCGACGATTGGGGCGCGGGGAAGAAGCCGGTTGCAGTGCCGGAGAGGAGGAGAGATCGGGCGGGTTCTTTGATTTCCCCTCCCGAGCAGACGATTCGGAGAGGTGGATCTCGAATAAGAGCACCGTGCCGCCACCATCAGATGCACGGAGGATCAGTGGCCGGGGTTTTGATGGCCCGAGGGAGAGGAGGGGTGGTGGGGCTTCGATGTGTTCAATAGCGTTTATGGGTCGGATGCGAGACCTGGGGGAAGAAGAAGGTGGAAGGTAATGGGCCGGATCCTGAGACCTGGGGAAAGAAGAGGGAGGAAGGTAATAGCGGAAGCAGTGGGAGTGGGAGGCCGAGGCTGGTGTTGCAGCCACGGTCTCTGCCGTTAGCTAATGGAAGTAATGGGAGCGAGGGTTCTGCCGAGAGCCGGAAAGGGTCGAACCCCTTTGGGGAGGCACGCCCGCGTGAGCAAGTTCTCGCAGAGAAGGGCCAGGATTGGAAGGAGATTGATGAGAAGCTTGGGGCGATGAAGGTAAGGGAGGGGCCGCATGACATTGTTTCGGTTGGGAAGAAGGGCATTGGAGCGGGGAACGGGATTGGCACTTCGACGGAGGATCGTTCTGAGAGGGCTTGGAGGAAGGCAGATACAGTCGAGGCTCCGCCTGAAAGGTCTACTTCTAGTTCTCTTCTCTTCTCTTCTCTGCTTGATTTCTTTCCCAATATCTTTGGAGTCTAATGTTAGCTTATATCACTACTCTGATGCTAGCTTAATTCATTTGTGATTTACATTTGTTATCCATCTAGCATAATGAGATGTTACTGTGGTCTTTGGTGCTTGTGTTCTTTTCTCTCAAATCATAGTTCTATTAGCTATGCTATGTATTTCCATGTGCTTACATCGTAGGTTTATTAGTTCCCACGACCTACTTTCACTTTGAATAAATTGTGCCTACATAGGATTTGGCCGAATTAAAGCTGAAGAACTTTTAGCAGATTTGTGGTGCTTAAGCCTGTAATTCCAGTTTACCACACTGGCTCTGGATTGTGTTTAATAAAGCATGGAGAAGAAGGAGAATTTTTCGTTGGATTGGACGGAGAAAATATTGGTTAATGGCAAGGAATGTTAGGTTGCATGGCAAATGCAAGGAGAGGAGCCAGGATTATAGGGCATGGCAGATGTGCGGGCGGTTAAAGCGGACTATGGTGAGAAGTTTGCAAGGGAAAGAGAGGTCATTAGAGGATACAGGTTGCTGTTAGAGGGAGCGGGGCACATAGATGGCTGTTTCAAGGTTGGAAAATCAGAGCACGGAGGAGGGTGAGAGGTGACAAGAATGGCACAAGTTATAAAGGTGAAATTATGTCATGTAACTGGTTTATCGTGTAAATTGGACTGATTGATGGGTTGCATGACAAATGAGTTGCCTTGGTTGGTTTGTGTGAGGTCAAGCTAGTTATTTCGTTATTCTAGATTTATTCTTGGTATTTATGATACAAATCATTTAATTCAAAGATATTATTGCATATCCCTCAAAGTTTCAAAGTTGGAAAATTGCATTTTATATCTATGGGGGTGTTTGGTTCTGGTATTAAATGGGGGATAAGGAGGATATCCCCCTCATACCCCCAAACAGAAAACAGAATGGGGGGGACTGTAGTTCCCCCCTTATCCCTAGTCCCCCCCACCTCCGTTTTTATTTTTCTTCTATTAATTTAAATTATTATTTTTTTTAATTTTATGATATTTAAATTTATAAAATTAATTTTTTTTTATAAATTTTAAAATTTTTAACTTTACTTTTTAATAAATCTAAAATTTATTTATTTTTAAAATTTTTTAAAAATTTATTAATTTTAAAATTTATACAAATTTTTTATAGAAATTTTTAAATTTATACTTTTTTTGAGACAATTAAAATTGAAATTTTTAACATTTATAAATGTTTAAATTTGGAGAATTTTTAAATTTTATAGCTTTTAAAGTTTTTAACTTTAATTTTTAATAAATTTAAAATTTATAAAATTTTTAACTTTATTAATTTTAAAATTTTAAAATTTATAGAAATTTTAAAATTTTTAATAAATTTTAAATTTTAAATTTTTTTAAAATTTTAATATTTATACCAATTTTTATATACAAAATTTCGAATTTTTGAAATTTTATAAAATTTCAAAATTTTAATTTTTTTAATTTTTTTTTTATACAAGTAAAATATAAATTTTTTAAATACTTAAATCAAATATTTAAAATCATACAAGTAAAATTTTTATTTATTTTAAAAAATGATTATGGTTGAGGGCAATTTAGTCATTTCATACAACTACTCTCTATTCATCTTATTCCCATTATCACACCAAACACAAATTCTCTTATTCCTGAAACTAATCTAATATCGAACCAAACACTTTTTACAATAGTTTCAGCTAGTTCTCAACTTTATACTTATTCTTGTAACAACTAGTTCTCTCTTATCCCACAACCAAACGAAGCCTATAAAAATAAACTAGCATAAAATGTTCATTCAACTCTTTTTTTCTTTTTCTTTTTTTTTTTAGATTTTTGGGTTTAGTGGGGTGGTTGGTTGGGGCCAAAGTTGGTTAAATAGCAAATTCAGCCTTCAATTTAGGTTTCCCCAATGTTATTTCACCTGGAAGAGATCATTAGTGCAAAGGGAGAGGCAGAGGTGAAGGTGGTGGTGGCGTCGGGAGAAGGCGGACTGTTGGAGTTATAGTGAAGGCTAATCAGAGAGCAAAAAAGGGGAGGTGATGTAAAGAGGTGGAGGGAGGAATGAAGAAGGGGAAGAGGCAGCAACGACGAATAGGGAGGGGAGGTTCGATGACGGAAATGGTAGCAATGGAGGGTGATGTAGGACAGGATATAGGGTCCTACGTTTTGAAGGGCTCCAAAATATGATTTATAATTTGAAATATTTTTCAAAATTTTAAAAATATTTGAAATATTTTTTTCTAAATAATTTTTTATTTTTTTTTAAATTCGTAATTAAAAAAAAGAAATTATCAAAGTTAAAGAAAAATAGAAAAACTCAAAAAAAAAGGAAAAAAAAAAAGATAATCAGGACTCTCCTGAATCGAACTCGCTTCGGGACTGGATTCACTCCAGGGCGACGCATTTGCGAAGGGAAAGAAGACATTATTGCCAAAGCTTTTTTCTTCATTATAGATTTATAAAATTATATATTCATCCTCATACAAAAATGTCTTATATCTTATTTATACTATTCTCAACCTTATCTATACATAACCAACTTAGGATTTAATCTTATCCTAAATAACTAATTAAAACAATCTTATCTAAAAAATAAGTAAACAATAATAACCTAAAAATAAATACAGATAAAATTAAATAGCATGATAGCTAAAAAATATCATTTAATTAACTAAAAGATATGCTTAACAAGTCTAATCTAATTTTAAAAAAGAAACTATGTACTAAATCGGTTTAATCCGATCAATATAGGTTCAAGCTTATTCTGTATCATTCGCTTCTGTTGCGTAGTATCTCGTCCTCGAGATTAGTTGGATTTTCCAGGAACCAACTGTGGAGAATGAAGTGATGCAACCTAATTCCTGTTTGTCGAACAACCTGTATCATTTGAGTTTTTGACTTGATGTAGGGAGAACGACTGATGAGTTCATGAGACTTCATAAAAATACTATGAACTAAATCGGTTTAATCCGATCAATATAGGTTCAAGCCTATTCTGCATCAGAGGGTCTGACAGCGAGGAGTAGAAGGTTGCAATAGAGAGGCAGAGGAATCAGAGGCAATAGTGGCAGAGGGATGGGAGGAGAGGGAAAGGGATATGATGACCGTTTTAAAAAAATTGACTCGTCAAGGTGCATATGTGCACAATTTGCAGGTTTATATGGATATTTTTGATATTTTAAAGTTCATAATGATAAATTTGGGGTTTCCCAACTTTGCAGTGATACATAAGCAATTATCCTGGATGAGATGGCGTCATTGTGCATTGTGTCTCTTAAAATTGACGTTTCTTTTGTCACAAAGGATCTTTGGTTGAAATCCATAAAGGTTGAACAGTGGATTATAGTTTTGAATCTTGTCAAAGTGAGTGAGAAATAGAAGGAGCATAACAACAGAAAGAATTTTTAAAAAACAGAAGATAAAAACCAACAATAAGGGTTTTGGGAAGAAAAAGAGGTGAAGGAATGAAGTTAGACTAGAAACTTTTAGGGAAGAAGAAGAAAAGCAAGCATAGGGACAAAACCTTAATCATGAATAACCTGAGTAAGATATCACAAAATCTGATTGAAATTGGCTGACTGGCCATATAAATAGGCTGCAATAGATTTAATTTTATCCCAGAAGGATTAGAACGGAAAAAGAAAGCTGGCTGCAATCATTATTCTAAAAATAAGGCAGCGACAGCTATAATTCAAGAATCTGTGTTACAGAATTGCAGATAAAGGGCCAGCAGTACCTAAATCTCAGATTAATAGGCTGGTTGCATGCAAAGCTATAAAATATGGTTGTGGAGGATAATCTAGTAGAAAATTGATTAGAGAACACAATAATCAGCAGAAAACAATTTGAAACAGTGAAAGATATGAAATCTCACTTAAATGGAAACTTATACATGTAATAGTTCAAAACAGCAATATGGAATCATTAAAACATCTTTAGAAATTTAATTAGATTCACTTTTGGAAGTCATGGAAAGATCTGGGCATTCATTGTCCCAATCGATGCACAACTAAACCAAAAACAAATCACTAACTAGTAACTAATCCAACCTAAGCAGTCCAACTTACTATAATGAGGTCTGATGAAAGTGTAGATAGAAGTGGACAACCTTACAGCTTATACCATAGAAAACTAACCGGCATACAGAGACAAACCAATTTATTGAGGTGCATAAGTTTTATTATGGTTTGACGTGTCCTATTTAAACTCAAAGCTTTCTTTATTTGCTACCTAGGATCATTTGTGAAGTTATAAATACTAGGCTTTAAAAATACTGTTGAAATGCTGTTTAGGTGCTAATTTATGAAGGCAATGCAAGCAACAAAGCTTACTTCTTTTTCCGTCTTTCTTTTTTTATCTATTTTCTCTTTTTCCTAAGTTTCTTTACCTAAAATTGTGTTCAAGACCCTTAACGTTATAAATGATTTTCTATAATTTCCACCAAGGTGAATTTTATTTTACTAGTCCTTAAGCTGTCATGTAGTTGTAATCTCCAATTTCTCTAGGATGTGAAAAGTTGAAAGGAAGTTTCAGCAAGTTCTGATAGGCATCCCAGTGCATAAAGTGTCCTGTCAATTTGTTGTTTAAGAGAGGCAAGATATTGATTTGTTATCCTTATTATCTCAAATGCTATTTACATGTGTTAAAATTATATTTGTCATTAGCATTTCTACATTATATTCTTACCCATTGTATATTCCCCTTTTAAGTATCTAGACCATAATCCCTCGTATTCTTTCTGATTCAGTCAGTCCACCCCTTCCTGTCCTCTTATGAGTTCTTGTTTAGTACAGCAACTTGCCTATACCTTTGTTGACTTCCTTTAATATATTCATTATTCATTATTACCCTTAATTCCTTTAATTCGGTAAACACTGATTTCCCTTTTCAGTTTGTCCTTCCCCTCGTACTCTAGCCTTCTTATGCTGTTAATTACTTCTATTTGTCTTTTTTGTTGTAACCATGGAACTTGAGCATGGCTTTTGAATGTTAATCTTTCACATATGAAAATATCTTCTTACTTTTCTACCTTTAAATGTCTTTCAATATTACAGCGGTATAAAATAAATTTAAAAGAAGTCTTTTTTTTTTTTTTAACGTACATTTGGAATAATGGAAAAGGAAACGAGAAAAGTTAATCGTTCATGCATATGGTATTCTAAGGTTCGTTTCATATGAAAAACGCTCGAGATGTCAAATGTGCTTGGAGTAAAAAAAGAAACAAACACCAGATAGACAAAGGAATGGGCTAGCTTAATCGCTATCTCACTTTATTTGTCCAATAGTTTCTGAATTTCATCATGAAGTTGTGCCAGGAGGAAGAGACAGAAAGTGGCTGAAGAGGTGCTGAGGAATACGAGTCTTAACCATTATATTTTTTATTCGTCTAAAAATTCCTAAATTCTGCTATTATTGTATGTATATGGATCTTGCACTCCATTGTTTTAGCATCACCTCATTTGATAATTGCAATCGTTAGTAAGACTGCTATTGGAAGGAGAGAAAAGAAAAGGAAGTTCGGACAGAATAATTTTCCTGTGTTTGGATTGACAAATGAGGAGAGAGAAGAAGAGAAATGAAGAAAGGGGATAGAAAATGATCTCCCAAGGGAGAGAAAGTTATATTCTCATCATTTCTTCCATTCATCCAAACAACAGGAGAGAAATCACTTTCTTTTCTCTCCTTTTCACTCTATTTTTTCCCCCTTTTTCTTTTCTCCAATTCTCTCCATCCAAACAAAGAATAATTGTTTGAGACCAACATATCATTTGAAAGTCCTAATCCAATATTCATTTCTGCATTAATTGGTTGTAATGTTTAATATTCATTTCTATGCACTTCGCTTTAAATGTCATTGTTGATGTAGCTATGTATAGCCGTTAACCTACATTGTAAGTCAGTCTATGTTATAGTTGATCACAATTTGCAACCCAAAGTATTAGAATTATGGGAAAATCACTACATTTTTTGGTGAACAGTAGAGAAACTAACAAAAGAGGAGCTAGATTGATTGAAAAGTGATTAGATGGAAAAGAGACTAAATCAACTGATAGAAGAGTTAATTGTTTCATTCTCTAATTACACATAGAACTTTGTAAGTTGCCATGGTTCTATTAATGGAAACTTGAAAATAATTCAGTCTCAGAAATCAATTTCTAATTCACTTATTAGTGCTGGGAAGTTAAATTCCAAATTGTAATCGAATTCTTGTCTTTTTCTAAAACTTTGTTTGATTTATAAAAGTATTCTCAAGTTGAACTTCTTTTGCTGCAACTCCAAGAGTTATACTGGTCCTTATGGAATAAATATTATTGGGGCATTTTTCATTTATCTATGAAATAATGCGAAACAACTGTTATTCTCTAAAAGCATAAGGTATTAGAGAACGATATTTACATATTTTATATTTAACACTCCCCCTCATGTCTTGGTTTGAGACTTTTCAATAGACCTAAGACGTGAGCTTAATTAAATGAGAGGAATTAAATAACGCTAGGTGCCTGGCGGAACTCGAACTTAGGGCCTCCTGCTCTGATACCATGTGAAATAATGCGAAACAAATATTATTCTCTAATAGTTTAAGTTACTAGAGAACGGTGTTTACATATTTTATATTCAACACTATTATTTCCGAAAAGTTGATAAATTCAGTGGATATGTAAAAGACATTTTTTGTTTTCTATCACTTGGACGAATACGGAAAAAAAAATATTGTGATATTCTGTTTCGCACAATATTTTCAAATAGATGTTGTTTGTAGCTACAGGCAGTCAAATGGCAAAGCATTTGAGTCTGCAAGCCCCATTGAAAATAAAGGTGGCAGGCTTCACTTCTTATCATGTTGCCTGTCATGATGCCTTGTGTTGAAATCAACAACACTTGGGAAAAGGTATTCAAATTCTTATAACTAAGACAACGGTGGATATAGGTTGGTAGATGCCGTTATTGCATGTTGTTACTGCATCGGTTTTGATTTGTTGGAAGCTAATTTGGAATAGAGAATTCTATCTTGGATGTTTCTTATTGGGGACTTTTTCTTTTCTATGGAGGCCGGCTTCAAATATGTTTAGGATTGGAGCGGTAGGAACTAAATAAATGGGAACCGATTACAAGGATTAGTGGCTAATAAGGGATTTATATCATGCTAGTCAAGCTCATCGTTTGAGGACTCTTGGAATGGCTTGAAAATTGTCTGCGGTTAGGCCTCTTTAGATAGTCCACCCATGGTCTATAATGAATTAGACCTAAGGTCACATGGTTTGCTTGCAGCAACTGCACAAAAATGCCAGAAGAAGAAACAAGTGACTGATGTTGTATTTAGACTTTGTGAACTGGGTTTGGCTTTTGGTTGAATGCAGAGAAAAGTTGGACATGATTCAGACCAGGTCTGATCAGAAATTGTGAAAAAAGCAGAATTGAAATGCCAGCAACAAGTAATATTCATTGCGCAACACAGATGAGGGGGAAGCCTACAAAATGTGGTGAAAATTTTGGTGAAAGAGAACTAGAAGGGTAAATAATTAGATGGAAGGGAAAAGAAAATTGGGAATTTGAAGATAAACAGTTATACTGATGAGTCTATCAATAGAAAAATATACATTAATTTTCTTTTCCTTTTAATGCTAGACCTCCAGAAACCAAACTCTCATAAATTGATGCAGAAAATGGGAGAAAATGAGCAGGCTGTATTTTGACCTAAATGGATCTCCTTTTCTTTTATTTCTTTCAAGCTCCTGTGAATACTTCGAAATTAATTTTACCAATATGACATTTTGCAGGAACTGTAATACAGGTGCAATTTCCTATCATCTAGATGTCTTGTCATCTCAGTTTTGAAGTAATTGGTATTAAAGTAATCAAGATCTAAAATCTTCCGGCTAAGTATTGAAACAATTGTTTGAAATGTTGGAGGTGTTTTGTGATATTATATACATATATATTATACATTTCTTTTAACTATTCTATTCGCTTTGCCCCCCCCCCCCCCGTTACCGCGTATGGAAGTTTTGTAAGGGCTGTATATCATCTCCGAACTCTTTTTTTTTTTTTTGTCCTTTTCCGAAGATTAGACTGATGCTGAGTTTTTATTTGTAGTTCTGAGACTCTTGAGGAGTGTACCTGAAAACTAGATTGTTGAGGAGAGTGTACCTGAAAACTAAATGTCTGCAGATATGATCGATGCTGGTTTTGCAAGGATCAACACATTCCAATTGAGGTGTGTTCCAAGTCAGTTTTGTTCTATCTTATTATCTATGTTTTGAGTAATTCAATTTGAGGAATACCTTGTTGTACTAAGGCACTTAATTCTTGGTCGGTGTTTTATCAATACATCTTGGTTGCATGTTGTCTGTTGCGGAGCTGCATGGAGAATTTAGGTTTTACCCATGCTTATACTTCTTATTTTTCCTTAGGTCAGTGGATTATAATTTGAAATAAGTTATACTGACATTGTGATTTCTGTTTTTGTTTAAACTTTTCTGAGAGCTTGTACTATTAATATTTATTGTCTGAGAGATATTATTTCTGTATTATTTTGTTGCATTTGTTTGTTGTTGAATGTCTTGACAATCAGTGCATATCTAAAAGTAACTGTTATGGGAGGGGAATTTTGGTTCTTTTTCATGTTTATATATCATATATTTAAATCATTTGATTGTTGCTTGAGGACTTTTTTCATAATAATCCTTAAAAAATTTATAATTAGCGAAATCTTGTGAAAAATTAATTTGGGAAAATAATTCTACTTTCGTCGAGTCAGCATCAGGTAGGACTATCCGTCAAAAGGCGGCAGTGAATGATTCACCGCCTCTAAACAAAATGTAGTGAATGGTTCACGGCCTTTCGCTTTTTATTTTAAAGGCGGTTAACCATTCATCGGCGGTAAATGGTTCACCGCCTTTAATCTGCCACTCATCTAGCATCATTTTTTAAAGTAAAAGAAATTAGAACTTGTATAAGATTTTTCATAATAATCAAAATTTAAACAATAAACTTAACCACAATAATAAAATAATCATTAAGCAGCAAAAAAGTTCAACATCACAAGAAATTTCAATAATACAAATTTTTTTATACATATGAATTAAAAAAAGTAACATGTTTGATCTAAAACTCAGTATTGAGCTCGCTTCTCCCTCAACGTCCTCGGTCACGCCTGCATTCACACCCTCGCCCACGTCCATGTCCACGCCAACGCCCACGATGAACATTAAGCTCAATAATAGGTATATCATCAAAAGACTCGATGCCTGTCATCTAATCAAGATTTTCGATAATAGTACCCTTATGATGCTGAGAAATCTCCTGTATCTCATGTGGCAGTGGTCTATCACCCTTGAAAGCTGCCGGTATAGATACAGATAAGTGTGTGATGATGATGAGTATGACGACGTGAATACATCGAAGCAAAATAAGTACTTGATACTGGCGGTGGAAGCGACTCTGATGTGGAAAGAAATGTTGTAGGGACCTGAATGGGAGGAGACGGAGATCGTGGCACCTGATGCTCGATAATGAAGCAGGTCGAATAATAAATGGAATTAAATTACATTTTTAGTGATAAAATGATCAGTTAATTTGAATTACAATACTTAATTACAAAAATACATTAAAAATTATAATAAAATGAAGGTACTTGACAACTCGATGTTGTCACGCCCCGAGGTCAAAACTGCGACCCGGGCTCGCCAACAAATTCGTCGCCTACACGGAAGCCCCGCATAGACGAAGCGTCTAACCCGCAAAAGATATTACTACAGCTATATAGATATCAGAGCGGAAAAATAAACTACTGTAAATATAAATCCAACTACTGTACAACTGGGATAAAAATACAAGATCCATCTCCCAAATACAAATGATACAAAATCTGATCCACAGGAATTGTACAAATAAAAGATCCTCCTATACAACATCTATAAATCCAAAAATGGAGATAACTAAAACAAGAAATATAACAGAGTACAGTAAAATCTCACAATTTGGCATGGTACATCTATCTCACCAAAATGAACTACACTTGTAGGGATCTATCTCGTGACTCCCTATCCTTGGTCCGTCAAGCCAGTTAGAGCAGGAACGGAAGGGTAAACCTCTGCAAAACTGTCACCGACAGAGGGGTGTGAGAACTACATCCTACAGTAGTTCTCAGTGGGTACCGTCTCCAAGACCAACGGTCTGCCCACTAAGTTTACTAAAGGCATAAGATAATAGAATACTAAAATGAAAGGATAAGTTGGAAAGAAATCTACAGCTATCATGCCTCTATCTACCATGCTCAATGGGGAAAACAGAGATGATATGCAACCACTCGAACACGAGGTGCTCAATCGACCAAATCGTAATCACTGCCCAAAAGGGTCCAGTCAAACCGCGCCCACACTACCACACATCCACAAGAGGACGGGATTTACGTAGGGCATCCCACACGGACGGCATCGACAAGTCGCGATAGGAAAGTAACAGGCCCAGCTTCGGAGCGGCACTTGAGGGGAGCGACCCCACCGAGGAAGTATCGCGCATCTCTGTCGAGCTCAATCTGGCTTATGCAGGCTATGGTCCAAATCCACGATCTATCAGATCGAGGAGGTCCAACTCACAATACTAACCCACTAGCTAGAGGTACTCAACAGTCGGGACCGCCGTCAATCCCAAAAGGCTCCCAAAATAGGAAACCAACTCAACACACTAAAATCACTAGCTGGAGATACTCCACAGTTGCATCAACGAAGGGTGCAAAAACCCGAAAGACTAATTCCTATAACCTCAATCAAACAAGAACAGGCTATAGGCATAGCCTTACGTTGTTCTCAACCCGAGGATGAAAAGAGTCCTTAGAATCCAGATCACTCAAACCCTCTCTGGTGAGGAAGTTTGTAAGAAAAGATGATTTTATTGCTAAATACCATTTCCACTCAAACCCTCTCGGGGTGAGGATAAAAATAGCTTACTTTTTAAAAAATCGTATTGATTTAAGAAAAGCACTTTTATAGATTTTAGTTCTTACGAAAATCGGTTAAAAAACAAGTTTATTTTTCGAACCCCGAAGGGTTAATGCCTTCGCCTAATCAAACAAGAACAGGCTCCGGTGACCCTTAGAAATTCAGAAGGAAAAACACTGGTTTACTAAAATCATGAGTGTTCAAAAATATTCTGGGTTCAAGGTCCTGATATCACAAGTACTCCACGGCCACAAACTCGGTGGCGACAACAATTCGGAGAATAGCCGACGACCCGGGATCACCGTTACCCAAACGGCACCCGACACAGGCGCAATGCTAGTCGCAGCTATCAGACTCCACTCGGTCCCCAGGTACGAGTGCAACATACATCTCACACTATTCCGATCACTCGGCCCACTACCCGGGCGAGGAAAAGCTTTTATGTCTAGGAAAAATGAATGCAAGGGTTGGAGACTAGAACATAAAAGAATCTAGCCCAAGTGAGGATTTTCTAGTAGTCTGGTTGAATACATGCAATCATATGTCAGGGTGCTAGTCAAAGTCCCATAACTCTATAAGCATCATGTATACAACAATAATAGCACATATTCTAGTATGCTGAAGCCACAATACTAGAATTAATAGGAAGTCCACGTTTTGGAGGAAAACAAACCCACCTAGATGCCACGTTGGTCCGAAGTCCAAATGAGTCGAAATTGGACGTACGCGATCCTCAGGTCCCCACGGTTCCAACGAACCAAAAATCACCCGAAAACTCGTTCTCGGTCGTTGAAATATAAGCCGAACATCGCGGTAAGTCCCAAATCACCCAAAACGGCAACATCGTCGCAAATCTATCCACAAAATAGTAAAATACCTCCTGCGAGATTCCTTCCAAAATTTCAAGAAAAATACGATTGCGATTCTCGCGAAGTTTAGATAGAAATCGAGTCCTGAAACTTTCAATTCCGCCAACAAACGGCCCAGAAAATGCATAAAAACCCCCACTGTCCAGAAAATACCACAGAAAAAAGGGGTCCAAAAACGCACTGTAAAACCTCGTAAGAAGCCAAAATGGAGAGGGACAAAATATTAAAGTCGAAGGCCTATCTCTCGTGAAAACGTCGCCGTAAAAATTACTGAAAAACTTCAAGAACTCAGCTCGGGGGAGCCTGTAGAATACCGGTTTTCGGATGGCGCGCCGACCTCGCAAGATGGCGTGGTGCGGAGGATTGCCTCGGGCATATTGCTTATGTGATTACAAATGATGTCGGGTTGATTCGGGTCAACGCGGAAGTCCCAGCTTGATCCGGAGTTTTCGGGCTTTGTGCGCCGATAGAGGACTGGTTTTTGGGGAAGCATCGACTCCACCGTGGTGTGCTGAAAATTGGGAAAAACTGGAACCTGGAATAGGTGTACTTTGAAATTACAACGGATTTCGGGAGGTCCCGGACTGACGCGGAGGACCCGAAGCGAAAAGTGAGTTGGAATTGGCAGTTTTGGAGCGGTTTTTGGATTAGCACCCGACTCCACAGTTGAGCTTTTGAGGAGAAAAAGCTTTGGACATGTGTATTTTCAGATTACAGCGGAGTTCGGGAGGTTCCGGGTCGGTGCGGAGACCCCGAAGACAAAAAGTGACTTCGAGTTGGCTAATATGGAATTAATTAATTATTTAATTTAGTTATTTTGTTGATATTCTTTTTAGCCTGTGAAGAGTGAAGCAAGTAAAGAGAAATTTGTGAATTAAAGAAAAAAGGAATTAGAGAAGAGAGAAGATAAGTGATGGTTTTAAGTGGGAGTTGGATATTTTTGGTGTGCAATTAATGCTCCCAACCACCCCCCTTTTACCTCTTTAATTAGCAGCTCCTAATTAGCAACGCACTTCACCACCCTCTCCACCTGCAAGCAGAGGAAGCATAAAAAAACAGAGGAAAAGAAAGAAAGGGAGAAAAGAAGAAGAAGAAGATGAGAGAGGAAGAAAAGAAAGGAATGGATGAGAGTTTAATGTTGGACTTCTCTAGAAGTCGAGCGGAGCGGAGCGCG